>VWZW01000180.1:1174426-1585460 GCA_013397115.1 Edolisoma coerulescens
GGAGAAAAAAAAAAAAAAAAGGAAAAAAAAAAGAAAGGAAAAAAGGAGGGGGGGGGAGGAAAAGAAAAGCTTTCTTTAAAAAAAGGCAAAGCGTCAGGGGTATGCGTAAGGGAAGGGAAAAAGGATGGAAAATTAATAATCCAACAGGCAGGTTCCCTCAGTGTTATTAATCATGCTGCTTCTCACAAGCTAGAGAGGAGCTGAGATTTGCACATGGGAGGGGAGGGGAATGTTCACTATTGGCCAACGAGCTCATTCCTATACATCTCAGCCAATCCTTCTTTTTTCCTTTTTTTTTCCTCCCCTCTCCCCCTCCCCCCTCGCCTTAAGGTACAAATATATCTGAGAAGCAGTTACAAAACCCTGGAAGATGAAAAATCATGCTCCCAGGCTAGGCAATGCTTGGTCCAGTTAATACACTATAAACTTTATTTGAGCTGACTTCTCATTTGATCCCCTTGTGACAGGGTCAGTGAACGGCAAGCAATTCCATCCCAAATCATGCCATAATCGAATTGCTGCCTATTTCCCGAACCTATAATGAAAAAGGCAACCGAAATAATGCAGGTAATGTTGGCAGCCTCCCCTTGCTGTCGTACATTATTACTGCCGATTGCTTGCCTCCATTTCCCCTGTACTCTAACAATGAATATATTTCACAGCTCACTTGCTTTCCTGTGTGGGTGGTATGGCATAGACACCTACATGATATGAAAGAAAATCTAAAACAATAGGGTTTTGTTTCTGTGCACAGCACCTAACAGGCTGCTGGTAGGAAAGGCAATTTTGTCAAACTGCTACAGGAAAAAACAGACTAGTGAGGCTTAAACAAGACTTTGGGTAAAAACACCACCCAACTTCTTTTTATCTATTTAACCTCAGCTTCATCTGATCATCTACATAATGATTCAAGCATCTATTGGCCGTCTTTAAATAAATTGCATTACACAGCTGCTCCTAAAAGGTTATTTTAAAGTTAGGGTTTCCTAAACAAACTACTTTAGAGACACAGGAGGTATTTCTCTGCCAATTTACACGTTCTGAAAGATCCACGTATTAACAGCCTGAGAATTAGCTCCACTCGAAACAGGAGAGTCTCCACCAATTCACTGAATTATCTCAACTACTGAAGCAAAATCTGCAATTTCTTCTCTCAGTTAACCTCTGTCTGTAATGACAGCAGGACCCAGAGCAGAGAAAGAGCTGCAGGGTTTAGGTTACAGCCAGCCTGTTTAGCACTCCTGTCCACTACCAGCCTAGACCATGACTGCTTTGAAAAACACAGACTGGAGCTGCATAAAGCAGGCAGTAATCATGAGGTAATTACATTTTCAAATGACATAAATTAACCACAATTGTGAGAAATATTCCCTTTGATCCACTGCTGGATGGCATAAATATGACTGTTTATATAACCCTTTACTTTGAATCTCACTTTAGAAGAGTTTGAAGCATGAAGCACGCAAAGCAAAGGCTTACGTAATGAACAGAAAACATATTTAATAAGGACAAGGCAATATTCCACTGCGTTTCCCTCAAAAATGCACACAATGAAACCAATGTGAATAAGAGAATACAACATCCTATGCAAAATCCCAGTGCTGATGACCTCGAACTCTGTTACAGCCTGAGTTTAGACCTCAATATCTAAGCAGTCCATCACCCCATGCCAGGGCAAACCACAAGGCCAGTCCAAACAGGAAATTCAGCCCATGTTTTATTCTGACCTGTGAAGACATTTCAGAGCAAGTACACTCACCCATTTTATCATAAATCAGCATCAAACATTTGGATCAAGTTATTTATCATCTCATGCCCTGACATAAAGAGGAAAAACAATTAAAAAACATCACAGCTGGAACACAATGAGAATTCTGACTTGATACTTGAAATTACAGCTGGTACATTTATATTACACTGGCACCTTTGATAATATTTACAAAGCTAAACACTACGGTGTACAACTGCAGATTTAAATGAGAGCACTTTACCACAAGGAAGTGACTTTCAAAACACATATTTTAATTTTATCTGGATTATAATTGCTAATAAATGATGTTTTCATTAATTGGCCAGAACCCTCATTTCATTATCACAGACAAGAGAAACAGGGACTGTAAGTAGGCATTGTAATTTTAAAGTAATGCAATCCTTCATCTGACTAGAATACAATATGAATATTTCACTATTTGAATGACTCTAATTTTTCACTTACTGCTCAGGCAGAACTGATTCAAGACAGCATTCCATTTTTTTTAAAAAAAAGATGCATGGGTTCAAAAGTGCATGCCAACATATGGACATAGAGTAATTCTTTAAAAACTCAGCACTGGAGGCTATGAAGAGCAGATCTTATACAGAAAAAAAAAAAGATCAATATAAAGAAAAAATTGTTCCAGATGTAATTGAAGTCATACATTTTTACATGACTTCTGCTATACACCCAATTACTGCTATTTATCAAACAGCAGACAACATTGAACCTGGCAGCATAAAAAACAAATTTTACTAAGTTAGGAAAAAAATAAAAAAAAAAGAAAAAAATCATCAGAAAGGGAAGGAAAAAAGATACAAATAATAAATAATTCAATATTCCTGAGGAAAGCTCTTGCAGAAAAGGCCTGACTGATTCAAACATCAGACGTGAGGCTGACAAGAGATATATCGATTTAGACAATTCTATCATTATTATTCCAGCCTGAGTCCTTCAGAAAAGCTGTTCTTTTTGCCCCTGTTTTTATTGCTGTAACTACCAACCTTTCCTCTTCTACCTTCTTCTCTTTGAACTTGTATTCATTATGGCTTTATTCTCAGTCTAGCTATAAAACAGTAAATAGAAATCCTTGTTTCATCTATTTGAAATCTAAGTTCAGTTAAAGATACAATGGTGGAAAATATTTACTTTATATACATGCGACTTCAATGCTTCCTTAAAATAGGTCAAGTGCTTCTTGAAGTTTCTAATTATAAGAACAGGACTTCAACTTCAGGATTAAATACATGCAAGATGACAGCACTGTTTATCTCCAATTCAACTTTGCTAAATTCAGACCTTTACCAAACTTATCAGCGACTGACCCTAAGTTTACTTCATATGTGGAGGTAAACTAGTTTTTTTACACAAACTGAAGTTTTAGTTTGTTTTCTCTACCTAAATAGGACTGCACAACCACAGTTGTTCTCATAAAAACCCAAACAACCAAAACTCAACCCAAAATCCTTGTAGGTCAATGCAAATCAGTAAAATGAAGCTGTATAATTACTGGAAGAAAGCATTCCTCCATTAGGCATCTGCAAGCAGAACTATTTCTTCACTGTTCGATGTGTTAATTACAACTAGATAGGATATGCCACAGAAAATTAACAGTCTTGCAAAGACATCAGAGGTAAACACACAAAACAGGAGCTGCTTAAGGGTCAGGAGAGCAAGTCAATTTTGAAGAAAGATAAAGGAACTGTCATGTATATGATTGCTTATGAAAGAGAAGAGGGCAATCCTGCCTTGTTATCATCAGTTAATTAGCCACTACAGTCAGGCGTGCACACACTGCAACATTTGCCATGGTAATCAAATGTATTATTCAAATGTGAAACAAAACAAAAGCAACTGCAACTCTGACAGGGGAGAAAGCAATCTGCCCACATAAAGGTGCTGAATTAACTTTATCTGTTAAAAGGAGCTCAAGAAGATATCACATGAACTTTCTCAAACCCCACTCCCTTGAAATTCAGACTACAATTCTGCTTCTAAAGAAAACACTGTTTTCCAAATTTGATTCACACGCGAGGTGATGACCTTTGCAAGCAAAGACAAGGGTAATGAAAAGCAATTGATAGTGCAGTAGGATTCTGTTATGTCTTTAATATAAATATGACACTGAGACTAACAAATGCACTCTTGACAAAGCATGCAATCTCCTGAGTAAAAAAAAGAAAAAGAGAAAGCAATATACCACATTTTCCCTGTCCTGAGCCATAACTGCAAGCAAAAATAAAACTAATAACTGCTCTGCAATGATGTGATGACACCGTGTGATAACTACCCTGTCTCACTAAGGCTTCTACCACGTTACTGTATAACCAGTCTTTTTTCAGTTTATACAAAATGGATGCTTTTGGTGCTATTTTTATTTGACTGGACAGAAGACATCCAACACTAAGTTTGGTACCAAAATTAGGATCTTTGCCAGGGAATGACAGCAAGCTAATGGCTTCTCATGTCTTAATATTAAACTTTTAGACAACATAATTTTCAGATCATGTGTTTCCTTTACAAAAGATTGGCAAGAAAAATCTCACTTGACTTTTTTCAACTTAAGCAAGCTGCGTGTCCCTAAAGGGGTGACTATATAAAAGTTAAGCTCCCTGCTAGGACTGTGGAAAGGGAGAGCAGGGCACACCTCCTCAGGAAAACCTGGGAGAAGTGGGAGAGAGGGATTCTAGTGAGCTGATTAACTCCTTGTCTCCAGGAGGATGGTAAAGGACCTGGAGAAGAGCAGATCAGTCAGACAGAAGCACCCTGTCACCCCTTCTGCCTGTGCAGGAGCCTCTGAGCTACCATCCCATGCTGCTTTCTCGAGGCTCCCAGTTTTTACACAACAAATGTGATAAGGCAACCTCCGAAATTGTGATAATCCGACAGTGCTTTATCATCCTCTGCCGCCATCCTGTCCTGAAGCACGGAAAAAAACCACCCAGGGTAGGGGCTCCTCAAACCAGCACCATGAGCCTGATGTGGCAAGTCACTTTCTGCTAAACCCCAACCACAGAGCAGACACAGGCCGTGTTCTTGAGGATGGAGCACTCCCTGTACTCCAGACCTACTTCTGCAAGACTAGGAAATAACTGATACTTTCTCATGACCATTTTAAAGTTCTTCAAACATTTTACAACTTCATATTCTTGCATAACTATGGCTTTCTTGTATTCTGCCAAAAAAACCCCATTGACAATACAATAAAGAAAAACATCTTTGCTGAGTGTGCAGGTACTGACCAACTTCGATGATTAAATTATTCTACAAATATCAGTGAAAAGAAGTAATAAAAATACAAAATTATGTAGCAGAGTATTATCTATTATGCTATTATTTTGAAGACAGCTGCCATCAAAAGATATATATCCCTGGTGAAAATCAATGCAAATGGAATTTATCTAACAAATCTGTATTATTTTTTTGAATGCCTCTCCTTTCCAATCCCTCCTTTTCCTGCACAATATTCTCAGTGTTTGACCATCTCAATCAAATACTATAGAAGAAAATAACACGATACAGATGTCACTCTTCTGATCAAATTAGGCTAACACAGATCAATATGAAACCTTAGTGCATCTGCAATCTCAGAGTCTTCAGTGTCCAGGCATTCAGTAATCTGTGAGAAAGAAGTAATATCTGTTTCTTTGACACGGACATTTTCTTTTAGTCAGTCTGTCACTTCCCATTTCAGTTAACAAAATGTAGGATGCAGCTCATCATTGGACAAATATTTCAGTCCTATAGAGTACAAAATGGGAGGAATTGTTGCAGACTGAAAATTTAATACAAAAACCAGACCAGCAAGGAATTCCACAAACTTTAGAAGACAGAGATACATAAATGTGAAAACATAACACTACATATACACCTTATTTTTCCATGCACCTTTCAGAAATGTTTAAAGTTTATTTTTCAAGAAAAAAGTATAATAATAAAAACCACGTAAAACAGGGGGGAAAAAAAAAAAAAGCACAGCACCTTGAGGCAATACGACTTCCTGGCCTTGCAAACAGGCCTTGTATTTCCTTCTAATCAATGCAAATATTTACAGTGATCACAGAGAGAAGACCTGGCTACTAAATCAGTTAAACATTCATCTTGCTAATACAAACAGGTGTGTTTTCATAACCTAGAGATGCAAGCATCTCGTGGTCAATGGACAAAACATCTGGATTGATGAGTGGTGTGGGGACATAGAAAGGAAACAGCAATCTGCAAAATTAACTCCATTTATTCCTCTTTACATTTTACTGCATTTCCAGCTGTCAGACTTATGTAGCTGGAATCTGAAGTGAGAATGAAGCAAATAATGCCCATCCAAGGTTCACACTTGACTGTGCATTACCCACTTTAAAACTGCACTGCCAACTGTTTCAAGACTGCCTGAAACCTCCAAGCCCTCCACCAAGGATGAGCACCACCACTCATCCCATGAAAGGTCAGACAGCTATTTCCTATGTAAAGAGGAAAAACAGATACATATGGAAAATCAGCAGCATTCCTGCCACTCTAAAATTGTTGAAACAGGTGAAATTAAACAAAAGAAAATGTCCTTTCTTACTATTCTACTTGGATGGGAAAATTAAAGAAAGAAAAACAAAACACCCTGCACCCATTACAGCACATAATAAAATTTCTCAGACTTTGCTTTGTATCCAAACTTATCCTGATTTCTGCTTCAGTGTGAAACTCCTTACACTACACCTACAGAAGCAGTGAAATTTTAAGAGCAGTATACAAAAATATTTCTATCTTAAATAACTCTCATTTTAGAGTGCTTTCCATTTAAAAAACTCTTTAGTTGTAATGAAACTCACTTTGTAAGCATTCCACGGAAGAGAAAATGTGTCTTAAGGAGCAGAAAGTCATTGATAGCCTATACAAACATCTACCAATAGAGTTGGGTTTCCATATCTGCATAATTCACAAATGTTAATTAAAACTCTGCAGAAGATCTTCAAGTATAATGCCTGAATTTTTAGATTACATGACACTTGAAAAGTTCATATAGCGCACATCTTACTGATGCACAACATAAAAACTGATTTTCAAGAATAAGGGTCAACATGGCACCACAGCATTATTACAAGGAACTCAATTTACTGTTTCAGCCTCTTCATTTTAAGATATTGCAGTTTTATCAATTTTTTCCACACTTTAATTTGTTTGATTATTAGGCAAATACCATATCAAAGCAGTGAGACTAAAGAGAAATTTCACGCTCTTGAACTTCAGTAAGAAATGCCCACCAGCAAGAAAGTGAATACAATGCAATCTTGAATTGCCAAGGCTCATCTCAGTCCCAAAGAGAGCAGGTAGGTGGTGCTTAGAAAAATACAGTTGTCTGGAAAGACTAAGTGCATTATGAGAAGCTTTTCTTTCACAGGACTATTATTTCCTGATTATAATAGCGTCACCTGATATTTTTTTCTACATCAGCAGGAAATAACAACACTTCGGGATTTAAAAAATCTCTTTGAATGTGTAAAATAATTTAAACATACGGTGTTCTGCATTATCTTTCAATGGGATTTTGCTCCGAGTGGGTATGGATATGATTATAGCATTAGCTTTTCCTCTTTTGCATTTAGAACATTTTTCCTCTGCACGTGTTGATAGGAAAAAAAAAAGTATCCTCAATCCACTAAAATAAATACTTCTGTTATATTCTGTTGCTTCAACAATGAATAAAGCAACCATGCAGGTTTATAATATCAATTCACAGGGTTCTTTCTGCTTCAGTGAACTGTTACTGAAAGGTTCAGAACAAAGCTACAGGCAGATCGGACAAAGCTGCTGTAACAGGATTTACATTATACTCAAACTGATAAGACCACATCAGAGAACTGCTCAATCTTCAGTACCTTTGCTCAGAGTGGCACGAGGGGTGCGAGTATTTTGGCTCTCAGCACCTGATCACAGCATGTGTATTACACCTACCAGCTTAAATGCTGATCCAATCTCACTTCCATGGGATAATTTATAATTCTTCTTCTTCCCTTCCATCCTCTTTGTCAAGTGCATTGGGATGGTGATAAAATGGGATCCCAGGAATGCTACAGTAATATTGAGTTATCTACTGTACTCATATAGTTACGAAAGGGAACAAATTACTTATATACTAACATCTACTGAGATCTAAAGTAATTAAAATATTCCATATTCAAATAATTAGTTGACACTTCTGGGTGGAAGGAGGGAGATCGTATCCCAAGGGAAGGCAGACATAATGCTCAATAAATAATTAATTAAATACCACCAGGTGAAGTCACTGCCCTGGATTTCTTACAAGCAACGAGTTTCTTTGTGCAGTCTTAGCTACAGTCACATTTCTGAACATGTTTCTGCTTCAAGTCACTGCAACCTTTCAGGTTTTTCCTTCCTTCTCCCTCAACCACCTTTATCTTTGCAGCCCACACTGATTATGCCAGACTGCCCCAAAGAATCCTGGTTTCCTTGTTGCTATTGAACATTCAATAAACATTCAAATAGAAAACATTTGTGCACAACAATAAAGTGAAAGCTTTAATTAAAGTGCAAAAAAAAAAAAAAATCACAGCATTTATAGAACGTGAAGCTGCCATTCTAGAGATTCCCGATTACCTGCTACGAGGAGATTCCCTCAAAGTTCCTGGCTCAGTGCAGTACCTAACACAGATTTTTTGCATCACCAATGCAAGCAGTCCCTGGTTACACCTTTTCTGGCAACCAGTGCTGTCCATGATATAGCCTTTTTGACTTAAACCATAGTAACAGTTGAGCAACAGTTCAAAAACAAGAATAGCAATTAAAATGCACATTGTTTTTTATGCCATAAGCACAATGGCTGGACTCACCAGGGAGGCAGGATGGAAACTGCTCTGCGCCAAGGCTCGGAATTGATTCCTGCTGCTACCGAGTGCTGTTTGCCTGAGCATTCTGCCCTGCACTGTTGTGATCAGCCACAAGTTTGGGGCTCTTATTACCTCAAGCAAACCTTGGCTTTAGGAAGCACATTTTCTTCCCAGAATGAGACAAACCCTGAAACAGAACTGATTTGTGATCTGCAAAACCCCTGACTCAGCAAGAGAAAAAGCAAACAAAGGAAAGGAACATCTTTACCGAAGGTAGTAGGAATAAAGTGTCTATAGCAACTTTGCTCATTGGAATGAAAAAAATCCCATACCCACCAAATACACTAAATGTTAATAATTTGAACACCTCACTAAAAAGATACCCCATCAACCAAAAATAAGACAGCAACATAGTGGAATATTTACAGCAGTCTGTAACTAATGGTTAAACCAGCATATTATTCACCTATAGCCTGGGAGTGAATATCTTCCTTTCATAAGAAAAAATGAATTTTAAGAATGTGATACCCACATAAACAATGCAACTCTGTACCAAATTGTTTGATTCCTGATGTTTAGTTACAAAGAAAAGAGGAATGCTCTTAAATCTGTAGGGAAGGTGCTCTTGCCTCAGAAAAGGATTTTAATGGCTGTGTTCATGAAAATGTATGCACTTGTTCTGAGCAACTTCCACTTCAGCTGTAAACTTTGCCTTGGCTGTATGTTCTTTGGCAACACCTGGTGGAATTTGGATAAAACTACAATAATATTGTAAAAGAAAAGTTATGGCAACTCTTGGACTTTTTGTCTAAATACTTCTGAAGAAGTTACTTAAACTGTTAGCAAAATGCAAACTTCAAGTTAAGAGGAAACAGTTTCTTGGGTTTCACAAAACATCAGTGGGTATTTTTATAATATCAAATTCCATATTATGCTAACTACAATATCTAGCTTTGATCTTGAGATTAGTAGTCAGCTTGTTTTGCACTATTATAAGGAAAAAAGAACAGCAAATGAAATTTTAAAATGCCATCTACTTAATGTAACCCAGAGAAAATAAAAGATTTCATATTTACAATAAGTTAACTGTCACAGCAACAAATCAAGGAAACTGACATCTCTACACAAAACAATAAAATGAAATAAGGCACATGATTTAAAAAGACATTTTAGAGAAAGTGTCTGACCCCATTTTGTTCTCTCTGTCAACGTCCAGAAAAATTTTGTCCATTTAGTCATTAACAGACAGAAATCATTCCAGCTGAACAGAGAACAAGTATCTGCTTGTGGCACAGACCTTCTGAAATGATAATCTATCAAAAACTATTCACATGGTGGTGAGGAGGCTTCACCTCCAAGTGACAGTATACAAAGTAGTCAGCATCATATGACACAGGGGCTGTCAAATTAGTCTCGTTAGAAATACTGTAATTAACAGAAGGGAGCCCAACGTACTTATCACAATTAGCCACTTGTATTCAGATCATGCTGAAGAGTTCTGAGGCCCAGAAACACATTTTTTGGTTTTTTTAATCTTTGTTCCCCTATCAGAGCACTAAAACATAGCAGCATTTAACCCCAAGAACAGCATTTAAAGAGCATTTGTGATTTATTTTCTCTTTATACAGCCTAGTAATAAATTAATGTAGAAATCTACCGACACAGGTGAAACTTTTTTTTTATGGAAGACTTTCAGCTTATGAAAATCTAGGTTAAAATTAAACATGATGCTAAGAAATAATTGTACTGATGGCCAACTTTTTTTTTTTTTTTGGTACCAATTTCTCCTATTGAAAACAATTTTGGATTCTTATGTTTGGAAATGCAGTATCTCCTTTGCAAATTGGCTCTGAGATGTCAAACGTTTTTTGTAAAGCAATGTTCAGAAAGAGAGTGTGGGATTACTTTACAGATGTGAAATACCTCGCAGACCACTGCCCATCATTCCAGCCTGTCTCTGATACATTCATTTTACAAACAGAGGCAATGCTGCAGGTTGAAAGCTCAGCCAAGATGAGGTCTGTGTCAGTATGTTACTAAAATATCACTGTGACAAAGAGTTTAAACGTAAAGCAATTAAGCAGAGAAGTAACACTGTCCATTTAAAACTTAGGATCTAAACTTTAAACAAGACTGCTTACAATTTCTCCAGCGCCTTTCACCTGAGCACTATAAAGCACTTGGCAGTAATTAAGAAACTGAACTTCAAGAGGTCTGGAGAAGAGTATAGGGATCACTGAACCTGCCACGGAAATGCAGCCACGTTTTAGGTGAAGAACAGATGCACCAGGACATCCTACAACTGTTTCTGAAAGAAAAGGAAGGCAAAGGCCTGTATCACATAAAAAAAAAAAAAAAAATAAATCTACAAATCTACGTTCTTCCTTAGGTTGTAGTGTCAGGTTGAGATGTTTTGTAACCAAGAGCAGATGTGACTTCAGCATCCTGTGGTTACTAAGAACCTGAAGTAAAACTTTCTGCATGTTTTCTATTCTGTTGGAAAATTTGCAAAACAATAGATGCTTTAAAGACTCAAGACAAGACCAGACTGATTTCAGCTTTGTGAGCTGGAATGGTGTGTGTCCCATACTGCAGGCTCACAGTGTGTGCTGAGATAGAGCCCGATCTGCATGACTGCACATTTCCACATTTCTGATATTAGAAAGATACCTCTTTAAATTCTGCAGCTCAGGATTGTACAAATCTGAGGGAAATAAAGTTTTCAATTAATAGATTTGGGCTTTTTTTTTGTTCTCACTTCAACTACTTTAAGGGTGTTGTTTTGTTTGGTTTTTTTTAACTTTTAAAAAACAAGACTGTTGCAATTTAAATCATGCATATGTTTCATTTACTTTAGAGCTGCTGCCAGGAAAAGGGAGAAAGGCAGTAGACAAAAGGTCCAGCAACTGAAGTACAAGATTCAATTCCTTTAAATGCATTTACTTGAAGGCTCTAAAAGCCATGTTATAGTATCTTCCCCAAACCATTCAGTTTCTGCTAGATTTAGCACTTTTGTCCCTTTTTATTCGCAGACTACACATAGCTTCTCCCAGGCTGGCAGGCCAACATATTAGAAATAAAATGCAATTCTGGTATCTGACACTTCAATTTAGCTTCTTCAGTAGCAAAGATCATCAACTGCACTGCTTTCTCCCATGACAGAAGATCACCTAAATATCACTTAACTGATGTGAGCTCTGTTGGTAATGCATACACTGTCTCCCCACTACATTACCACCATGCTGCCTAGAACAAAAATCAATTTTTAATTGACTGGATTATTTGAGGAATGTGGCCCATCCACTGTGCACTGCTGATAGATTCTCCTAGTTTTCCTGTCAGCAAAGACTGTAAAATTTCAAGCAACTTCAATACAGTAATTCAGGGATTTATCCAGAAGCCATATGAACAGAATAACATCACAGTTTTTTCAGTACTACCCCTTCATTATTCTCTCTTCCTGGCTAGCCAAGTGAGGACTCAAAACCACAGTACAAATAAAAAAAAAAAAAAACCACTGACACAGGAAGAATGATTAGTTTTTCATTGAAATGGAAATCATGCAAAGAATCCAAATGAATAAAGAACACAGAAGACTAGAGAAGACGTGAAAAAATCCTTTCAAGGCATGGAAAGTCAGCCAATGAGTTACACTCCAGAGTATCAAACCTGCAAGACCCAGGGACAACCTGCAATTCCCAGGCCCAGCAGCAGCCAAAGTAGGATTTCTTAGTTAATACCATTTCCTGCTTTCTCCAGTAATCACTGCTGCCGTGAGATACAAACCCAGAAAGTCTAGACAAAAGGATGACATGAAAAAGTAACTTCATACAGATGAAAACATGGGGGTGAACGGGTATAAAACACTGAATACTTCACCAGTAAATATTGCAGTAGGCAATTTTACAAAGCGCAGCATAAACTGTTCACTGACTGTTGTAGAGACCATGAAAGTCTCTGCCACTTCCAGGAGTTTTCTGACAAGTGTATAATTTTCCTAACTTTTATCTCTCTGTTTCTTGCTGCTGAAACAAAAGACAACTGCACCGATGTCCTAAACAGAAAATTCTAGTCTTGTACCACAACCCTTTCCAGCATAGTCAAGTGCCAAAACTCTGTGCTGCACTCACATTAGTTTTAATTGATTCTGATCAATGTCAAAAACCAGCTCAGCTACAGAAATTGCAAATTAAAGACACTGCCATGTGGCCAGTATAGATCTGTATATGAGATACATTTGGCTTCTTATGTTTCTGATTCTTGTTTCACAAAGGTCCAAAATACACATTTTTATTTAACCACACGCATTAGAGCTGGACTAAGTGGTTGGGTAACCTGCAGTACTAATCTTTGCAAATTAGCCACAGTCAGTGTTCTATCCAATAAACACAGGCATCAGAGGGGTTTGTGCTGGCTTTAAGAAAGTTGAGAGAAGACAGGAATCCCTGATCTTGCATAAAGTCAGAGTGACACAGTAAGAGAAGGCTGGATTTGGGTTAGACCTGTCAGTACAAAGTGAGCCTGGTGAAGTTTCTCTCACATCAGCACCTTGTCCCCTGTTAGCCTGACATTTCTGTTGCAATGCAGAAAACTTCCCTCTTCCACTTTAACAACAAACACAAACTTTGGTATTTTTTCAGAGCTCAATCCACTCTCAAGCTGCTCCATGACCTCCTAAAGTAGATAAAACCAAAAATATTTCAACCTATTATTATTACTATTATTATTATTTGTTGAGGTTATTTTTTAATTTTCTTTTTCCTGGTGATTCATGGCAGTAACATACCCAAAGCTTAACTAGATGTCAGATTAAAAACAAGCCACTTGTAAATACTCAAATTATTCCAGGTCTCTGAATATTTCAGTAATTGTCCATCGTTACTCCAAAATAAGTGTGTATCTAAAATTAAATTTATGCTTTGAAACAAGATGAAAGCATGATTAAAATTACTTAAGAACACCAGTTAAAAATTAGAGTAGATCTTTCCACCTTATCTTTTGGGCTCAGGACTATGGTTATTGTCTAGGTTGATCTTTTTGTTAATATAAAACAAAAAAATGTAGCCATAACTGATATCCTCCATACACAAATTACTTAAAGTACTTCAAGTAATCGGCTCATGATCTGCCTCTTCACAAGAGCTCTATGAACTCATCTTCCCAACAGCCCTTTTCAATACTGGTATAGAACTCTGAAAACCAGGTGCTTGGGAAAAATGAGTTATAAAATACAAAAATATCAACTTGCTCAACTAGTGCAAATGACTGGATTTGATCCCTAAGGATTCTTCAAGGTGCTCTCCCATTAACACTTGGGATGATTACTACAGCTCGGCTTGGGTAAATTCACAGTGGGGTGTTATGATCTGCAGCACCTCAAAGCCAATCCATGAATTTTAGAAGATCAAAGTTCCTTTGCTGATTATGGTAGTTGAAAATTTGGGGGTTTTCAGCTTATGTATAACTGTGAGAGAGTACCCCGGGGATGAGTCCATAATGCAAAATATTCCAGTCTTATTTTAATAAAACCAGCAATGATCTACTACACTTACACAGCACATGCTCTCTATTAACCCTGTTTTGCAAGTAAAGGAAAAAAGTATAGGGTGAAATCAACATTTGCAAAGATTACTTAAATTGCTGCAGATTGATTGGTTGTTCTGAAGGATGCATCATCTAAAATAAAGCCTTTGTGTGTAAAACCTGGCATTCATCTCCTGAGACACCTAAGAAAACAGATTTCCCCAAAGATAAAGAAAGCAGAGTAAAGCTTTTACTAGAATCAAGAAGCCCTGATATTTTGGTCTTCTGAGTTTACCTTCGGAACTTCTCATGTTCCCATTCAACTTCAGCAAGTGTACAAGGGTTCTGCCTTGGCAACATTTTCAGATTAGAAAGCAGCCCTTCAGTAAGGGCTACCACCCAGGCAGGCTGGGTTTGATTTGATGCAGGGCTTGGAGTAAAACAGCAGCCTAAAGGTTCCTGCTGTTCCAGGTCGCTGCGGTGCAACGGGGACTGAACAAGGGACATGCCAGCATACAGGAGAGTCATGTTCTTATCTGAATTTTAAAATCAAGTTTATCTTCTTTTACAGTTGGGGGGTGCATATAAAGCACTTGTATAAAGTATTAATATTCTTTACAACTAACAGTATAAGATAGTAAATTAAAGCATCACTGAATCCTCCCTCATCAAACCTTAACACTTTGTCAGATGAGCACAACTACTCCAGAGGAAGAAACAAAAACATCATTAATTTCAGTCTTAGCCAATAACAAAGCTAACTATTACTGTACTTATCCCCTCAAAATCAAGCAGATTATACTGGGGGGGCCAATAGGATAATTTCTGTTCCACAGAGATGGAAAACTGATTCTGAAGATTTGTTCATCACTGGACAATGACCCAGTGACAGCCACATTTAAACAACACCGTGTCTACAAACAACAGACAATATTAATATAAATAATATTAATATATACATGCATAAATAGAATATATAGTTCTATAATGCATAAAACCAACTAGCAGAATGCAGAATTTTGGTTTTTATCTGCGTAAGATTTCCTGTCTACAGAAAGCCATTAATAAATAACCCATGTTTTGGTCAGCTGTCTTCTAATTTTTTTTACTCGATTCTTCCTAAAGCATCTTTTCTAGACTCCTTTGCAGGTAACAGGATGGACTGCAAAGCTCTCGTCAGTGTTTCCAAATCCTGAGTGTTGCACAAAGAAAATTCTGAAGACATTTATATCAGCTATTAACAGAATCTTCCACGCAATTTTTCAGCTACGCGTCTTTGTTCTTTGTGTTATGTATGAAACTTCTATTTTACAGTTTTCTAAAATGCTACTTCAAACAAGTAATGATGGAAAACAGTATTTGCCTCTGGCTACTTGCAGGCTTTCTAGCTCACAAACAGAGATTCCTTCGACCTATTTTACTTATATCCCATTTAACTGTTTCTGATAGCAAGTTTATGTCCATCCTTGGTTTACAGAACTGTAATTTCTTCCTAACATTCCAAATATTTTTCTTTAGCTGCAGTCCCTACCATCAACAGTTCCTCTCCTCCCATCATCCTAATGCTTCACGCCATAAACCCTTATGAATTTAATTTAGGTACATATATTGGTAAAAATATTTAGTACAACTCCAACATTTCTGCTTCTCCATTTCAAACATTCATTTAATAATGCAAGTCTATTAATCTGATGAATGCTAAGTACAGGACAACGTGCAGACACCTAATTTTACCCAGAGGGAAACAAAACAATTTCCAAAAACCCATCACTTACTACAGCTCTCTGTTGATATTTCAGGAATGTATTTGTCCCTTGGATATATTCAGAAAGCATTCTACAAGCCTACAAATGCATCTTTTTAATAACAGTACCACATAATTCTTCACTGCTACACAGAGATGAAAAAGTGCAAATGTTTTATCTATCCCCAAAACAAGGTAATAAGCCTTTGTCTTTGCTTTTTTGCGGTGCTTTAAGCATTTACCTTAATGAGCTTTGTTTCTCTGTTCCTCTGGAGAATAGTATTCTGCCCAACAAAACAATTTATTGCCCGGAATGTTACTACTGCTGATAAAATCTTAGCTCCTCCAATACTTCTGCCTTGACAGCTAATACCCTAATGTTTCATTTACAGCTGAACAAAGCAGCTTATCTCTGCTAAAAGGGGAATTAGTTAGTAGTAAGAAATAATTTCAATCATCTGTTCTGCTTCCCAAGTAAAGTGATGACTTGGGCATTCTTGCTTCTATCTGATGACAGGTGTGTTGCAGTTCTTGGAATACAGAACAGGTCTGTCACATAAGCTTTGTAATTCCTACAATGCAGCTACATGGATTAGGGAAGAGTCAGGTCTCAGCTGTCAAAAAAACCTGCAATCAGCAGAGTGTGGCAGTCAGCACATGTACTTTACAGTTAGGGCACGGACTCCAGGGAAAAAAATCAGTTCTGATCAATAAACAGCTTCATTTTCTATCCGCAACTCTATGGAATATTCCAACAAGTATATGTATATGTGAAATTCCCTATTAATAACTGAACAGGTTTTGTTGACAAATCAGGCTTTATGGCCTGTGCTTTGCAAAAATGGCTTTGATTATCACCTTACTGTGTAACTACCTAATTATTTATATCTCCAGGAAGGAAAATCTACTAGGATTTTATCTACATATCACACACAGCAAATCAGTTGTGGGATTCCTCTCCAGAGTAGCTGATATATACTTGGAAGTCTCTATGGCAAAGGACAAGGACTGATTTTTCCTTGATGTCTGAATGACCTTCTTTTCCCAACATCAGTTTTTCATGTTGGTAGATAATGAGGTCACCTGAATACTTCAGGGAAGGCAGCATAACATTTGCCCACACTGTATTTTCTCTGTACTAATATTTTCTGTGAGTAATCATTTAGTTTGCACTGAGTTTAAAAGAATTACAGAAGTGATTAGAACTATAGTGCCATTCTTGAGTTCTCCAATATTTGGTTATTCAATTAGACAACACGGTTAATGAGAGCATGAGAACTTACAGCTAATAGTTTTTAAATTCAGTTATCAGTTTTATCAGAAAAAAATAAATTATGGATTGCAGGTGGCACTGGTAAAAAAAAAAAGTTGTAGTTGGAGATGAAAGAGCATTTGATAAAAAATATCAACATATTATTTTCTCATGCAATAATGTGAAATTAAGTCGGTATAAGAAAGAGGCACTGTGAGTCCTTCACTCAGAACTGTGTGTGTCTTGGTGGAGTTCTGGTGAATTTTAAATTAATTGCACATCCTTTTCTGACATTCTTTGTAAGTCTATCTCACATTCTTACTTCTCAATCACACCTAAATGTCATAAATCCCTTGAAAAATTAATTTATAATATACATGGCGGTTATGCTAACACTATAAAGGTGTCCAGCATCTGCCATCTGTTGTATGACAACAAATCCTTTCTGGAACAGGCATTTCCCTGACTCCTTGGATGTGCTCTTACCCAGCTCTCCAGAGATGTCAGACCAACACAGCATTATTTCTATTCATGTGTTGCTCCAGGCACCTGATCAAACTTTATATGGCTAAAGGGTCAGTCTGTTCCTCTGCTAGGAGAGATTCCTTCATTCTACTTTACTGTGTCTTACGTTGTTACAAAAAACATGAATGGCCTGAGCAGCCCTTTCTGTTGAGGGACGTATTTCCCAAAAAGAGAAAAAAGACGTGGTATCACAGAGGATAATATAACATGTTTATTCAAAAAGCCATTTACTAAAATCTGAATTTATACTTTAACTGAGCTTAACAATGAAAATCTCAAATGCTTGCTTGGCTGCGGCACAACATGGCAAATTCTGCACGACTGCCCAAGGGAAAGTTGATTAATCAAAAGGTTGGGATCAGAAATGAACAATCATTTCACATGTATTTGTGCAGAAACCCAATAGTACTCAATTAAATGCTGGTAAAATCCAGAAATGTGGATTATTCCACATATCACTAGACTACAACTGTCCTGAGCTGCAAAAGGAACACCCAGGCACAGCAGTTCAAAAGGTGACACTGTAAGAACGTGGCTGGCAGAGTATTTCGTCCAGAAAGAATCAGCTGCAGGAAGTCTTTAAGTGAGTAAAATATTCAAGACTATTTCTCATCCATGGTATTGTATTCTATCAGCATGTAACAAACAGCTAATCACAGACCAAACTGCTTGCTACTAATTCTATTATTTTTTTTTCTTTTTATAATCTTTCCTTACTACTCGTCCTTTCATCCTTTCTAAATGAAGACACTAAAGTGACTAAAATGAACTGATATCATAGAATCACCCAAAACACCAGCATGTTTTCTTTATTTAAAAAGGCCAGAAAGAGAGCAAAAATTAATCCTTGTGTACTCTCCTATCTGTATTTCAACCTCTTGTTTGTATGCCTACATAAATATTGATACATGCACACTGAAAATGGCTCCTCAACTCACTTCCAAAATAACCATATATCCAGGTTTAATAATGAAACCATGGATAGAATTCTTTATGTTCATATGAATCATCAAGGTACACATTGGCACTGCACTAAGTAACTTGGGTGACAGTTTAAAATGCTTATTTAGCTGATTGCTTAATATGAATAAATGGTCAAAAAGGGAAGGCAGGAAAATATAATGATTATTTAAGAGTGTTATGAAAGGTTAAAATCTGATGAAATAGGTGGAATAAAAGTACTGCTACCTAACCTGGAAAGGACAATTTTCATTTTGGTTTAGTGACAATCCTCAATAAAAATATAAAGAGAATATATAAGAAGGTATAAGCTAATGCAGCTGGAACAGCAACAATTATACAGACAGCTATACATAAAACGAAATTGGGAGAGGATCTGGCATGAAAGAGGGACTCCAGGCACCCTCAATATCAAATTAATGAGGTTATAAGTACTTTTTTTCACAATGCTAAGTCCCAGAGTTCTTACTCACTGGAAAGTTTCTAGTAAAGGAATATTAGCAGATGTGGTGCCACAGAATCTTGAAGATGGTGCAGAACGGAGCTGGATCTTATCCTGATTTACTTCTCATGGCAGTAATGACAATGCCTACATACACAGAACCATGAGAGATCTGTTTGGCCTAAAGCTGTTTCATTTTTTGTGCAGGTACTGTGCTACTGTTAATCTTTGCGAACTGGATTATTTTACTGATGTATGCATTAAAGGGTACAAGATTTAACTCCACAGGAAAAAGCAGCACTGAGGCATTCCTTCACTGAGATTTTACCCCCAAAATTGAATTTTGCACAAAATTTGAGTTCTTGAAAAGTAAATTATAAGTAAGAATTTATAAGTGAAGAATGTAATTAAAGAGTTGATTGTGCAAGCATCAGAATTGCCTTGAGCCACAATGCAGTTACTACTTCTGCCATTTAGTATAATTTCAAAACATATAATTTTTTCTTTCTCTGCACTTACTATTAATAATTTTAGAAATATACAAATTTGACAGCATGCACAGAAAGATGTGGAAACTACCTATTTTCTGCATGCTGTATAAGTTCAATTGTCCATAAATGCTTAAGAAAATGGAAAAATGGCAAGCACGTGGGCTGCATGCACTGAGTGAGGTCACTTCTGTTATTTTTTTTCCACCTCATCACACATTGTGTGAGCTGCACTTCCAATAAACCTTCCCTTGAAATAAGGTAACTTTGAACAGTATGCACCTTTTTTTTTATAGTATACAAACTACAATTCCTTTATCACATAAATTTACATAGAACCCCAGAAAACACAATATTTAGGAAAAGCAACACTATCACCAAATGTAGTAGTAACACGTGAATTACCGAATGTTGCTGAGAAAACACAGATTTCTTATTTTTCATGGACAAATTTAGCTGGTTAATCCTATCAACTGCAGGGATTTTGGCAGTTGAGAATGCCAGAGCATCTGTGACTTTGACTTTTCTTGGAAAGAAAGCAGAGCTGGAAGATAACTCCTGAGTCAGTGAGTTGAGTCACCTGCTAAGAAGTCACATGATGTAATTTTTCATAAGGGTAGAAATTCCTTCTTAAAATTTGGTAAGTGTTTGACCTCCCCTGGCCCATACTCAAACTGGAATCCTGTTTCAGAAACTCCCTGATGTGACTATTTAAAGGTTCTTTTACATGTCTCTGTAAATTATTATGGACAGCACTTACCTCTTTAACTTCGTGCCTTTTAGCTAAGAACGCCGTCCATATCCTGTCCTGCTCCCAAGTAGCCACACATAGGAACAATACCCACTTCTCAGCATTTTTCTTGGCTTGACTAACCATCTCAGCTCTTTTCCAACATGATCAACTCTCCATTTTTTCACCCTCCCAGCCTCTCCCTGCTCTTACTCCACTTTGTGTCCATCTGTCATCACCCAGCTGCACCAGCTGGTTCATAGGAGACACTACATGGACCTGTAAGTCTTGGATATACCATTGGTTGTGTGTTTGAGTTTGGGATAGAAAATTCATAACATGGGCTTTGCTGTTTTGGAGCTATTATAGTATTCAATAATACCCTGGACATAAAATAATGTGGGGTGTCAAGCATAAAAGCACCAGATCAACAGCCTGGATTTGAAATAAGGCTGCATGGCCTGTTCACACAAAACCAGCAGCTCTTAAATGTCCAAATTTGTTACAGATTAGTTTTTTAAAGTAGGATCAGCCTTTGTTTTTAACATTTTAAGTATTATACTTTAAGAATTCTGCTAGTAACAAGAAATAAACACAATAAATATCTGTCATTTTACTATCAGGGTCTGGGATTATACTATGCAAAGACTGCTCAAATAGTTGGAGAATGTTCTTTTAAGCCTTTGTTCATACCCATATGTTATGTCTGGAGAGCTGTTTGCTCACTTTGGCTAATTCTCTTTCTAAATACCCCTCTCTCTATTATCATGACCAGCAGTAATTATAAACAAATTACTTTTTAATGAATACACTGGAGTTTCTTTAGATTTTTTATGCTATTTTACAACAGGCTACAATGCATATTAGAATAATGGCATCTTTGTTAGGTGGCCACTTTAGGATGAGATTGTCAGAACATATGCTAGGATAGGAGAAGAACATGACAAAAAGAGAAAGCATTTTGTTGGATTAATCAATCAGGAAGATTTCCTAATACTGTACCCCCACCCCATCACAACCAGCCACTCATCACAGTTGTAGAAAGTAATGGAGAGAGAGCTTAATATAACGTAGGACTCTTTACTCACTATGGACTACGTTATGCCTGGTCCACCTGGCTGAATACTACAGGGTATGGAGATGTCTCGTGAATGTGAGCTCATCAAATATGTGAAACTGCTGCTGTGAGTGCATGGGGTTATACTGTCACCATCTTCTTTGCCTAGCAAAAGATAGAATTGGGAGGTTTAGCACTTGAGGTCGGGTCCTCAAAGGGAATAACTTCAACTGAGCTGTAATCACAGAAGTGAAAGATCTGGTCTTTGGACTCTTCAAAATGTTGTCTCTTGTCAAAACATTATACTACTAGAAGTGAAGACCAAACTGCCATGGAGTTTGTGGTCTAACAACTCTTTCAAAAAAATTATTTTCATCACCTCAACAATTTTACGTTTTTAGCACGTCCATAAAATATTTACATTACCTGCACAGCTTTTGACCAATGATGTATTTATTAAAGATTTATAATTACATATAGCTAATATATGAGCAACATGATCCACAGATACATCTCATTTACCAATATGAAACCACATAAATTTTCAAACACATTTAGCTCACTGCATTATTCAGGAAGGATATGTATGAGTCTGTTTAACTGGTGTTCCTTACATGCCGATAAATGTAAATACTGTAAAGCATGCAAGCTAATGCAAAATGAAAGTCATTGTTAAATAAATAAGATGTGCCTGAAAGAAAAAAAAAAAAGTAAAAATCTTATTTTATTTCAAAATAACTTAGCTATAAGCATGATTTATAGGTTGACACTTAATAATTAACACAAACAGAAATAAAAAGAGTATCACTGAGCAAGCTTAGCATAAAGAATTCTATAAAATAGATGTGTATTTTACACTACATATACACATACACAGTTTTTTAAATGTAAAAATTATACAGATAAGTTCTGTACAAATAGACATAAATACATATATGCATGTACAAGGTGCTTCAAGAAATTTTAACACTGCAATTTGAAATTTTAAAAAATACCAGATAAATTTGCCCTCTAAGTTTACTACATGATCTTATAGATGACTTATGAAATACACATAACTATGAAAAATATTAGTAATTACAGACATCTGTCAAGTGAAACACAACCCTGATGTCAAGCTAGGCAAGAAGACTGAAGCTATATACACAGTTCATATTTTACTCAGGCACAGCACACTTTAAAGAGTACAACCAATTTTATTAGGTATTATCATATCTAGCAAGTGAAATTTCATTTTACTGATACTGAGAACTAATGCTAAGCAATGTGGTTCCATAATACAAGAGGTACTGAGAAAAATATATAAACAGTAAATAAAGATACTGGGAAGACAGATATCAAATATCCCACAGTAGAAAGTCCCTTTCTCTCTGCCTGCCTCTAGGGCTGATAAGGCAGGTTGCCTTCCCCACCTCACCCTCTTACTTGCCAGTCACTTCAGCTGAACAAAGTACTCTCAAATCACCAAAATAGAGACTCCTGACCTTCATGAAAACTTCATTTTTTACTGATCTGAACATTTACCAGCTCCAAGTCCACTTATGCATTCTTCACCCCCACTTCTACAGCCTCATTTTTAGCCAGCTCTGCGTACCTTCCATTCTGTCCCGATTTCAGCAGAAGTTGCTTGAATTCTGCTTCTGACAGCTTGGCTCAGCAGTTTGCATGCGCAAGACAGAGTCGCAGTAACATCCAGAACATCTGATGGACACTGAAAGCCCGGGAATAATGTCACAGGCATTTTCTAAACATGTACAGCTTCAGAGAACTACCTGAGATTGCTTAGTGTTGGAAGGGACCTTAAAGCTCATCTCATCCCAGCCCTGCCACGGGCCGGGACACCTCCCGCTATCCCAGGTTGCTCCAAGCCCCGTCGAGCCTGGCCTTGGACACTTCCAGGGATGGGGCAGCCTGAGGCAGCCCCTGCAGGACTTCTTTTCCCTTACTGAACACCTTCATTACAATTATTACTCTAAGAAACTGAATAAAAATGTTACAAATAGTATTTATAATCTTTTATTAACTATTAAAATCTAGATATTCTTCAAAAGAATAGTTAGTCTTTTACCCCAGTTTCTACGACTGAATGGTTCACATAGCACTTGGAATCAATTAAAGAACTGTTATTTGAAACAGTTACCTTTCTTCAAAATTTTGCTTGACATTCTCCACACTGTTAAGGAGAAAGATGTATCAGAGAAGGATAAAATAAATTATATCATGGGCTCAATTTCCCTTTCAGTTTCTAATAATTTCTGGCATTCAAAGATCTCTTTGCAATATATTTAACACGACCAGATTACATCATTATGCTCATCTCTGTAAACCACATCTAAAGCTTGTTTGTAGGTAACATCTTTTCAGATTAGATGAATGAAAGAAAACACAAATGTCAAGATCCACACACTGATTTACTTTTCTATGTCAGAACAGGAACAACACAGATGATAGGAAACAAAACTATCACGGTCTTTTGTAATGAATTAGGGGCAAATACTCGAAAACTGGCCAAAACAAACATGTGTGTACACAAACTTAGTCAATGAATGAAAGGTTTTCATTATTGATGAGCAAAATATGAAAGCTATTTATGCTGTTGCATTCAAGAAGCAGCTAAGGTGCAAAGCAGGGTAAAGTGTCTTTGAAAGCTGTATTGATGCTTGCTTGGTACCTGGAAAATGAATTACAGTTCTGCTAATTCCAGCTGGCAGATTGGACTTGGCAAGCACAAGAGCAAGAGAGCTCTCATGATGTGTTGAGCTGAGGGACCATAACCCACAGCACTTAGGATAAAACAAATCACAAATTTTCTGCCAGTTGTCTGTCTGCCTCTCATTCTTTAAGAAAACATGCAGAATTCCTAGTTAGAACTACCCAAAATTAATTCCCTTTCTGAGTGAATTTCCTAAAATCCTCATGACTCACCTCATGTCAGCACTATGAGAGGCCAGTAAGAGTAACAGAAATCAAAGTTCAGATAACAGTATAAAAACTGGCACTAAGGCTGGAACACCATTACTGCTGTGATGTAAGTGCTTTCTTAAAAAAAAATCAGTGAACTTATGAATCTTCTATACAGCTCACATGAATTACATACTGTAAATTCATTCTGATTAATTACTTATTATCTGCATTGTCTTTTTTGGAAAAAAAAAAAAAAGCATTTTGGAAAGCCCTGCAACAGGTATCTTAAAGTGCAAGACCTAAACTAAACTTAAGAGATTTGGGAGGCTTACAGGTTCTTGTTTTAATTGCATTACATGTCTTTAAGTAGAAAGCAATTTAGTCTGAAGTGGTACTTATGCACCCTTCCTTTACAGCTTCTCAGCAACACTGCTGTTAAATTCTTAGCATTCAACACATCCTGGTTTCATAGTTTAAGCGGAAAAAAATGAGGTAGACATTTTTATTTCCATTATACAGCATAAGACATGTCCAGTAAGCACATGATCTTTTTATTTAGTGCAACCAAAATCACTAACAATCAAAAAGCAACATTTTTTTTTTTACCTTGTGATTGGTTCATTGAAAGGACCACCCGCAATGTTATGAAATTACAGGGTTTAAACTGTAGGAAACATCACAACTTTCTAACATTATATTGTCTATATGCAGGGGAACTGTCACTGTTTAATCTAAGTTAACAAGAATGCCAAGTACTTACATTTAATTAAAGCTATACATCATTCTAGATAATTAGTAATAATTAAGAAGAATTACCATTGTAAATAAGGCAAATAATATTATTTCAACTGAAATTTGAAGTCTGAATTCAAAAACCCAAAATAAACTCCTGGGAATGCAAATACGCCATTATGCAAACTGTTTTCTTTAAGTATGATATAATTTATGTAATGAAATAAATCTATGCTGTTAAAATATTTAGCAGAACTGAGAATAATGAGTAGAGATAGGATTAGTTTAATTAGTTTACTGAAATGGAGTTCTTATAGCGGCTAAGTGTGATATATTAGCTTTTGTCACTTGGAATAAAAAAAGAGGTAATTAGATCTCATTCAAATATATTGTTTTCTTTGAAGAAGGAATTGTAATATTTTAGCCTGCACAGTAGAAAATAATACATGGAGCATAAAACTTATCATCTTCATCCAAGAGTACATCTATGATAAATCAGAAGAAAAAAGGAAAAACTTCAGCATTCAAGAATGGAATCTTGAACAGATTTCACTTACACTGGTGCAACTCCACAGATTTAAATGAAATTACAACTCTCAATCTGCACAAGTCCTGTCATCGTTTATCCCTGCCTAATTTAAGTGTTTGTAACAAATTTTGTCTCTCTATTCAGCAACTACTTCATTACCCAGAAAATCCTGTACCCTTGTCGTAAATCAAGTTTTTTATCAAACTGACTCAAAATGACCAGGAGGAATGCCTTTAATATTTACTGTTGAATCCTAAACATATCCACTGAAAGGTCAGAATCAAATTTCATCTCTAAAAATAAGAAAAAGAAACAACACCAGGTATCCTTTTATGGACTAAGCATCATTTCACTGCCGGAGAATTACTTAATGGTAATTGTACATTTCTGAAGACAACTGTATGGAACATATTTAACAAGGAACACAAAGAAAATGATTTATCCATATTTTCAAAAAAAAAAAAGTGAATTTTCTCCTTTAAGAACGGGGCATTATTGCAGTCAAGCAACATGAATGTATTTAAACTACAATCTAAAGGCCTAAGAAATTAACCCTCCAACAACTGAACACATGCAACACAAAAAAACCCAAACCAAAACAAAAAACCCAACAAAAAAACCACTGGTGGTAACACACAGATGGGAGCACGAGGAATACAGACAAGTGAAAGGCTTGCAAAGCAATTGATATATTTTTCAGTTAATAAAATAAAGAAATTATGAATGGACCAAATTAATTTGACTTTAAATAAACACTCAGGAAAGGGAAACCCTCTGCTGTAGCATACTGAAAAGCCTCAGGCTTTAGTATAACAACACAGGCCATCTATCATTTAATTTTTGCTTTTTTTTGGGAACAGAATTGTTGCATATACAGGAACCATTTAGTATCCTGGATTAGAGAGTTTGGATGATTCCATACACAAGTTTAAAAGAGCTCCAAAACTGAAATACAGCAAGTCAACCACAAAAAAGATGAGCTCCCCCTTTTTTTATATCTTCCAACCATACAGACTTATACACAGCACTTTAGCCAGAAGTTCGTCATAATTATTAGAAGATAAGAAATGCACCTTGTCCTTGGGTTCAGCTGCAGTATTTAGATTGACTGCTTGGACTGAACAATAACACGGACAACTGAGCTCTGCAGGACATAGGGAACATCAAAGTCACACAAAGCCTTTGCTCTCCACGTGCTTGTCGATATTTCCTACTTGTATCTCTCCACTCTCAGACATCACCTCCCAGCTGATTTTGAAAATAAACCCCATACTTCAGAAGTGCCCAACTTCAGCTTTTTTAGAAGATCCTGATATTCTTACTTGAGGCGAGTTATCATATTGCTGTTAAAGAAGTGTGTTTCATGCATCTTAGAAAACCATCACTCTATTACTAGTTGGCAAGTTAAAATATATAAAATTCCCTCATGCATACTGCTGCTGTTCCCAAGTTTGGAAATATGCTTCTTCTGAACAGATCGTGCAGGGTCCAGAAATTGATAATTCATGTATTACACTGATCTTCCATTCTTAGATTATAAGAAAGCTGCATTACAACAGTGTTTGGAATTCTAAAACTCACTGATAGCATAATGAAGACAGGAGGAGAATGGTACAATTTGATTTGCATCTTTTAATTGTAAAGTCCGAACAATAAATTCAAAAGAAATTAACTTGCTGCATGATCTAATGAAGATAATCAAATCAGAAATGATTTAATAAAACCAAAGCATACAGTTTGGTACCCAAGAGACTGATACATAATTCATAAAGTTGCCACATTTGGTCATTAGGTCAAATACATTAACTAAGTAGTAAGCTATTCTGAAAACTGGCTACAAAGACAGAAGATCTTAAACATGAGCAGTGAGTATAGAAAAAGCTTTTTGCCTCATTTCTAAGTTATTATAATTGACTTTTTACTACACGGTTTGTATGAAACTGCAGACCAGACTGAAGACTAAAGAGGTGTTTCTGGTTTTCTATGCAAACTTGCCTATTCCTATATTCACCTCATCTGAGGCCTCCCACCTCCCAAGGAAAATACAGTGGGCTTTGGATAGCCCTAGTAAAAGTGCTGAAATATCTAGAAAATACACAGGATGATGGAATTCCCCTGCCAGTCAGCTGTTGGAGAGGCTGTGATCCAATATTGGCCCACACATAACAATTCCAGAGATAACACTAATCCCTGGTGCTGCTAACCAGGAGCACTAACCCAACAAAGCTTTACATGCTGTCTGTGGGAGAGAGGGGCAGAGAGAAAAAGGGAAAGGAAAAAATTGTCTGCTCCTCCTTATGGAGCTGCACAGGGATAAGGATGCAGTCTCAGAGTATCCAATGCTCTGAAAATAATGACATAGAGGTGGCCAGGAAAAGTGACCTGTTGGGAGGCTCCCTTTCTGTCTGTTGAAGGCATGACAAATCAGCCTGGCCAGGAGCCAGTGCAAGCACAGCACCACAGACACTGCTCCACTGCCTTCTCCCAGTACTGACCATTACCTAAGGGGCAGAACTGCACCACTCCTTCGAGGCTCCGAGAGCCAAGCGAGATCCTCAGATCTCTGACCTCACTGGGTCTGTACACTTGATGATGCAAGAAGCTGTGACAGAACAGACTCTTTCCCGTGGGAATTTTTCTCTTCTTCTCCCTGTGTTCTATAAACAAAGATAAGGTTTGGATGTTATTGAAACTGTCTCTGGAATGATGGACAGTTGAACATGGCCTATCGGCCTAAGGGGAGGTTTTGAATTGACCCAATCCGGAGGAACTTTCAAAAGTCTATATAAGTTTTAGAATTAAATAATAAAATCAGAATTCCGCCTCACCCGGTTCAGCCTGGTTCTTGCACGCGGCTGGCGGCTCCACAGCGCCAAGAAGCAGCTGAACTTCTGTGTTGCGCCAGAAGGGAAGGCTAAAATTCCTCCCGTGACAAGAGTTATGAAAGAAAAAAGGAAGTGAGAAAGACACAATGCAGTGGATGTTTGCAAAAAATATAGAGGCTCAACTGTTTAAAACATTCACCTGACAGCTACAAAATGCCTTTCAACACTTTTTTTTAATGCAAAGAAAAAGAATTAAATTTTGGGGGGAAGGATTCTTACCAGCTTAGCAGCTCTACCTGCACTCCCAGCACTTGCACTCACATGCTGGAGAACAAGTGTGTTTCTTTCTCCCAGGAATAATACATCCTGTTTCCTAAAAGAGATCACCTACATAGTCTATATTAGGAAGCTTGTCAACACAAACACTTTTTCTATGTTAAAAAGAACAACCTTTAACCCTCAGGAAGTCAACCCAAAGTTTGGGACTCAGGCACAAAGAGAACGGGATCACCTTGGGGGGATTAGTCGAGTGTATCAGTGAGTTATGGAACCCCAAAAAGTTTCTACACTACCAAGAGCCTCTCGACTTATTAAAAAATCCAGCATTATCCCATGTAATACAATTTTAAAACAAGTAGGCATATGATGATGGCAAAACTCAACTGGGGCAGCCTGCTCATGCCATCAAAGACCAGTTCTCAACTGTACCTAAATAAATTACATTGTGTTTCAGTTTTTTTGTTTTTCACTCTGGTGGAAGAAGAAAGGCTGTGTCTCCAGACACATATCCTGGCAGTAAATCACAGGCAAACACCACCTAGGTTGATATAACCATATGATTTTCCTGCACAGGCTCTATTCAATATAGTGTGATGGTAACTCCAGTGTTACACACGGTTATGGCACCTCCCTCAGTGACAATAATGTACTTTATGGCTTGAAAAAACCAAATTGATACACACCAGACCACAAGATGTCTGGTTATATGAACACATATCAAAGTGGATGTTGACACAACACTAACAAAACAGTAATTTCTTCAATTTAGTCAAGCTCTAACAGAAATCCCATATAATGAAAATACATTCTGGTGGGTTTTTTTCCAGTTACATTTATTTATATCTATTTTATTGTAAAAAACATAATATGATCACACCAAGCTTCATTCAAGTGTGTATTTTCTGTCCATAAATCTGCACACAATGCAGACACCAAGAAACACATATTAAGAATATGTTTATCACACCATTTCCAGCACCCTGATTAAAAAAAAAAAAAGTTTATATATAATCTAATGTGGCTGCTGCAACAAAGCACATGGACTCTATAGAGGTATTACTGGTTTAAGGTCAGACAAAGATTACAGGAACCCTTTCTAGCCTATGTGTTTTATGGGAAAAAGCAGTTCAGCTACACTAAAATCACATCTCTTACCTGGAGTTTATTCTGTATTCATACCCTTTCTTTTAAGATTATGAAAGGAACTGATTCAGCTCTTTTAATAACTGCTAGAGCAGAATTGCTCAAAGAATCCAATTTTCTGTGAACGAATTGTACAATGAAATTCAGTGTAATGTAAGATGTGCCAGAGTATCACCAAACCTCTTAAATAAATAACCAGAATACTAAAATAATATTTTCCTTTCTCTTCTCAAATTTTACTGTGTTAAGATACACTAAAGCTGATACCAAGTGAGAGAGGAATGGACTAAAGAAAACAAACCATTCTCTTGCTAATGCAACTTGCATATAAAAGGGGAAGTAATACAATTACTTTAAAAGCTTTTCTTCAGGCACAGTCCATGCTTTCCATGTACAGCCATCAATCACACGGCTCCACTCTCTTGTTTGCCCACAGTTTTCAAGTCAATGTGGTCCAAGGATGGATCAGACTCCCATATATGAGGAGGAGAGCAAGGGGAAAAAAAACAACTTTTATGTATGTGCCTCTTCATAAAGAAAACTGACAGCTAATACTCTAAGATTTTAAACAAAGTTTTGCTATTTTGGTGTTTTGCTAAGATTTACAGTCAGCACACAGACATCTCAAAGCCCTATCAGTACTTGCTGGGGTAATTGCACCGTTTTAGCCATGAGCAATGCAGCCTCACCTTCGCGTATTATTTCAGACTACTTTTACTTACAAAAGCAGCGCAGCACAAAGTACTCATTTTCACATGAAGTAATAATCCTCAGAATGATCAAATTATTAAAGCAGTTGTTACCAAGCCTTTAGTGTCTGTGGGGACTTGTGACATCCTTAAACTGCAACCACACTTGGCTGCTATACCAAACTTAGCATACTGGTAATTTGTTTAAACCACAAATACACACTCCGTACACATTATTAAATGATTCCACATTGCACAGCCTTAAAATGTTTCTCTTAAAGAAACTTTCTCCAGCAATTAAACAAGAAAAAAGAAAATTAACTAAGACTCAGTTAAGAAACACGAATGCCCATTCGGTCAAGAAATCAGTGGCCAATATACTGAATTTCAGTCCCCTAAGAAATAATAAAAATAACATCATTACAATTTCCACATTAAAAAAACAAAAGTAAAAAAAAAAAAGGCAAACAAAAAAAAAGTTCATGTGCTATATTTAGTTTTTAATCGACCTTGAGAAAAACTTGGTTTTTTAAGGGAATTGTATTTACCCTGATTTAAATACGTTCCTTGTGTAAATTGACTGAACTGGGGCAAATAAAGAAAGAGAATTAGCCTGCTATTTTGCTGAGGCTTCTCCAGGGCTGCCAGTGTCTTAGAAGAAAATCTGAGGGCCATTCCAGGCTCTTCTAAAGCAGAACTTTGCCTGTACTGCTGTGCATGTGAGGGGAGAAGGGCTGAGGTGTGTGCAGGCACACTGCACGTGGGCCAAGGCTCTCACACTTGCAAAGGAGGCTGCTGAAAAAGTCTCCTGTCCTCATCACCATGCCCGCCTGGCTCCCTGCCCGTGCCATCTGGCCGGGATGGCACAGAGCCAGCCTCAAATTGCTGTGACCCTCACTGAGTAATATGATGATGAGATTAGCTGAAAAGTCCACTGACAACTACATAGATAACAGTATGTCCAAAAGCACTCTTTAGAGAATAAACTTACCACACTTACAAAACACTTTTCTCACAGAAAGCAAATGTTTCAAGTTCCAAGAAAAAAAAAAGAAACAGCTACGTGGATGTAGCAAGTACACAAAACCTAGCTTGCAAAGTCATCTGGAAGTTTCCTAAAAAAACTTGTTTGGAAATATTTTTTTAGAATCTTTTCTTTCAATTCCTAGAACTATTAATAATTTGTGATTTCAGCCTAGAAGTGAAGATGGAACTAAAGATGATTCAGAAGGGATGATGATGTATGTTCCTCCTTTGCCTCACCGGGCAGTATTTCCCAGGAAACCACAACTGAGTATCAACGATACCTTTGAGTCAGTGGTCAATTTCTGCCTAGGAGACAGAAACACCCTTCTTAACATTACCTACTATTTACTTTTCAGTAGAATTATTGCAAATTTTGTTTCATTTCATAGAGCCTTGCTGCAGAACAAGGATTGTGAATTCAAACCCACCACGTCCTGTACTCGTATCATTTTTCATCAGCAGAGCCAGAGCACAGATGCACAGGCTCTGAATCTCTGTCACTTGTGAGATGCTGTCCTTTTCTGGATGGGTTTTCCTGAAAAGTTGTGTAGGCTGACAATCTGCAAGTCTGAGCATGAATACAAAGACTAAAAATCAGCAAATAGTTTCCTACCAGAAACCGGTTTAAAAAAAACCCGTACACATTCTGTGTGGCTGCTTTAGAAATGTTCTCAAGTTTACAGTTTTGGACGTGCTTTATTTTGGACAGTATTTTGCTCAGCATATTTATGACTATGCATATTGAAACTATACAAAGAGGGAATTTAAGAAAAAAAAAAAGTATATTTGACTGCAAAAAAATCAACATACAAACAATCAGCCAACAGAAAGGTGTTGATTTTCCATTAGTTCACAATGAGCAAACCTCACTTTTTATCAGGTCTTTTTAGAGGTTTAAAAGTGCTGTTCAAACCTCAAATGAAAGGTCACATCACATAAACACCACCAACCACCACCACTGACAGCTATATTTTATCTAAATGATATCTTTGAGACAAAAATGAAAACATTTAACACTATTTTACAGGTAAAGAACTTATTACTCCCACACGATTATCTTGCACTCAGACCTAAGAACTCAAAGCAAAATAACAAAGGAGGAAACATCTTTGCTGCATAAAATTTTAGAAGCCTAAAATTGTAACTGAGCAGTATATTATCTGCTAGCATACCTGCCATATGATGGCCTCTATTCCAACAATGGATGTTCTCAGGTCTCCAGAACAATATTTTCTCTAAACTTACTAATATGCAAGGCCATGATGAACTTTGTAAACTCAAAATTTCTGAGCCTGCAGACAAAAAAAATTCTAAGCAATCCTAATTTCATTACTCTAAAAGCAAACCTAAACCTTTGCAAAAATACACATCTCATGAAGTCTCCGGTATTCCTCAATTTAAAAGTCACATATTTGTGTATAAGCATCTTGATGACTGCATTGTAAGATTCCCATGTATTGCAATATTCCTATATATTCCTCATATTTCATAATTACAAACAGCAATCATTTAGCATCAGGTATGGTTTTATTTCCGAGTGTTGGAATAAGAGGTTTCAACGTGAGTTCAGCATAAAAAAATCCACTTAAAATTTTGTTTTTCCATTAATAACTGAACTTCCTTTTGCCCCAACAACTCACAAATGTCAAATAACTAAATAACACAGCCACAATAATAGCCCCAAACCCAATAAAGAACAAAGCAGCCTTTCTTGCCTGTCAGAGGACCCCATTTTCTATTCTGAGCAGGCAAGCTGAAAGTACTGCTCTTCTGTCATTCCCTGACAGTTATAGACTAGCTCTGCACCTTATTAAAGATTAAGGTTTGCCCAGGCATTCTCTCTTGGCCATCTCCTGTCTGCAGCCCAGCATTTATTGCAGGCGAGCTGGAGATTAGCACCACACATGCTGCCTGGAGAGAACACCCCACCTGAAATGAGACTGCATAACCAAATGTCACCAAGCCATGCAAAAAGCACTCAATGGAAAAACACAATATTTCACTTAATTTAGTCGTTCTAGATAACCGTGTCCTCTGGGTTACATAGACAAATGATTTCTCTCATTTAGGCTGTTTTTTTGTAGATTCTAAAAACCAGACTCAAACTACTAACAGGTTGCCCTTTTGTGATGGAGATTTTTTCGTTGTTAAAAAAATTATGAACACAATTATGCTAGAGTTATATAAGGCTCCATTGCATGCAAACATTTGCTACCTGGTTTTGGTCTGATGCAAACATGTTACAGCAAAAATTCAGCAGGCTGAGCTACTGTACAAAATATCATCCTTCAGGGGATTTCCATAGAGCACCGTGTCCCAGACTGTTTAGCAAAGACCATTATGAACCATCAACATTTCTTAGGCACCATCATGAACAATCACCACACACTTTTTACCCAAAAACATCGCAAAGTTGACGTGATTCCATGGAACTTTTAACACTGTTATCGGGACCTCAGTTTGAAACCCTTGCTTTTTAACATCAGCATTTTTGTGAGCACTTCTAGTTATTTCTCTACTGACATCCTAAAATTATTCATTGAATATAACCATACATTTCCAGGCTACCATTTTACTCTCATTTTCCTTCCTCTAACTTTTGAAGACATGCTAAAAATCAATTGAAAATGGTCAACTAGCACAAATTGTAAATAAAAAAAAATTCATTCCATTGCAAACAATTAAAAAAGAGAAAAATAAATGTTTTTAACACATGGTGGTTTCATGTAAAGAAAATGTTGTTTGAGGACAGATAGAAAACGTAATTTCCTTACATTTCAAATGGGAATTATTGCAAAGTAGAATATTGCATATCTTTCAGCAAAGTTTTACATAAACATATAAAAACTTACAAAGGATTTTGGAAAGTTTAGGCTACCTTCAATGGATGTTTTGGAAAGTTTAAGCTACCTTCAATGGATGTTACATCAGTAAAACCAGAAACTTATTAAAATGCTGAAAATGAAGGCAGAGATTTCTGTTTGCTTAAGAGAGTCTTTTTAATATTGGTAATTTATTGGAAAGTTTTATCTGTTCAGCCTTTATACGAAAGACTTCATTCACTCAGGATCTAAACCAGCAGAATTTCACTGGGCTAATGAGTCCATCAATAGCTTATAAAGAATTAGACAGATTAATGTCAGTTTTAACAAAGGAAACTTCTCAGTCAAGTGCCAAACACTGAAGAGCTGCAAGAAGCCTCCCTGTGCCACAGGTACAGAGACATTTATTGACTGTTGTACTCCACGTGGACACGGCCAGCCTTAGGTGGATGTGATGCCACAGTCACTGAACCAACCATGCTGCCGGCTTTTCAAACAGGAACATCCATCCGGGGCTCTTGATTTTTAACAAGCTCCAGGGCTTAGGACCAGCAGCCCCTTAAGGACAGCCCTCCAGTGGCACCCATTGGGAGCACTGCAGGGTACTGCTCTGAGTGCCATATAATGCTTGTCGTGGTGAAAGAGGATCCAAACAGTTATGGGTCACCCTCATAAACTGGTCATGACTCTATGAACATGGTCTGTTTGTTGTAAGGGTAGAGATTAAACTACTGATATTCTACCTCCTGAATTATTCACTACTCAGTCATGATAAACAGGCTGAAATGGTGTTCACATCCTATGAACACAGGAAGTTCACTTTTTGATAGGAACTATATTCCAACAGGGATTCAAGAGACTTCCTTCACAATGCGCACGTGATTCTCATCACAGTATCATTCCATTATGCTTTTCCTCAAAGCAGTAAATCGATAGGGGCCTTTCCCAGCTGACAGTGTGGTGGGGGCTTCCTGTAAAGCAGCTCAAAACACAGCACTCAAGCCAATTAAAAGCTGCACTGTAAAAATAACCAGTGACCGTGGCATCCTGGGGTGGGATGGAACAAAGTTAAACAGAGAAAGAAAAGCAAGGAAAGGAGAAGAATATTCCACAGTTCTAAAACAATTATTTGCTATTGATGCAGAAATATCATTATTCTCAGTATGAGTCAAAATACATTAGCATTCCATCTGCCAATGCTGCAGCAACCATTTTTCTCCATTTCTGTTTGACCTCAAGCCTTTTATGCATAAATGTCAGGGCTCTTTACAATTAATCATGTCTACCACAGACTAATTGTGGACAACAGTAGTGTAATTAACACAAATTTGCTTCAAATATTCATGAACATTCAAAAAGCATTCATTGACACAAGTGTTAGTTACCTAACCACAAAAACTGACAATTCTTTTCTCTTTTCAAGCAGCCTCTGCACTAGGAAGCTGAGCACACCACCAACAGTGAGAGCAAGATTGGAAAATATTCCACCAATCCTTAAAATACAATTGCTTCAGTGCGACTTGCTACAAATATATACTGGGAGAAAACAAGCAAAACAACAAATATGAAAACTATTCCTCTTTTAATCTTAAGAGTAGAGTAATCCAGTGAACATAAAGATACTAAAACATTTTGTGTAATGGAAAATAATAATTCCTAATTGTACCTCAATGTAATTTAAAAAAAATATATTATTTTTAAAGCTGATCTAAAGAAAAGAAAAAAAGTCTTTACAAATAAGAAATGATTAGACTTGTATTGTTTGTCTTGATTCATTCTCAGGACTATGCCTGGTATTGTGTTAGTATCTCACTAAGGAACTAATGGCAGAAGTCTCTTTAAGCATAGAAAGCTATTGGTAAAGCCTGACCTAAACACAGCAGATATAGATGACAATTTTCTTCTTTATTTTTATTTTTTAATACATGCTTTACATTAAAGAATTTCTTGGACAGTTGTGCTATTTCTAATCAGGCCCCATGGCAAATATTCACCAACCCTCACAGGAATAAACTATTCTCACTTCAAACAATTGTTACAGTTTGAATCCAATTGACTCTAGACAAAAGTACTGAGATAATCAGCATATTAAAGCCAACACTATAACCATATGTTAATTATGTAAATGATTCATTTTAATCAGCTAGAACCATGTAAAGAGTTACAAGGAATGCAAATGTAGGGAGTTATTAAAAATCTCATTATTATTCATCTTGGTTCCATGCGTGAATGTATCCATCCAAACAGATGAATTAATAGTTAGATGAAAGATGAAAGAGCTAGAGGGGAAGTCTGTGGGAAACCATCTGTCTTGCTTTGTATCCCTCCCAGGCTTCAACCAGCCTGCAAGAGCTACATGAGAACAACCCCAGAGCAGAGACAGGGACTGTCTACACAGCACCTCAACCAGCAGGCAATGCTGCTACCAAAAAAAAAAAAAAANTTTTCACCCCTTCCCAAACTGGGCCAGGAGGTAGAAAGGGAAACCAGAATAAGTTCAGATGAACTGCTACAGGAATGGGGTTCAGTGCCAACCAAAAATACATGGCAAGTATTGATTTATGCAAAAGTTGTGCAATATTTTGAAGTTTTCTCTAAAGAAAGCCATCTTACTATTGTCAATTAGATGTTAAAAGACATTCCACCTACCATGGTTGTGACCTGAATTAGTAAGTGAACTGGTTCTCTTAACTTGAGCAGAAACCCTGTGTGTGGGAAATAAAGAAAGGCTTTTTGCAATACTATAGGAGTATATACTTTGTCTAGTTCTTCCAGATAACATGGGGGAATTGCAATGAATTAAGTCTTATTCCTGCAAGGGTTATTTTTCATTTATCCATTCTCCAAGTTCCCTGAGCAAAGAAAATGAATTCTACACAATAGTCATTTGTAAGAGAAAAAGTGAGGGCCAAATGTGTTGGTCATTCCTGGCTGTGCCACTATTTTTCAGCCCTCTCAAGACAGTGCAACAGCACATCTACGGTATAAGAAAATAAGGATTAGCTGGAAAGGTGGTGTTTAAAGCCATAGAAGGAATAAAACTGAATTCACCCTGCAATTCTTCTTAAATCTTCCATAGCATATTATTTAAAATCAAAAACCACAACTTACTTTTAAAATCCTTGGTTAAATCCAGCTACCACTACTCTGCAGGTGAAACCCAAACTCCATAAACAAAACTCATGAAGAACACAATTCAAGTGTACTTCATTACAGCACTGAAAAATATGCACTTTCCCAATAAATAATTTTCCTTCTAATATAAAGAGTTAACAGAAGTAATTTTAAAAATATGTTTGCCAGTTTTCAGAAGCTTTATAAAGCTTTGTTCTTCATACTCTAATTCTTTCATGTTTTCCTGCCTGATGTCTCCTAATGCAGTTTCACTGGAATCATTCTATTTTTGATCTTTAATCCTTTTATATGTTTTTTCTTTGCTTACTCTTGCATGCCTTTGTAGTTTATGTAATTGGGTCTTTGCACCGTTTTAGCAGGGTTTAGCACTGTGCAGCTTGTCAAATTTAAGTAGAAGTGAGAATAATCTATCACTGCTATAATAAATAAGTGAGTAAATTCACATATCACCGACCTAAAGTGAATGTTTGCCACAAAAAAATTGCAAACTGCAATTCCCCTCATTCTGCCAAGGCTGGCAAAGCTTTTATACATTTTGTAATCCAGAAACAAATGCAACTGCACAGAAAGTACTTCAAATCCCTAAAAGTTTATTAAAAATGGCTACACATGTGCAGTGAAACAAGACTTCATTAATTTCTTCTTCAGGTGCCTGTGTAGACTCAGCTTAGGGAGAAGTGTTTGACAGCTTTGTAACTATTGACTGACATTCTTCAGCAAAGCTTCAGTGAGTACAGAGCATGATTTAAGCACATCCTGGTGATGATAAACATGGCAAGTAAAAAAAGAGCATGCCTACACCACCTGAAATAAAGAGCCTTTTGGTAATTTTAAAGCACCTACCAAACCTTTGCTAGTTTTAAAATCATTGTAAATTCTACGTTACTGAGATTATTCACCACAGTTTTCTATCATCAAGTATTTTATTATCTTTACAAGCAGATTTTGTATTTTACAAAATAGCTCATAATCTAAACTTAAAGAAATACGCCTGCATTCCCACTATCCACAGAATTGAAAACTACACACAAGTCCTTATCACAAGTCTCCCACAAAACATCACTATTGTATTTTAATTTTATACTTTATGCAAATCGCTCAAAATCTGTCCCTGAAAGGATGAAATCAGCTGTGATAACTTTCATGAAATGAAAATACATGATCCACATTAGGCTCCAAGAGAAACAGGACTCTACTCATACGCTCCAGACAAAAATCTCTCATATAATTAAATACACAGGCATCCTTCTATATATGCAGGAGACAGAACATAAAACATATTAAGCAAACTGAAAGGAGTTTCCAGCCTTCCACTCGTGATTTTGTCCACATTACAAGGATCACTTCCTATTTATGCAGGCATTGATGCATAAACCACAGCACAGGGGAGGACGGTAAATCACAGAGAAAAAAAAGAAACTGCAGAAAGGTTATATGGATAGAATCCCAGAATGGTTTGGGTGGGAAGGGACCTCAAAGCCCATCTCGTTCCACCCCCTGCCATGGGCAGGGACACCTCCCACTATCCCAGGCTGCTCCAAGCCCCATCCAACCTGGCCTTGGACACTTCCAGGGATGGGGCAGCCACAGCTTCTCTGGGCAACCTGTGCCAGGGCCTCCCCACCCTCACAGGGAAGAATTCCTTCCTAACACCTAATGTAAACCCACCCTTCTTCAGTTTAAGGCCGTTAATATGATAATGCGATAGTTTTAATTTACTAAAATCTTGTTTATCATTATGAACTCAAAGCAGAAGAAATCATAGCCTTATTATTATAGTCCCCTCTGTTCTTTCAAGATGTAAATGGAAAATTATAAATTAACTCTACAAGTATTTCTTTAAAAGATGCTCCAGTATCTGTATTTTGTGTCTGGGAGGGAGTCAAAAGGCACTCTCATCTTTACACATTTCTTACCACACTGGACCCTTTCTAAGCTCTCCTTAGTGATGGTCAGTAAGAGGGGAGAAAGCTCTCATTCTTCTCTGAAATTACATAGTCAATTCTACAAGAACAGGACTTCACAATGGTCACCTGGAGGCCCTGAGGAAGGACTGTGAGGTCCCACCACATTTCCATCACTCACTAACCCTGACTTGCTCACAGGGTTATTTCTGCTGCACACACCTCAACACATTAACACTCTTGTGAATAAATAAGAAAAAAAAAACAAGGTTCTTTTTCAGGGCAAGATTTCTCAAAGCAGAAATGTGGCACATATGGGGGCTTTTGAGTCACTTTACACAAAGCAATACAAATAAAAACTGGGCAAATAAACCCCACTTTGTTAAGGCTTATTTATTTCACTTTACCTTGTATTTCTTCATCTCTCTTTTCCATGACCTCTTATCTGCCTTTTCCTGATCACAGACTATTTTTGATCCATGCTTCAGAGTTTCAGATCTTATCATCAATATTAACACTAGGGGAAAACTTGAGGAAATGTGATTCCATCTACTGAGTGCTAGGATCCTAATTCAGAAACCACTTCAGCATGTGCTTTACTGTAATTTCAGTGCCTCCTTGAACAGGAATATTGTTAAAACACATGTCAAAATGCTTCTTTACTGGAGGCTGTCAAATGAAATATGGATTAATTACAATTTGTAGCATAAGACTTTACAGCACTGTGGCTTTAAAAGAACAGAAGAATTGGTGTATTCATGCTTTCTATTTTGCCACCCATCTTCACAAATTAAAAAGAAAAAAAGGAGAAATTAAGACAAGAATTATGTAAGCACAGTGATGATTATCAAGGGAAAATTAAGGTCAGGTAACACAAGGGTCACCCTTGTGCATTTTGCTTGCTGTTTTGCCTTTAATATAATCAATTATCCCTACTAGTAACACACCATGATCATTACCCACAGTGCTGAGGTTACAGAGGAGACCACGTTTCTCTTGCATCCCGATCTGTACCTTTCTGCTATGACTTCAGTGCCGGTGTCCCCTCAGACAGTGGGTGTGACTGAACATGGTACTCGTGCAAAAAGCCACCCCTGTGACTGCAAGAATCAAATTATGCTGGAAAGGCAATGCAGTAAAATGAGGTTTGCTCTCGCATTCTGTAGTAACGGGGACGTGGGCATCATGAGAGTGATGTAAACAAACCAATCCAGATGGAAGCACGGGATGCTCCTGTTGTTGGGACATCCAGAGGCACGGGATGCTTTGCCAAAGCCACGCACGCAAACAGATCCTGTCACACATACAGCAGCACCTCTAAATTAAGCCTCAGCTGAGCTGCTGAAGAAGGGATATGCAAAAATCAGCAAAGAGCTAGCCTGTGCTTTAAACGTTTTTCCTCCTACTTCACAAAATTTGACAGCCAAAAACGGCAGACAAGGCTTCAGAGTGCTGATTATTTAAATAGATTACTTTACAAATGTCACTCTTTGCAAACACATAGGCAACATGATTGCGGTTTCTTTCAGCACTGTATTAGAAACAGACTCAATAAATGGGATGTTTAAAAAAAATCCAAACATTTATGAACCGTTTGAACCTACTGTACTGTGTCTTGTTTACTGCTGCTCTAGGAAGCTTTTCTTAAAATAACGTGTTAAGTCTCAGAGGGATTATCCTGAAATGAAATTTTTAATAACAGCAAAATAAACTCATCCTTCACAGTGCTCTGTGTCTCATGACTTACTGTTAACTCTCACCTCTCCTCCCCATCATACATCTGTATCTACTAGCAAAATTTTATTACCTCCTACTCCAATTTCAGGTATCTGAAGCAAAGTTATGCTTCATACATGTTCTTCTCAAGAAAAGAAATTAGATACCTAAACAATTCTTCATATCAAAAAAATCTTACCCATAATGGCTCACAACTGTGGGAGGCTAAGACAAACTCCAGAAGGGAAGACTGAAGGAATGAGGATTGCACTACTACAAGGAGGGAAGGCTGAGGCTTACATCACTAGCTTTAGGTAGATAATGGCCCACTAGGAAAAGGGTGGAAATAATACATTTTGTATGCCCACTCTCCATAAAACAGTGGGAGGTTACATTACACAAGAAAAGATTTTTAACTCAGACACTGGCGAAAAGAAACCCCTCCAGTGCAAGTGTAAAATGCCTGCAGAGGTTAGAGAGTCCCTGTCGTTCCGGAATGGGCTCAGCAAATGTCTCTCAGGAATGATACAGGCAAAGCTGGTCTTGCTTTCAGGCAGAAAAGTAGATTATGTGATTCCACAAGGTTTCTTCCTCCCCTATTTACCTCTACATCTTTGATATATATCTCTTCTAGGAGGTAGCACACTTCAACAGCTTCCTCACTTGTTTGAGGATATTTTGCATTTTTAATCTTGCAGACAGAAAACACAGCAGGAAACAGTGGCCAGGAGCAAAAATAAAGAGAAATAGAGCCCTGTAATGTCCAAACTGCAAGGCTAATTAAACAATGCAAACAGTTCAGTAGGGCAGCAGTGAAACTGAAGGAACCAAAATTACTTGGATGTTTAAAACAAGATTAAATATCTTCCAAAAGGTCTGCTTTAAGCTAGCCTCCAAGAGAAGTTCTGTAGCATATACATTGAAGAGGGACAGGCTGAATTATCATAATGATCCTTCCTGGCTTGAACATCTTTGAATCCGTGAACTGGAAATCCCTCTTCACAGCAAGAAAATTTTCTTGTATAAATGTGTACTTTCACTTTCTGATTCTGAAAGTGAAAAATAATAATAATAATAATAAAATATAACAAAAACCCCTCAGGTTTTGTTACATTAGAGAAATGGTTTCACCAAAGAGTGTGGAATCAATTTTTAACAAAGTGTTCTGCCCTGAGACAGAGAGAGAAAAAGAACCACATCACGTTCAATTTGATTTTTCTATTTCTACAGTGGGTAATATACAATCAAAATCTCCTGTCCTGTTGGAGCACAAAAGCTAACTCTTAAACAAAGTCAAAGTATGTACACTGCTTTTTCCCAAAAAGGCGTGTAGGGTAATTAACGTTAACTACTTTATCGTATTCTTGAATCACAACTGTTATTAAGCAAATAAAAACAAAAAAGTCTTTCTTAATTTAAAACTTGTATCCTCCCCTCCAAGGAAACACGGTGCTGAAGCAGAATTATATAAGCACACAGAAGAACAAAGTGGTACCCCTAACAAATATTGACAATGCAACAGTATCAGTATATTCACAGACAAATTCATTCTTTAGCTTTAGTCATTAGGTCAGGGAGTAGAATAAACACCACTTAGACAGTACATTCGAGAACCACCCCAGGAGCTAACAGGCATCATTCTCAAGAAATAATTCCAGAAAGACTTTAAGTGCTTGCTAGCACACAGTGTTCCTTAAAAGTACATCTGGGATCTGTTTCCGAAGGTGTCTGATTCCCGACTCACCATCTATTTTTGTGATGTGGATGCCGGATCATATTTTTTTGCAAAGGAATGGAAGAATGGTAACCAGAAGATAATTTTAATTAATAAGATTAGAAGAGGTTATGCCATTTAGCAACAGAGAAGTGTTTTAAATTACATAAAAAAAAGAAAATATTTCTAAAAGACATGGTGAGAAATAGTAGAGGTAAATAGAATACCAAAAGTGCCAAACATTGCGAAAAACTGTACATTACAAAAGTCTTCAGAATGGTATCAAGAAAATGAAGCATTAGACAGGTTATTTTGCTGTGTCAGAAAAGAAGTGCTCAAAACCAAACAAAGCTATGAAATACAGGTTTCACTAATTACATAGTCTGCCTCTGACCCAGAACTACTTTTAAGTATTTCAGGTATCTGATCTTGACTTACAGAACTGCAGGGAAGAAAATCTCTACAAAGCACTCAACTAACAAAGTGAAAATGTAAACCAGAAATTCTCATCCCTCCTATCCAGAAGCACAATGCTACACATTTATTAGTACTTTGAAATAATCTCTCCCATGCTAAATAAGACTTAAAGCATCACCTCTGCCCTCCTTGACCTCCCTTTTCTTATTGGAAACAAGAGAATAAAAATACCTTTCTCAGCATTTTCCTATTATTCTTCTAGACAAAGCATTTTATATTAAAAAACAAAAAAAGCTTGGTTCTGCAAGAACCAACCAATAATAATGCAAACGATAAATTTGCAGCCAGACACCTTAAGCCAGGATTACACCGACCTCAAGATGACCGCAGAACTGCATACAGAAAGTACATTTCACAGCCACTTAAACAAGACAATGCTTCTTGAGAACGAGCACCAGAGATAAACACATTGCCACCACAAGTTACCACGCACTGAATAATTTTTAGGCACGTATAAAGGCCATATGCTGTATCAAGCAAGGTTCCAGGCACTCTGCAGAACTCCATCAGTTCCAGTGGACTAACAAAGAGGTATTTAAGAAATACTCTCCTGCAGGAACAAATCATGTTTTCCAGAAAATGAGTGGAGTCCCACTTTTTTTCCCCTACAAAATACAGCTAACTGTGTCTCATCATCTGCACATGAGACTCAGGACAAGTGTCCCCCTATTGCTGCCATGAGTAAAAATAACATGAGTTATTAAACCCAACCTATATCCATCTAAAGAGGAAGTTAACAAAAACATTATATGGAGAACTACGGCCAGAGGGACGGGGAGACACTCTTTGTAGATTTGTGTCTTATTACAGGAAAATAAGAGTGGAATAAGAAGGAGGTTTGGTTTAGAATTCTCTTGCATATTTCAGTGAAAACACTTACTGGCTGCCCAGAACTTACAGACTCTGTTTACAGACCTGGCACAGAGCTTTTTTACATTATTAAAAGCCAGGCATTACACAACAAAAAAGCAATGTCTGTCTTGCATTTTTGTGTCACCCCTCCCCACCTTAGATAAAAAAAAAAAACCAAAAACAAAACACAAAAGGAGACTGATATGAAATACCCACTGACATTTTTAGGTCAGCACACTTTCACGATGTCTGTATAATATTCTGATACAACAAAAATAGTCAGTCACTGCAATTTTCTGCCAGGAAAGCATGCTTTTCCAGAATGGCCACCCCTAATGGGTTCAATTACAATACAAATCACAAAATATAAGAGCATTTTTTTCTCAGTGTCTTTTTCAACAGTAGATGCTATTACATCACTGGAAATGACAAATTCCAGTCTCTGCATAAACATGTTATACATGAGTTCAAAAGTCTGCAGTGCCTTCCTCCTTCCACTATCACTGTACCTCTGAAATCAAAAAATACCTCACATTTCAGACATAATATGCAAAAAATATATCCCTGCAGTCATCATGAAGATTTGCCATCATAAAGCTGATTACAGTGACAATTACACTAAATGTGGAACATTACAAGGCATAATATCACAAGCTTTTAAAGTCAGTTGGCAACATTACATCAAATGCCTCTCAAAAATCAGATTTCAAGTGTTAGCATCCTTTAATGCATATGAAATTTGCTCAGGGATTCAAGGTGTCTCCTAAATCTATAGCTGCATATAGTATGGCTATATCTTAAGGACACATGGGGGCACAGACTCTGAGCTGTCAGTCAGGTCGCCTTTGTTTTTCACACAGTGACACTCAAAAACCTGCCGCAGATGAAAGTTCATATGAACTTCCTTCTTTCCAAACCTGTGCTCCCCTGTTGGGAACATCCTCAGCAGCCTTGGCTTAAAGTACAGGATGTATATACTGGGCTTAATTGTGCCTAACAATCGTCTTGGCCAGTGGAAGGCATTTTCAGATGGGAAATGTGCATGAACATCTGTTACATTCCTCTCTGCCTGATTTTAACTGTTCCTTCATGGAGGAAGGCATAAAAATAAAAACATTCATCTCTGCAGTAAAAAGACCATGTACCCGCTTCAGTCAATCCAGCACAGTATGTCAGTTAAAAATGGTACTCAGAGAATCCTGCAATGGATGGATTTCATTTCCTGTAACAGCAGCGTTTGAAAGGTTTGAGTGGGTTTCAACAACTTCAGTCTACAAAATAAGTCACCGCAGGAGCCAATGAGGACACTTTCCCAGGACACACTGACCAGTGCTATAATGAAACCGATCCATCTATTTCTTTTCTTACAGAATGATCAGTTTTGAAAAATTTCTTTGGATATCAACAATTTCAGGTAACCTTGAGAACTATTCAGAAGTAAATAGTTACACGCAATGCTTGCCTTCATTTTATATTTAAGATTCTGAACAAGTAAACTTGGAACTACACTGAGTCATTTCTGCATATACTTTTTTAAAATGAATGGGGACCATCAGGACTGAGTTTTTAGGGGAAAATTGAGTAGGAAGAACAACTTGCCAATAACTGTCTGGTCTTTCAAGAATTGGGCCTAACCCCAGCGGCTGTGTGTGAGCTGGTCTCAAATCCTCTTGTATTTGGGTAGCAAAAGTGACACATATGTATGTTTTAAATGAAAAGAGAAGACAAAGAGAGCATGGAAGATAGCTTTTTAAGAGTTGGTCACAGTCAGTTTAAGATAGTTTCAGGATTTCAAGTCTGCTGTTTTCTGGTTTTAGACATAAGGCCAGAAAAAAAAAGAGAAACACCCCCCCCTCCCCCTGCAAACAGCTCAGTGTCCAGATATAAGATCTTTTAAAAAGTAATAATCAAAAGTGTAATTTATTACTGTGTTCCAGAAGGAGGGGTTGCTCCAATTACATTTCATTTCCCTCAGTGAGAGGGAAGCTGGTGCTGTGTTCTCCACGTTCACCTCAGAGCAGACTCTTGCGTGACATGTCACAACAGAACACGTTAGATTGTTCATTCTCCTGGTTCTATCTCAGGACAAGGTAGAAAAGATTGCTGCACTTCTGAAAGGAACCCTCCTTGGAATGAAGATCAAACAGTGAACCCATGCTCTGGATAGCATGGACCTGAACAAACAGCTTTCCAATACAGGACATTTTCCAGGTACCACAAACTTAAAAACCACTCTGTAATAATCAGTTGCTACAAATGCATAACGAAATATAAATTATTTAAGATCCTGCGGATCAGACCTTTTCAAGTATGGCTCAGCCTCTATAGAATCAAATTTTGTTGAGGTTCTGTTAACAATCCTCATGGCTTTCTTAAGAATTTGCCATTTCTGGTTTTTGTATACAAACAGTCAGAATCCTCTTCCATCCTGGTGGTTTTTGATGGCTCTAAACAGTTTTCGATTTTTGGGTTTTTTTACTGTTTTTTTAAATAACTGAAGTGAAAATATTTTAATTCTAACCAAGCATTGAAATACAGTTGTAGAGGTTTACGTTCTCCCTGTACCTCAATTGTTAGCCAGATGAAAATTCATTTAAAAACTTTTTTCATGTACCATTTTTCAGTACAATTCCAAGTCAAAGAGAAAGAAAACCTAGCAAAAGTAAGCTTATTTCATTTAAAACAGACTGTTCTGTATTTGTCAATATATTAAAAATGTATCTCTAAAACCTTTTTGCATAAGCAAGATCTAATACATCAGAGAAACAAACAAAAACTAAAAAGGCGGTCAAGCACTAAACCAAATCTCACAAAAATAACACCAACACAACTCCTGTACACATAAAATACATATCCAACACTTAGAGAGTAAGGAACCATTTTGCATAGAGGGTAAACACCTTCAAACTTGCTTTCACAAATCTGAACCAAGTCCCATCGCAGACTCTGTTCAGCATCCAGCTGAGCTGCGCTGAATCCCCTGAGCTGCACTGACAGAGCAAAGTTATCTCCAGGGAGTAGCAAAGGACTTCTCAGGTTTGCTAATTCACTCAAGTCAGCATCACACTGAGGCTAGCAGGGAAAGAAGGAATGATTCATTCTGTATTATTATCTCCAGGATCATTCACAAATGCAGGAAGATGTGCCTTCCCTCACCTCTAGTCACCTTTTACTTCTCAACTAAATGTCATCTTGCTTTTAACCAGCTACAGAGCTATAGCTTTTAAAAAGGCTGACTGTTGTTTTCTAAACCTGTTCTTACGATTCTCTTTAGAATACTCACCCTTGTTTAGTTCTGATTTAACATAATTGTAAGGTTTTCTCTAGAATGGAAGTAAAATGTTTGGAAATTGCCTTTTTTCTTTCTTGGTTTCAAGTGTCAATATAATTTGTTCTCAAAATGTTTCAAACATGCTGATATTCAGTACCACTGTCAGTGCAAATAAAGACAGCTGATGTGTACCTGCACAGCTGCTGGTAATTTACAGAGAAACCCTTGTATTTGCATTTTGGCAGCACTCTCTTGCCTGGGTTGGATGTTTTGAAGCTTACATGTCTAAAGACATCTGGAGATGCATTTTACTGAATCTGCTACACGTTAAAATGGTACAGAGAAAGCAAAGTGCCACAGACGTTTATCATAGTAAACCAATATACAAAAAACCTGCTGTTTTCTCCTCCATGACTTTTAAATGCCACTAATTAGCAAACAGGAGGGCACTACATGCTTTGGAATAATATGGCAAAGTGCAGACAGAGACGTAACAAATGTACGTCCAGCTCTATAAGAAGAAAAAGCCTCAGGATAATAAGCATTTCATCGTATTTTACTCCCTCAGAATCAAAAACACCCTTAAATATATATATAAAATCAGCATAGTTCAGATCAGTTCACTGCTTTGAGTACTTTTAGCTTTATCTTAAGAAATAAGTTGCTTTTACAGAAGGATACTTATCAAAGTCTGAATAGCTTTTCCTTGATGAATAACATTCCTTGAAATGCACCATGTTTTATTTAGTTCAAGGCCTCAAATAAAATGAGAGCATGAACCATTCTGACTCCTGAATAGACAGACAAGAGACTTCTACTTTCTTCTCAGCTTGGTCAGCAACAGAACAATATGTAGATTTAAAAAAGAAATTCCATTTTTACTGATTTATTAAACCCATCAGAATTAATTAAGGGATTATTAAGCCCTTCTCCAAGCTCTCTAGCTCATGCATCTGTCCCCCAGAGAAAGAGGAACCAGGATATCAAAATTTACGCTAATACACAATAATCTGAGTCTTGTGAAACACAGGTAGAAAGTCTGATACAGAAAATTTACCTGGGCCAATTTCCAATTATCTATTTACAGTGTTCATGACCTGCCACTACACTAAACAAACCACCAAAATTTTCCAAATTGTCTGTGATATTTGACTGTCAAATATTTGCTCAGGCATGGTTCCACCACCCTTAGGTAGTAATAGAGCAGTTAAATGCAATTCCCAATTAGTTCAGGTGAAAGTACTTATACTTGAAATGATTATGTCCTTACCATATTTTTTGCACAACCTGATCTACTGAAATAGACATTTCATATGTTTTTACAACACCCTCTTTGAAACCAGGTCTGAGCAAACAGTTACCTGCACACCTCAGTTAAAAAAAGCAAGCAAGCAGACAGGCCAAAAGATGTATTTGAACTGGGTTTCCAACATTAGCTCATGTAACACAAGATAACTTATCAGAGGATAAATAGGTGAAATATTCAAGCAAACTCCATTAAAATGACTGTTCTATATTTAGATGTACAAGCATATTTTTATATCAGTTGTGAATCATTCTACTGAAAGCAAAAGAACTTCAAAGTTGTATCTCCTGTCATAATCTGGCCATCAGAAGTTTTATTACTGATGATTATGCATGAGTCAGAAAAGAGGAAAAAAAATCAGCTGAAATTCCAGATCCTTGGAAACAGCAGTATCAGCTTGCTGGCTTCTAGCTGGGGAGCCAAATTAAACAATCTGCTTTTACAGAGAATCCAAATCTTAAAAGCTTTATCTTATTTAGGGGATGAAAAAATAAATAGAACTTACCCGAATGAAAGCTATTTCATCTCTAGAAATTAATTTTTTTCCTACAAACGCAAATATTCTTGTATTTATTCCACTTAACACCCCGGCAGTCAGAAAGGCCCAGATTTACCCAGTTTTTGCCATACCAAAACACTCCACTGGAGTGTATTATCCAACACACAAGCTAGTGACCATAATTATAGATCATCATGTCTAAAATTCACTAATACTGATGTTACATGCAAAAATAGAAAAGGAAAAAAAATCTGCCTGTTGAGTGTCAGATGAAATCTGGCAGATGAAAAAAGCCCTGACTATAACACAGCATTGACTGAGCTGACAGAATAAGAGGTGAAAGAGGTAACACAGTGTTGCCTTAGTCATTGGAATTATGTCACCCATTGATTTCCGAAAGAAAGGCCAGTGAGAAAAAATTATGCAGGTGGAAGGGCAGAATAACCACTTGTTTCTTAGCTGAACTAAAACCATTTAGATAAGCTATTCTTCTTATTGCAATTGTCTTTTTGGTCAATGGGAAAGACATTCTATGTCATTACCCTCCCCCTTGCCCCTGCGGGTTCACTCACCAGGTATTTGATGAGATCTGCACTTATTAGCAAGAAATACAAGCAAATTAAAAGAAAATAAACTCTTGCAATAGCAATAACCAAATACTTTCAAGCTGTCTGCAGCCTCTTGAGCAGCTGACAGGTTTCACCGACAATGCTTACTGGCTACACTGCTTGCTCCGTGGATTAAAAGGAAAAAAATTTAATCCGAAGTTGTATGGAGGAGATCATCTCGAGTGCCATCAAAAGGCACACACAGGGCATACATAAAGGACGACGAAGCCATCAGGCCCAGCCACCAAGGGTTTAAAAAGGCAGGTCCTGCTTCACTGACCTGATCTCCTCCTAAAGTGACCTGCTTAATGGATGAGGGAAAGGCTCTGGATGATGTCTACCCAGACATTTCCCACAGAACTGTCCTGGAAACTGGCTGCTCACGGCTTGGATGGGTGCAGTGCTCTCTGTGTAAAAGCTGGGTGATGGCCAGGCCCAGAGCGTGGGCAGCGGAGCTGCCTCCAGCTGGGGCAGGTCACCAGCGGGGATTCCCCAGGGCTCAGTACCGGGACGAGCTCTGTTTAATATCTTTATCCATCATCTGGACAAAGGGATTGAATGTCCCCTCAGTAAGTTCATGGATGACACTAAGGACCTGCTGGAGGGCAGGAAGGCTCTGCAGAGGGCCCTGACCAGGCTGGATGGCTGGGCCAACAGCAGCGGCCAGAAGAGCAAGAGACCCAAGTCCTCTTTGGCCACCAAGGCCAGGTGCTGCCCTTTGGCCACCAGAAGCCCCTGCAGATGCAGGCTGTGGCAGAGTGGCTGGAAAGGGTCCCAGCAGGCAAGGCCCTGGGGGTGCTGAACATGATCCAGCATGTGGCCATGACACCTGGTTTGTACCAGCCACAGTGTGGCCAGCAGCACCAGGGCAGTGACTGACCCCATGTGCTGGGCACTGCTTAGCACAGCTCAAATCCTGGGGTCACTTTTGGGCCCTTCATGACAAGAAGGACATTGAGGGGCTGTGGAGCGTGTACAGGGAAGGGAACCGAGCTGGAAAAGGGGCTAGAGCACCAGATGCAGCAGGGGCTTAGCCTGGAGAAGAGGAGGCTCAGGAGGAACCTTCTCATTCTCTACAACTTCTTGACAGGAGTTTGTAGCCAGGTGGGAGTTGGGCTCTGCTCCCAAGCAACAGAACAAGAGGAAATGGCTTCAAGTTGTACCAGGGGAGATTTAAATTGGATGTTAGAGAGGGGTTGTCAAGCATTGGAACAGGCTGCCCAGGGAAATGGTTGAATCATCATCCCTGGAGGTATTTAAAAAGGGTAAATGAAAAATTAAGCGTAGATGTGGCACTTAAGGACACGGATTAACGTTGGACTTGGCAGTGCTGGGTTAACAGTCAGACTTGATAATCCTAAAGGTCTTTTCCAGGAAACAATTCTATGATTTCCAGACATTTAAACATTGTTTACAAAAATTTTCAGTTATCAAAGTAGTACAGACTACATTCATCACTACCACCACCACTTTATATGTGCTAAAAGCACTTTTGATACAAAAGGGAGAAAAACTTTGCAACTCTCAGACTGAGAGAAGAAACGTTAGATATGCTTTCTCAAAACTGAGACAAGATGGAATCACTTTTCTTCTCAGAGTATAATAGTAAAACATATTCATGCTCCACTCACAAAGCACGGGGAGTGCTGTACTAGTAACAGGAGAGACAGAACAACACAATCAAGCCAGAATAAATCTGCATTTAAGCTAAATCATCTACTTACTGCATTTCAAAGAGGCAATTCAGCCAATGTAAACAGAAATTACACTCTGCTTTCCACTAGATCATAATCTAAAACCAACAGAAACAATCATACACCACTTCAGGCAACACTGGAAGAATTAAAACCTCTCCTCATTGCTATTTCAAATATATTATTCAAATAAAACCTCCCAAAATACAAAAGCCTTTTTCATGTGAGGTGACACACCAAATCCATAACATTCCCCAAGACTGGATTGCCAGAATGCAAGAGTGATTTTGCAGGTAGCCTAACACACTAACACCTACAAGTATTCAGAATGTACCCACTGCTAGCACTTCCCAACACGGCACTAAAACAAGGATTTTCCAGATGGGTAAAGTGATGGCACCGTGATGAAGTCTGCACCACTACTTTTCACAGCATATTCTAGGCAATTCTCTCAGCCCTAAAATAAAATGGAACAGTCTCCAGATTACCACTTTTTCAGCTGTCAGTCAAACACATGGGTTAACCAGTTATGGAAAATCAGATGCACAGAAGAAAAAAAATCTAAACTTAGGAATGATGTACTTAAAAGTACAGTAATTCCCAATATATTGAAACAGTTAATCACCAGCCTATTTTCTATTTTTCTTCTCCAACCACTATAATCCTTTATCACTACATAAATAAATAGGCAAATAAAAGCAGAAAAAAAAAAAGGTTTTATCTTACTTGTCTGAATTCTTTAACAAATGAACACAAGCTTAAACCCTCAGAACTTTTCTCATCACTGTTAAAATAAAAGCCTGTTTTAAAAAATACTGACCATATTCATAAATAATACCATCTTTATAATCTTATATATATAAGTTCCACATTTTCTATTAAATAGAACTGTCTGTCCTAGATCTTTCCAGTAGTTTACTGAAAAGCCTAAGCAATTTCAACTTTAATAACTTTAATAATAATGCCTATGAACCCCTCTTTCTATGCTAAATGGAAATGGAGCTAACCTAGACATGTAATAAATAATTTACCATCCATTATTAAAATGTCATATATTGCATGTGTATTTTCAAAATATTTTATTTTAAATTTAGCATTCCAAATAGTCAGAGCAACTGCAAACATTTGATATACCTGAAACACTCAGATATGAAAGATGGAGCTAATGTGACCTCTCAGATATTATTTAGCAAAACGTACTATTCTCTGAATTGTGAGACAGTGCAGCCTTAAAAAAAAACTTTGTAATTTAATGATAACTGAAGCTTGGTTTCACATTTATTCTAAGAACTTGTAAGATGGTACAGGAGCACACAGCCACTTGTCCACGCTCCACACCCTGGCCAAGGCAGATGGACCTTTGCCATCCGACACCGCCTGACTCCACTGCTTATCCGGACATAAGGGCTCCCCCTTGGGAATCAAATGACTAAACTGGGATGGGGACCAAGCAGGATAAGAAATCTCTTACTGGATTGACACTTAATCCTAGATGGCATTTTTTTTATTTCCCTTGCCAGGAGAAGCAGCAGGACAGTTTTGACACAACATGAGCCTTGCTGCCCTCAGCACACGCAGTGGCTGCCCTGCAGTCCCTGCCTGGGTCCTTGTGGTAGCAGAGCTCTGACAGCCTGTGAAGCCACCAGTGGGCCACGGCAGAAAATGTTTCCCCATCCACAGGAGGCATAAAGCTATTTAGGCATTATTTGTACTTTCATGTGATTTTTTTTCCTCAAATAGTTTTACCCAGGAGAAGGAAGGAAAAGAAAAAGGTATTTTCTCATTTAAAAATGTCATAAGTCATAGGCCTTATATCTAGTAAGTTTTTTTTAAGGTATATTTATTTACTAGAAAATAAGTTTGCATGTATATTTAACATAATTTGATACACACAAACATCTCTGTAGCCCTGGACCTTCTGCCTCTCCAAGAACACAAGCATTTCACTTTCCATCATCTCACTCAAACACATCATCTCCGTAAAAGGAATACAAATCTCCTTAATAGAATACATGCAATTAGGAAAATGCACATGGCTGCTCGTGTAAGGCATGTCCAGAGAGGTACCCACAGTATCCACCCTTTTTTTGTTTGTCCCAGGTTTCACACATTGCACTGCTCCAGAACAAGAGGGTGTGACAGCAGCAAGCAGAGGATGCATGGCAGGGTTTATTGGTCAATTTAGGAGAGGCCGGAGCAGGCTGCACATACACAGCATTAAGTAAAATAATACACAGCACTTGAAGGTGCAGGACCTCTGAAGACAAACTGTGCCCCACAGAGATCTCTCTTGCTCAACCATGCACAAACCACAAAAAAACCTCCCAAAATAGTCCCCCAAATCTCTGGGCAATACTCTACACCACTGCTTTCATATGCAATCTTAGAATAAACCCAGCTGGAAATCATGAGGAATCCCTGATCAGAGGTACATCTACTTTCTGTAGAAATCCATGCAAATAAATAAATTGGCATCTTATAAGCCTATAAAATGTTAAAACTGCTTCATATTCAAAAATAGTTCAGGGTTGTGGTTCTCAACCTGCAACCCAGAAAAAAACCATTTACATAATCAGTTTATCAAGGCATATTTTTGAAGAAAATTTCCATTAAACCTCTGAATGTTATGTAATTACTGCTTAGAAGAGGATGATATAAATATTCCTATCAAATGTCCTTTGCATTATTTATTTTGGATACTTAGATTTACTCCAAGAGAAGAACAATAAGCATTCTGGTGTCATATGCTGAGCAGAGATACTGTAAATGCAGGTAAAATGGGGGGGACAAATTGGTCAAACAATTTAATGCTGTAATTCACTCTTTAGGACAGTAACTCCAATGTGTGCTTTGTTTCCAAAATGCCATTTTCAGGTTTGACATCAGGGAGAGAGAAGACAAGAGACTAGAGAAGTATTCATACAAAGAACACTTTTCAACTGCATCTGTACTATCTATTTGGGTTTTTTTCAGCAGTTCTTATTGTTTGACTATTTTAGGTCTATGCTAAAGGAGTAACATAGGCCTGGACATACCTTTCTAAGGAAAGAATGAAGAGGAAAAAGATTGAAATAAGGCATCCCAAATTTTCAAAGGGCCCTTTCTTCTAATCTATCTGCTTGGATAATGCGTCCAGAGTGGCATTTTGTAATGACAGCAACTTTCCAACAAATCAATAGTTATTTAATTCCCAACAAGCTCTCGAGTCCATTAAACCTGATTACATTCACCCATTTCAGTTGGGTGCAGTTATTTTTCCTACACCGGCACTTAATCTATAACAGGAACTTATGAGAACTTTCAAAAGCAATTTCAACATCAATCAGCATAGAGTGAAAGGCACGATTTGCTTGTAATTATTTATTGGACAGGATGGCAGAGGGTCTGACTGAGCTCCAGCGTCCGACCTTCACCCCCAGATTCTAATGGATATGAAGGCCTGCTTGATGTGTCTCGCTGCATAAAAAGCAGCCTCAGCTTGCATGTCCCACAAGACACAGCTTCCCAATACCTGATAACAGCCACTGTGCAATGCTATATTTCTATTTTAGATATATGTGTCTGATATTAAGCCTGAAGTGAAGAACACAACCCACAGTCTTCTATTACTGAAGGGACCTATATGGAAAACCACCTGTTTCACGCTGTGATTGCCCCTCTGTGTCAGCAACGTGTTGGAGTAAAGCAGCACAGTGAAAATTTCCCTCTCCCTCAGAGTTAATTTGACTCCTCACTAGCACAGCACAGAAATGCCCTAACACACGTGTGTGTCTTGACCCTGTTAATGCACAATATCAAACTACAGCTACTCTGAGGGTACAATTTTATCAGTGTTTAGAAAACATTTTCCTAATGTCTTCTAATACTGTAAACAACAGGATACTTATTGCTTAATTAGCATCTGCACGATCTATCCAAAAATCCCAAGACTAACAGAAGAAACTTCAGTAGCACCACTTTTGGATAAAAATAAAATAAAAGCAAAAGCAAACACAACAACAATCTAGTAGTTGCCAGCTGACTCGTAAATATACAGAACTCTTGCCCTGCAGCAAGATCTTACACTTTGAGGGCTCAAAGGAATTAATATAGGATGTGTATAAATATTCTTTGCAGGTGACATATTTCTACTCACACAAAACCACAACCCCTTTTTCATTCCGTGTGACACGTAACATATGAATTAATGCATATTTAACACTATTCCTATTTGCTGTGCTAAAACACTTAACCTAAACACATCATGGTAAGTTACTTTGTCTTCTGACCTGCCGTGGGAATGCTGACTCCCTCAGAAACCTAGAATGGATAGCAAATCCTCTGCCCTGTGGTCAACCTCGTGAAGCAAAGGCATGAATGTTAAACAGCAGACAAATCAATACAAGCAAATATAGCTCAACTACACCATTTATTCAGCCATGAGAGATGTCAATACACAGATTAGGGTGATCCATCTTTTTGATTTCCTACTGTCTTCTCACTGACTACATGAGAGCTTTTGCCTGTATTAAAAGTGTTTGCTTTCTCAACCATAAAAATTCCAATTATTGCTCTAAGTGCACTAGAGTTAAGTTGCTTGTTGGAAGCGGCCTTGCATTACCTGAACAAGTCCAGCGAAGTATGGTGCTGCCGGCAGAATCATTGGCACTCCATAGGGATGTAGCAAAACTCCTTGAGACGACAACATGGTTTAAGTGATAGTATTACTCCCACTAAAGCTAAACACATCAATTGAAAGTTAGGGGAAAATCTATATACCAACTTCTTCCAAACTCAGAGCTAGAACCAAATAACTTCTGTCAGGGGCAAAGCCCACATCAGCTGTAAAAAAAAGAAAAAAATTGACGTCAGCAACACTTAATGTTAAAATTTTCTTCAGAGACAACAGATAGAGACAACAGCTGCAAACCTAACTCTACCCAAAAAGGAAGGTGCTATTTTGGGACCAGCTTAAGTAACATGACTAGCCAACTACTCTTTATCAGTTCAGATTTTTAAGTACTATACACGTAGAGACCAAATTCTGTACAGGTCTACTGATTAGAAATAATTTTCCTATCAATTCTGGCATATACATGATAACAGTTACTATTAGAAGCCATTTTCAAAATAATCAGGTTTATCATGATGGCATAATTAGACATTTCCCTGTATTTGTAAGCTGTTAAACAATGTTCATGTGAGAGTTTACACTTAAGTCTGTTATACTGGGTACATACTCTTTTGATCCATTATATATTTCTTGTTTGTTTTGAATATGGGAGCTAACTAATGCAAGCTAACTACTTCTATTAGTGTAAATTATACTTTAACGTTTTTTTCTAACCTTTCACAACATCTATGTTGTTAAATTGATCATAACTACTTAAAAAAACCCCACATTTCCCCATTAGAGTATTTCAACTCTGTTCTCCAAATCAACTTACACTACTGGTGTACAAGACAAAAGAGTCAAATTTAGGCTGGTTTCCTCCCTAAATCGAAACAGATTTGATTTTAAACGTACTACTTAAAAGACATTCTCTTCCACAGCTCATTTTTATTTTAGACAAAACCAACTTAGTCATTAACACCTGTTTTATGTCCTATGTATCTTCTATTACAGATGTAACTAATGACAAGAATTACAATTGAGCAAGACTTTTTTATTTCAATAAAGAATTAGTTAGGTACTTACAACTTCATGTTACAAGTGAAATAAAAAAATCTCCTACAGTCTTCGAATAACCAGGGTGCTTCACACCACTAATTCCAGCTACTTGATTTTGTTGCATAATTACTTTTCCAGATAACTAATTGCAGACAAGATTTGATGTGATACTCAATTATTTAATGTCACATTTTGACCATCGTGGAAGGTTTTCAGTAATTGATTCTCGTGTATCACAGAGGCCGTGCTGCAGGATTTAGAACTCTCCCTCAGCAGCTGCCTGCTGGCCCTCCCCACTGCCAGCCTTACCCCACAGCTAACTTTAGATGTGGAATTGTGACCCTCGGTGATGCTCTCTGGAGAAGCTGCCAATGAGGCCAGCAATTGTCACATGATGAAGTGATGTTTACCCCACTTCATCTCCTGTTTCAGAACCACTTCACTTTTCTGTTGGGGATGATGCTGTTCTCACTGGTTATCTGACTATGCTTAGCTATAAATCCTATTTCTTGGTCTTTTCTTATTAAGGAAGAGAAATTCTGCAGTTTAATTATTAAGCAGGCTGACACATCATGGATTTTTTCAAAAGATTGTCATAAATTCCAATACAAAATCAGTCACTAACTTTCACAGAGAACTATATAAACAAAAGGTATATATGAGAAAGCAAGGAGCAGTCACAACTCATTTAAAAATATTTAATTTCTAAAAAAAAAATTCATTTTAACTATTGTCTATTTGTTTCATCTAGCAGAGTGAGCTGCATTTGAAAAGAAAGTAGATTTCTTTCACCCAGGAATGGAGATTATAAAATGGATTCTGCAAGCTTTACTCAAATGACTCCAGTGGGACAACTGACATAAATACAGACTGTTAAATTGCTCTGTAAAATACCTGCCAGGTTTTTTGTTTCAGCATGTATGCACTGGGTAAGATGTTAGAAAACCTGAGGAGGAAGATTTGTACAGGGAAGCGCTGGCTCAAGGGAAGCTTTTCTGTGATCTATTTTGGGACAGATTTTTTTAAACATTTTCTTTAATTATTTTGGCACAAGGCAACCTGCTGATGAAATTTCCTGATGACACAAAGTTGGAAGGTACTGTCAAGACTGAAAAGGATAAGGATATTACATAGAAAGAACTATTAAATCTTATGGGCTGCATTAATAGAAATGGGATGGAATTCAATGATATAAAATGCAAGATCATGCTCCTCCTAATAACAAACTTCAGAGCTTAACTCAGGAGGAAAAGGAAAGTAGGATCTCATTGCATCTGTTTAAAGAATTTGAGATGCTAGTGAGATGCCAATAGGAAAAGGAAAATTAGCAGTATTTCTTAATTTTAATTCTCAATAAATTTCTTGATTTCTTAGAGGTACTTCCAACAGAATCCAGTTCTCTTCATCAACATTAAATTTAAAAAAAAAAAAAAGGTCAAATTCAAATACAAACATTGTAGAGAAACTCTTTTTTGTGTTCAGGGGAATGGAACAACTATGTTGCAACAGGAACCTAAATTTGATTTGTTTATCCCAGCACAGCAATCTGTGAATAGGGGAGAAAACAGTAGGAGGAAGAGACTGTCTAAGCTAAGGACAATCCTGACACTCTAAAAATCAAGAAAAACCTAGTTATGAATAAATTTCAGCTGAACATATTTTTTCAAGTTCGGGGTTTTTTTTTGAAGTATTTTGGTCTTGTCTAGTGAGGGTCTAGAACAGCCTTCCAAATCCACAGTAACGAAAAAGAGTGCCTTATAACAGTCAGTTTTGTAACGCAAATAGTAGTGGTAGTGTGAACTCAGCAACTTCCAGGAGGACACTTCCAGTCCTTTGCAAGCAGTATAAACATTCCAAAATAATGAAAACATCATATGTCTAAGCAGCATTGCTATTTTCTACATTGCAGATAGTAATATACAACAACAAACTTTGAAAATAAACCGTAGTTACCTGTTTTAACGAAAGGACGCCTTGCTTGCCTCACTATAACAACATGCTTCTAAATGTCTAGGTGTGGGGCACTCCAAATCCAAGCTCTGACTTGGTGGCTGGGCTCTGGGGTGATGTCTCATGCGTGCACCAGCTACCTAAGTTCGCACAAACCTCTGTGAATCAAAACCACAGAAGCACAACAGAGCTTTACTCGCGTCTCCACCCCGTGCCAAGCTTGGAACTTATGCCAATGCCTCTACATCAGCTCCACCACTTTAGACCAACACATCTGTTCTCCCTCCCAGCCACACAAAAAGGAAATTTTACAGTTCACCCTTAGTTAGTATCAATGGTCACTCCTGTCCTGCAAGAATATGCTGAATAAATGACATTTGACCACAAAGAGTGCTGAGGACTGAGAGAATGAGCCAGAAGAGTATTAATTTAGCTGAGGGCTCTGTTTCACTTTAGCAGGACCTTTAGCATGGTTAAGGTCAAGCATGGACCTAAACACTTTTGGGAGGACAAAGCCAGAATGGTCAGGACATGCATATCAAGCACCTCTCTGGTATCACTGGTGGTGAGAGCACCTACTTCCTGCCTGCTGCAGGGTTCCTCCTCCCTGCAAAAAATTAACTGGGTGTGTGGGTGGAAAAGGGGAGATCATCTATTTTAAACAACTATGCAGCTTTCATTTCCATTACATTCTAGAAAATCATAATGCTGTTAGGAAAAAAAAAAAAATGACACGCTAAGACATTTTCAGTGTGCTCATGGAGGGTATGTTACTTTCAGCTGTTCCCAAACCCTGGTTGGTTTGGTTTTTTTTTGTTAAAATTCTTCATGGATTTTCCAAAACTGAAAATTGATTTCAGCAATGAGAGAGGAAGAAAGAACAAGAAAAACACATGAACGTTAGCTTTATATGTGAAGCGTATATCCACAAATAAAATGCAAAACCTTATTTGTTTCGATAATGCAGAATTTTGCTAAAAGGCAGGTTTTATTAATGAAAAGCTGATTTAAAAGGTGAAGAGCATAGGTAAAGCAAGCTAAGGTAGGAGTAAAAGGTCACAAAATCCGTAAGTACTTCAGGCCCAGCAATCTGATACCACAATCTCATGCTTTAGCACAGAACTGAAGCTACTGACAGGAGCACTCTAATAGCAGTTTCACTGAAGACTTGCTAAAAAGTCATTTAAATAGGAAGGAAATGGAGACTGCTGTACAGTACGGATGCACAGATACAGAAATAAAGCTAGAAATATGCCTGAAAACTGAACACTCAGGCAGAACAAGAAAAATGAAAATGGTGCAAGAAAAACCAGAGTTTCGATCCCACCTGCATGTAAGATGTAAATGGCACAATAGACAATGACCAAAATACTTCCCGAGGCAAAAAAAGATGCCTAATTTTTGCTATGGTACAAATTAAAAAGAAATAAAAATAAGGGACTTAAGCAACTTTCCTGGGGCCACAATGCCTGGAAAAGGCAGATCCCTGCAATGCAGTCATCAGCCAATCAATGATGTATGCGCTAATCAGATTCTGACAGAAGTAATCTATTTAGACCATCTTTCTGCCAAATAATTAATTCTTCTTAATGCCTGTATCTAGTTCAAAATACTACAAACAATAGTTCTTCCAAATGCTGCACAACACCAATGAATTTCAAATAATTTCTACTTCCTTCCAACACTGGCCTAACTTTCCCATCTCTCAGACCATAAATAATTCAGGTACCACTTTGGCATCCTCTTCATAGCTTATGCTATGTCATATTTGATTCTTTTAAGTCTCCCATTTCTGGGCACCTTCCCTGTTCTCCAAACTATCTGTGTTTTCTCTTTAAGGTTTCTTAGTGGCTTTCTGGTAAAGGAAAACCCCAAAACTGAAAGGATAAATTGGTTTCCGAGTCTCCTGATAATTTCCCTCATCCACAGCAACTTTAGATTACTGTTTCTAAAAAAGGGTTACCAGACACCAGCACCACACATGCTTTGAAAGAGAAGGTGAGCTGCTGTTGATTAGTGTTGCCTGAGGTGATCTGGCATTAAGGGAAATACTGATAGGCAGAAAAAGCTGTCCTGCACATCCTCCCCCACCCTCCCCAGCACAGCTGCTGACACTTTTATAACTGCTGCACTTGTCTCCCAGACTATTTCGACCTTTCTGCAAAAGCCATTTAGGGCCAAAGGCTCTTCAAGTGCACCAGAAGCACCATCCAGACTTGCCCCTGTCCTCAGCTGCTCACTGTTCCGTTCTCCTCCCCATGAAGTACGTGTAGGAGCTGTTCATGCCAGGTACCCATTCCCCAGCCAGCTCCTCTCACACATAACAGCAGAGCCAAAACACAGCACGGATATTTTACTGACTTCTAAAGCAGAAAATGTCACTTATACAAGTCAAAGGTAGCTGCTGGTCTCATACTGATAACTAGCATGGCAGATGTTGTCAGGGCTGTTTGAGTTTATTAAGCATCTCAGTTCATACTAGAGAATAGGGCAAAGATATAGAAACTGTTTAAAACTGGGAGAAACCATCTTTTTAAAGCACTTGGGATTTTCAAGCACATTTACAATTCACACATTTTTCTTCTGAACTTCAAGTTTCCATTTAAAAATTACATTAGCATCTAACAATTACATTAGCTCTTAGGAGCACGTTAAAAACTAGTAGCAGGTCAAGATGAGCACAACCAATTCTTCAGTCAAAAAAAACAACACTTCAGTTCCACTGAAGTTGAAATTTTAGCCTTTTTCTTCTAAATATACAATGATTGTAAGTTTGGGGATTTCAAAGACAAATAAAGATAAATAATTACAGTCCTGCCAAATACAAGAGCTTCAGACAGAAGCTGGGAGAAGTTCGGAAACATATTTGGGAAACTATTTGTAGCCCTAGAGAAGTTAAGGCTTTTGCCCTGTAGGCCAATTTGCCTTGCAACACTTGAAGTGCAGTATTTCAGTAAACGTTGATTTCTGAGTACACAGCCAATCCTTTCTCTCTGGTTTCAACTTCCTTTCTTATTGTCAGTGCTGTGTACTGAGTCATGGGCTGTTTTAGTATCTCACTGGCTAAACAATGGTGGGTTTACTTTGTATTTCTTTTGGAATGCTCCCACAAAGATCACTTCTTTCTCTACCCGAATTGCCCCAAAACACATCCTTTTACTCCCTTAATCCAGTACTTGTCTTCCACTATCACCAAACCTGCAGTACTTGTCATCCCCTTCAAAGGCTCACTTCAGCCTGTTCCTACCCAAGGTACTACTGTCAACAACTCAAAGATTAATATCCTCTTTGGCTTGCCTTGAATATTGTGCTCCTTCACCTCCTAACCAAACTCCCAATGGCACTGATGCTTTCTCCTGAAGTTGTCTGCTACCGGGTAAGACTCTCTATAAACATCTGTGAATGTTCTCTTTCAGCCCATAAAACCTCTTGCCAGAATGCCAAGCAAAAACATGGACTGAGGGATGAACTGACTGTCCAGTGGCATGGTGACCAATATCCCCATTCCTCTGCAGGTCAACTACACATTTGTATCCATCTCTGATTGTAAATTCCATTGAAGAGAATTGCATCTGGTACGAGGAGATCACCACAATGAAAGCAATGTAAAAGAACATGAACACACACTTAAAAGACACACATCTACTTAGCTTCACCTTTTCCAGAACTCTTGAAGGCAAAGCTTGCCCTCTTCTACATCTTGGAAACCCTCAGTCTCTGCTTGGACTGGATTGCTAAAAGATAATTATTCGTCCCTTGACAGCAGGGAGAATGATTTACCCTTCAGCGAGTTGCAACATACATTCACTTACATAGGTGATAAATGTATGCTGGGGAGAAGAAGCAGGTTAAAATGGGAGTTTAGGGATTCCTCAGTGCCTGGACTTCTCTTGGACTACCACAGACACATAAGGACCTGTCATCATCTCTCCATATCAAGGCACAAAAGTCGAGAACAATCCGTGAACAACTACTCTCTGAAAAAAACCCATCAAATAGATATAGGTGTCTTTTAACTTAGCTGCACTATCATATCAATTAGAAAGGTTCTGCATCACAACCAGATTTTTATCCCAGCAATTGTGTCAAAATTAAAGCAGGATGAATCTGGAAACTTCAGTTATTTAATGTGCTGGGCTCTGCACTAGGAAAAAGGGTGATGTTGGACTGCAAGGTGCCACACAGAAAATAGTCTCCTAAAACTACAAAAAGTGGTGGAACACACCTCTATGGGCCTGTACAATTATATTTGTGAAGAAAGCTTCTCTGTGAGCCTCCAGTTGTCCTGGATCACTCAAAAAAGTTAGCTGCAAAACTGGAGGAAAATACTGTTGCTTTAAGTACCAAGAGTTGATTTTGACATGCAGACATCATGTCTTAGTCACAGCACTGAAGATGTGTTACAAAGCTCTGCACTTTGTTTCTTCTGCCTTAGTAAGCACTGCATTGTTTTCCTTCTCTTGCAGAGTTCCATGCTGGCTTTTATTACATAACTCTTATCAGCTGGATAGCTGTACCAAATCAGTTGAATTTTCCCTATTGGCCTCTTTGAGAACACACTCTCTCCCATCTCTAGGCTACTTCAGATATCCTTCACTACTCTGCTCTTGAGATTATCTGCATTTTCTAAACCAGCTGAGATTAGCCTCCAATCCATGAGAAGTTAAGCAGCTTAGAAAATTTTGAAACAGAGAACACTTTCAAGATCTCATGCTTGTTTGATATCATGCAGTTATATAGACTAACTACTGAAAATTATGTACACCTTCCACTTCCACAAATGATAAGCAGTATCAAATACATCTTCAATAAAGTGTCAGGTTATATGTATATGTATTTCACAAAATATTAGAATCATACTTGCATCTATCTTCCTTATTCTCATTTGTTCTTCTGTATGCTGAATGCAGGATGACCGAGAAACATGTATTTTTGCATGTATTTTGTCACCAGGTAAGCACAGGCTGTGATCTTCCCCTTAGGGTACATTCATTTGCAAATACAGACCAGCAGAAAAAAATACATTTTTCCTTGCAGATCAGGAACAGACTGACTCTAACAAATATCCACTGTTAATGAATCCTAGTGATACACCCAAGCCATGCCATGAGAGATCTTCATCCATTCCACACAGGACTTTTGGCAATATTGAGCACTCAACCAGTCTCAGTATCAGTTCGTGGCCATATTCTTACTGGCACCAACCAATACCTGAAAGAGGATCCCAGGAATACACCCCTCTGTTGCAGAAGACATAAACCACCTGCCTGTCACTGTCACGTCCTAGGCTTTAGTTGTGTGGAAATGACAGAGATGACAGACAGTCACATATTTTTATTGCCAAATCTGGTCAAACAGACTTTTCTTTATTGCTGTAGTCAGGCTACTCTAACTGTATCACAGGAAGCTATGACTTCTTCTTGACCCCAATTAGCACATTCATTATTCATCAAAGTACAGTTTTCATTTGCTTCCCTTGGGAACAGCAGAGTATCAGTGTGAGGATCTTTCAATACAACTTCACCCTCTTAATACACTCAGGATTTGCTGACAAGTAACAGCTACTTATTCCCCCGAGTCAAGTTCATATTAATAGGACTGCACAGTGAATCATGAGATGGTATTAAACCCTGCCTCCTGCCTGTATAAATACATCATTCAAGCACCCTACCATGCCAAGTGCTATGGCTTGATTGCAGAAACCAGCATAGGGTAGATATCCTAAGTGAGCAGGGTGCCTTGGAGAAACAACCAATTCAAACCCCAAAATAATAAAGACCCTATAGGTCTTTAAAGGGATCAGAGGGAATATCTGTTCACTACTGACAAGTTTCATATTTTCAAGAGATAAAATATCAAGACTTGAAGGCATTAGATGTAATGTAAGCCATAACTCAGCTCTATTCAAGACATTGGCAATAGTTTAAGTACTAAAGTTTAGCCAAGAGCTACAAGCAAGGAGCATCTAAGGCAGGCAGGATTTGGCTGAAAGCATTAGAAAACTCAGCTGATAGGAAGTTTGCCTCCAAATCTGAATGGCAAAAGTTAAGAAAGCTTTTTCAACTTCATTGCTACTTAATGTCTGAAGTCAATTCAGTCTCGTAGATATTTTCACATGCACGTTTGGTGACACACCTAATCCCATGCTGAGCAACTCAACACCCCTCCTAAACTTAGTGCAGGCTCTTACACTTGGCCTATCCAGGCCAAGCTGAAACCTGGCTCTCCCTGAGATGGGTCACATCTCTTCTGTCTCCCGTTTGAAGGCCTGGGGAAGAAGCCAGATCAGTGTTAGTGGGATTGCTCTGGTACTCTCTTTACACTCTGTGTAAAGTGCTGGTACACAGGAGAACTAATTTGGAAGAACAAAATTCCCTGGATTAAGCTTCAAGAAATCTTCCTGGTACCACAGTAAATAGATCTCACCTGAAAGAATCACATTATGTGTATACTTTTCTGCACTCCCCCCTAAGACCTATTAAAAATATTCTACTTATTCATTACACATTCCACTCCTACATATTCTTCAGCAATCACAGTGGGTACTGAATTCATGGGAATACTTGGTTTCTAACGTTGTCTCTCACAACTTTCTCAGGACTATGTAAAGCTAGGGGGATCATGCTACTGCTCAGAATAACAGAAGAGGAGAGAAAGCACCTAAGATCAGAAAACCAGAACAGTGTTTTATCAGTGCCAGATGGTAAAAGCCTTCCCTGCCACACACTTCTTTAGTTTTTGTCAATTCCATTTGATATTAGAAGGGAATAGAGAAAGAATGGCCTTTTTAATCTCACCTTCATTTAGGTTTTAATCAACCTGTGCCAGTGCCGTTAGAAGGGATCAGCAAAGGACTGGGAAAAAGTTGTGCAGGAAAGGACAACAGAAGAGGATTATTTCTATTTTTATTGAAATCAGTGCTTCAGTTAATATTCAAGTTATTAGTTGGACATTAGTAAGATTTCTATTGTTGCAAGAAATAAGACAAAGAGTAACTACTCTTCTTCTAAGACCTCAGAAATTGTCAATTGTTCTGCAATGCAAGATCAGGAGATCAGACACTAAAAATTAAACTCCAACTCTTTGACTGAGAGCATCTTACCGTCTATCAAAAGTTTTTCAATAGTGATTTGTTCCTAACCAGAAGAAATGAAACATTTGATACTATACAGTAAAGAAGTAAACCACCAAAATACGTGTGACTGAATAAATAAATAAATAAAGGAATAAACAAAAACAGAAATGTAATATTCCTCTACAAGCTTTAATTTGAGTTGCTCAAAAAACATGAACTGTACAGGAGGTTCGTAAGACAGACCTGACTTGTGCACATCTGGATTATAAATGCTATTATTGGAACATCTCTCTTGCATTGCACTGACAGAAAAGCACTACATAGCTGCTTCTACAGAGCTGTCAGATTTCAGGATAATTAATGAGTCAAATGGGACTAGTGAATTCTTAAAGAAATTATTTTCAAAGGTTTTTATAATTACCTCATTTTTTTTCTTGTTAATAGGTCTTCTTTACAGCCTCCTTTCTTGGATGTTTGAGTGATCTGGTACTACTGCCTAACAATATTTGTTGCTTTCCACTGATCTATTTGGGTATTCATGGTCAAAAAGCTGAATTTCCTGATTTATCATCAACTCTTGAGCCCTAATTAGCCCGTTAGGATCACACGAAGAAAACACTGAATTATTTTGTGTTCCACAGCCCTAACTCCTTGTGAAGCTCTGAGAGTAACCAGTGCCCATCACTCTCACAGATCAGATGCTGCCTGCTGTAACTCTGCTTCCTTAATAAAGCTAAAACCAGCTTTCCCTTGGAGTTTTTAGAAAGGAGTTTCAAAGTTCATTTTCTTCTGGAAATGGGCACACGGAACTTGTACCATTTTAGTGTGAATAAACACTTAAAACTATTCTTGAGCAAAATATACAAGCATATGATGACAGAAAATGCACATTCACTGTACGATGCATTAATTTCACAGCAAAGCCGAGGCTAACATTCTCAGCAGAAGTCAATAAACTGATCTACCCCAGCAGAGATTCTAATCCTGTTTTTCTCACCCAGGAAAATCCATGTCTACATCACATGCCAGAAAAGAGCCCGCGAATGCTCCGTTCCCATGCCGGCTTCTGGAGACACCTGCCTGGGTTGTTTGGTCACACACAATCACAAATGTTTGTTTTTAATGACCTTTTAATGAAAGGTCTCTCTTTCCTAAGAGACCCACCCTACCAAACCTAGAAACAGATATTATAGAAAATAAAAAATGAAATAAACAAACCTATAGTTCCTCCCCCATCCATAGTGGGTTTCTGGAAACACCTTGAAAACAAAGAGCAGTACCCCAGCATTACTTCAGTTCTTACAAAACTGTAATTAGAAGTTCCTGTTTGAGTTCCCATTCATCAAAACTGCAAGAGGAATTCTCCACATCCATTGAGGAGCATCTACTGAAGGAACAGATCTGAAAACCTTGTTTCAGTTTCAGGTAGGTGAGAGGAAGATTACGAAGTATTTCTAGCAAGCCTTGCAAAAAAAAAAAAAAAGTGAAGAATTTTCATTCTATGCTAAAAATTATGGCCATTTTGCAGAATGACTTTTCAACAAACACCATTCCTACCTGTTAGGATGCATAATTTTCCAAGTAACCACGCTTTTTATACATTTTTTCCTTTGAATTAAGTTCTTTATGTACATAGAAGGGATAGTTTAGTTCATAGAATGATTTGGCTTGGAAGGGACCTTAAAGATCAGCCAGTTTCAATCCTCCTGCAATGGGCAGGGACACCTTCCACTAGAAGAGGTTTGTCAGAGCTCCATCCGCCTGATCTTGAAATCTTCCAGGGATGGGGCATCCACAGCACCTCTGGGCAACCTGTGCCAGTGTCTCACAACCCGCAGAGTAAAAAATTTCTTCCTAACACCTCCTCTAAACCTACTCTGTCCCAGTTGAAAATCATCCTCCTTGTCCTGTAACTCCATCCTCTCACAAAAAGTCTCTGTCCATCTTTCCTGTAGGCTCCCTTCAGGTACTGGAAGGCCACAATCAGGGCACCCCCCAAAGCCTTCTTTTCTCCAGGCTGAACAATTGCAGTTCTCTCAGCATTTCCTCACAGGACAGGTGCTTCATCCCTCTAATTATCTTGGTATCTCCTCTGGATTTGCTCCAAGAGGTCACAGGATGGGTCAGGCTGGAAGGGCCCACAGGGGGTCACCTGGTGCCACCCCCCTGTTCCAGCAGGGCCATCCCAGAGCACAGGACACAGGATTGTGCCCAGATGGTTCTGGAATATCCCCAGTGAGGGAGACTCCACAGCCTCCCAGGGCAATCTGATCCAGAGCTGGATGCAGTACTCCAGGTGGGGTCTCACCAGAGCAGAGGTCACCTTCAAAGGATTTTGAACTACTTTATTCCAATGGAAAACCTGCGTCCCTAAGTCAGGCTCATTGGATTAACAACATTTCCAAAGCCTCAGAAGTCCTGCTGTCAGAAGCAACCCCAGCAAGCTGCAGCTCTAGAACTGTGGGCAGTAGCAGCTCAGGAGCCGTGAAAATATTACAGACTCATGTTCTCAAACATTTTTAATAGGTGACTTTCTGCAATGATAAAAGCTACAGAAAGTCTAATTTTAGGATCTGTTCATCATTTGTGTCTGGAACATTTTCTTCTACATTTTATTTTGAGGCAAAAACAAATCACATGCTGGGTAGTTGCAATCTTTCAGTGATTTGCCTTAATGCATCCAGATACAGTAGAGTGGATACCAGTGTTACATAAAGAAACTTGAAACAGTTGACAGGTACATTAAAACAACACAAAATTAAAAGCAGATTAACACGCAAGCACACTTCCCATCAGGAAATCCATTTGTACAAGAGTCAAGTTCTACAGAGTCAGACCCCTGCTCATCCAACTTCTCTTGCCCAGGGAGTATTGAGGGATGTTCTGCCCTGAGTAAGACCTAGGGGTCAAAGCAGTTTGAACCTTGCCTTCTCCAACTGATGCTTTGGTAACAGCATAAACCTTTACTCAAAAACAGTTCAAGATACCTAATGATGTTTCTGTCTTGATAGTTTGTCAGTAGCTGTTTCAATAATAAATGAAAGTTAATGCACCTTTCTAATTTCTGTATTAGCATTCACAACTCAGATGCATTATTTCAATATAATATGTATGCTGAAATCAAATTAGAAGTGGGAAAATTAAGTCAACCCATAGAGAAACTAGAAATTCACTAGTAAATAAAAACTGCCAAGGATCATCACTTTTTTTTTAATGGAATAGCATCTATCCAACCAAAATAAAAGATTAGTGTGCAAACACTAGACAACTAATTACATAATGTACCTTTATAAAATTACATAATATAGGTGCAGCTTATTTCCCTGTTTGCTGTTTGAAAAATAGATTGTTTAATAACCCATCAAAGCTATCTGTAAACCACGGCAACAACAGAGCAGATGTTGACTGTTGTCTTGTGCCTCACAGACATAATTAAATACAATGAAACACTCACACACCCAAATAATGGAGGACAAACAAATACAGCAATGCTGCTCTATAAACATAAACCTCATTTACTGGGCACCTGCCTTATATTAATCTGTGATATTTAAACCAGGGAGGAAAACAGAAAGGAAAGTATTAATTTGCCTTCAGACCACAAAAACTACAAACAAAGAATTCCTCTCAGTATTAAGCAGCTGTAACTTCTGCAATGCTGATCCCCACAAAGCTCAGAGGGAATCACCTTTTCTATTGTGACCAAGCCAGGACAGGACAGTTACGTTTTCTGTACGAAAAGGTACCTGAATCTGTGACTCTGAATGATCCAAACAGGCTAAAAACATTGTGACTGCTGTGTCATACGAAGTCTTAAGATGCCCATGGAAAACCAGGTTCCCTTTAATTGCAAAACACATTCCCTGTAATTATTTCCTATTCCCTCTCCCAACCTTCTTTTAAAGAGGCAACAGAAAGCAAAGATTAGGTTCCATAACTATCCAACCGAGGGGTTTTCTGCTAGGACAGTATCCCATAACATTATTTAATACTCCAGTTCACATCAAAATTTCAGAGATTTTGAAAAAACATCCTTCTTTATCCTCATTTCTATAATCAAATGTAGATACATATTTTCTTTCATAATATCAATATTGATCCACTATTTGAAAAGGATAATTATGTAAATCAATACAAAATTAAGAACCTAATCCTGCAGTTGCTATTAAAAAACAAAGTTTCCAGGCAAAAAAAAAACTTCAAAAATTATCACTCACGTGTATTGCAGAAGAACATTGAAGCTTATTTTTTCTAACAAAAAAAAATTAAAATGATAATATTTAATATGTGTTATTATTTGTTTCTATTTTAGGTAAAGAATATAAAACTGCTTTGCTTACTGCAAATGTATTTTGCTTTTATATTTCATTTAGTTATTTCTAAGAAATAAGACAGAATATAATGTGATCTGCATCTCTTTATGGTAATAAAACCATGCTAGTCTCCTTCCATAGACAACACCATAAAGCATAAATCCAAATGGAAAACAAATGGAAGTATAATGCCACTGTGAAGCAAACCAATCAACCCTAAAACAGCTGAGATAGATCTCATCCAGCAGTTCATTCATTCTTTATAGAAAAGAAATGAAAATATTCCTAGGTGTATCAGATTAAAAAAAGAAAAAAATAAAACAACCACCCTCAGCAGCTCTGAAAGGTTGTAAAGCACTAAATTCCTTTGATTTATGAGGCAGCGTCCACCACACTGAGCAAAACAACTCAGCATGCCAGGACCCTTTTCCCTGAAATTCCTTTATTAACACACCCTGGCTCTGCGAGTGAACAAAAGCAGTGGTGCGGGGTGTATAAATCATTAATACTCTGCCATGCAATGGCTGAATTTCCTGTGTGAGCTGGGAAGCCTTCCTGCACAACAGGGATTTTGGGCTTGGAATTGGCTGCTATGAAATGTACTTCATCATCCGCCGTGTTTGATGCTTCCCAATAGCTTTGTACTTTTCCTCTCCTTTTTCTCCCCCAAGCCCAGCAACTGCAATAGAAATTTATTGGATTTTATGTCTGCAAATAAAAGGAAAAGAAAAGCAGGGAAGAAGCAAGCAAGTCCATTTAGAAGCAGAATCCTTTTGCCTTCATTTAAAGATAGGTTGTGTGCAAATAAAATCCAGTACTAATGAATGAATTTGGCATTTTAGTAATTTTTAGTTTACCACTCTAAACTGAAAAAAAAAAATGAAAAGGAAAAAAATCTAATCAAAAAGGGTTTACCCTTAAAAAAAAAAAAATCAACTATCACTAAAAATGTGACTCCTCTCCAAACTGAGTAATTTTCCATTGGAGTATTTATTTATTTACTTTAAGAGCAGGCAGAAAGAAGGGCACAGGAACTCCTGAACTCCACTGTTTCAGTGTTTCTACTTTTGGTGTATCAAAAAGCTTTCCAAAGAGCAACAGGCAATTTCATGTGCACATGCCAAGCCTGGTATTCCAAGTGAAGCTGGAAGAGATGGTATCAAAGGGAAAGGAAAAAAATAAACCAAAACCCCTTGGAATTGCGTTTCTGAACGCTCCCGTATTTTTCCAGCAAGACACGTTGAACTTGGGTAGGGAATATCAAAACTACTTATCTTGCCTCTGAAGTATGTGCAATACAACAACAGCAAAGTTGAATGCTTTTCCAAACTTTGAGATGAAATAGCAAGCAATCTTTATAAAACATTCTGCACTAAAACATTCCTTTTGGGGCTGGACTTGGGAAAACTAAAGAGCATGACAGACAGAGGAATGCTGAAAAGGCAGTCTCAAACCATATGCTACCCATCAGGGAAAATGACACACATTATAAAGGTAACTGAGGATACAATCAGTCTTCCAGCCAGGCCAGAGCACGATTCCAAAGGTATCCAGCATCAGCACCACTGACAAACACATTTATCGCCTTCTAAGCTGTAAATATTTAAGGCACTTGGAATGCTGCTTTGCAAAAGTGAACAAGCTGAAGTCAGAATAGGGAAACATTCCAGTGGGCCATTTTACACTTCTGCAGCCATCCAGCAGACTCGAGATTACAAGAATAAGCCTGCAATGCATGCAGGAGTCCCTCTGCATTACACAATAATGACATTCTGAACGGAAATAAATGAAGCCCCTGCAGTGCTATTCTGTCAGCTTTTGAAAGTAAATAACTTCACTTCTGACAAGACAGAGACATTTTTTTCCTCCTCCTGCCACAGAGCATTAATTGAGCCATGCAGCCATGTAACATCCCAGAGACAGGACTAATACATGACAAGGAAAAAAGCTTAAGGAAGGGACACTCACTGAATATATGGGCTGCCTAACTTCTTTTCACCCCCAAATTTTCACACTAGCTCAGTTTTGGCAAAATATTCTTCTCAGGGAGATCTTGTAACCTTGTTTTTGCCTCCCTTTACAATGTTAACTGTAACTTATTTCAAAGAAACACTTTAATTTCACATTGGTTCATCAAAGACTGTGCCACTATGAAATCATAAACTTATATTTTAAAACTTTTTATCTTTCCTTGTTTGTAAATTCAGTTTCATGCCCATAATCAATATCTGTAATTAACTATATCACCTATACAAGACTTACTCCACAACAGAGATAATGATGATTGCCGTAAAACAAAATGCTATGAGAAGCAAAACCAAAGAAATCAACTTCAAAACTACATAATAATAAATATTAGTGCAAGTCAGTAGGGAATCGAGGCAAGGCATATAAGTATATACACAAACCACAAACATATATGAGATAACAGTATAAACTCAATGTACAGTCACAAAAAAAAAATCATATTCAAGATGTTATAGTTAGGAAGAGAAATAATTTTTGATGCATTTTGAAATAAAGGGTTAAAAGGTAAATTTTAAGATTGTCTAAGATGAAAGTACTTGCATTCTTATTCATGAGTACCAGAACATCTTAAGTATATCAATTTTGAAGTACCACAGCCTTTCTTTCCATATCTGCAGGAAAAAGTAAAAATCAGTGACTCACTGTGAACAAAAAATAATTCACTGAACACTTCAGTTCTTACTACAGTGTCTAATTTTGATTCTGCCTGTGTTCAACACAACGAGAAAGAGCAGGATCAAAACACTGAGAGATCTCTCCACAGCTGGAGCCTGCTCTAGTGCAAAAGACCAAAGGCCCAACTACAACTAGTCAGGACAGCACAGACATTAGATATGCTATTTTCTCTAATTAAATTCACTGGGCTGCTGCACTGACAGAGTGGGAGGGGAAGCAAAATGTAAAAGAAGTCAATGGTGCTGCACTAGGCAACTCCGAGGGAAATGAGCAATGCCAGCAAAGAAATGACAGGAGGTCCTCGGGAGAGCTCTTGCACTACACATCACACTTTAAAACTGATAAATCAATCGCACATGCACCTTTAAAAGGCAGGAAAGCTTGAAGGATTCTTAGAGGGTGTTGACTTCTCCTTTCCACCAACATTATTCTAACTCTATAAAACAAGGTGATAAATTCCAGTGTCACAATTTTTATCACTTTCATTTATACCACCTATTAAATGCTTCAAAAATATTTTTAGCAGAATTAATATTAACACGATCATAGTACTTATTTACCAACTCAGAAATACACACTGAAAAGTGAAAAAAAAAAGTCAGTCTAGTTTTGAATCCCTACGGTCAAAAAAATCTAAACAAACTGAAATATCTACTGGCTGCCCTGAGAAAAACCCCTGCTTACATAACCACCACACACTTTCCTTGGTATGAAATACCACACCGCATTTTTTTTTCAGAAAACAGCCATCCATATATATATTTAGCAAATATTAATGACTGGGGATAACTTACAAATAGCTCACAACAGAATATCCAGCTGTCCTTTTTCAAATAAAGTGTTTTAAAATGTTCGAAGAGGTCACTTAGAAAAAACAATGATTCTAAGCCAAAAATATTCACCTGCTCCTGTCACATGGAAGCTCTTTTGCAACTGCTCTTGCTCTTATAGTCCAAAGCAGCAGGTAACCTTCTCAACAGATTCTTCTGGTTCGTTGAGGGGGTTTTGTGTTTCGAGTTGGTTTTCTTTTTTTTTGGTTGGGTTTTTTTTCCCCCTCCTTCTATTATTTAAAGAGGGGAGTACTTCACTAAAGCAGGTCCTCTCATTTTTGTTAAGAGACTGACCTTGTTTGACAAGGCTGGAGTTAAATGCCCCAAACTAGCTCTTATTCAGAATGAGAGCTGCTACAGCACTTGATCTCTAAGCCACTTCTCATTAGCCTCTGGAAAACAACAGAGCAGCTCTTGGGAGACAAAAGATACATAAACACGGAAATTGGGCTTCAATCACAGGTGGAGTCTCATATACCAGCTTCCGAGTTTATTGGTGAATGCCAAACGATCCTATTTACTCTGATCAGGATAAACAGCAAGACATCATTCCTGGAATCCGCATTAACAGCACTCCTGGATGCAACAGCTGCACTCCCACCTTTTGAGGTCTGTTTCATTCATACACTAAAACTCCCTAGGAGTGCCACAGTGCCCCCTTAGGTACAAATGCATCCACAGGATATGGTCTGTAGCATGGCAGTGCATTTTTCGTTTTAACAGAGTACTATAATTTGTCTGACATAGCACAGGCTTTTACCCTACACATATGAATAAACAAGCACTATGTTTCTCTTGGGGCAGCGAAGCTGGTTAAATGAATCAGAAAACCCTGAAAATATTGCCTACCCTCAGTCCATCAGCTACTGGACAATTATTCAAGGCCCAGCTGTAAGAAAAACAGATGGTGAGTGAGCATTAGTATTATGGACTTCTTTGCACTCATGCAAAGCATAAGCAGAGGTTGTACATTCTCACATGAAAATTGCCATAAAGTAGCAGAGAGAGGAACAAAATTGTGCAAAGACTCCAATTTTTAAGTTAACAGATGCTTAAAATTTTCAAGAACTAAAGTCAGATTAACTGATTTTACAGGAGAGCCACAGAGTGAGTGAGTACTATAAATGGACTAGGCAAAGAAAGGCAGTGTTCTCACGATTTGTTTAAACAGTGTCACCATAAAACATCAGTTATTGAATTCAACTGACATACCTGAACCTTTGAAGAGTCACCGAAGTATTAAATGCAAAAACCAGATACTTAGAACTGTAACTGCAATGGTGGCATTCAGCAATTGATGTGCTTTTGCTCTATTAAAAAAAGTTAAACTGTATCCAGGAATTGTTTGAATTGTTCATCCATTCAATTCTTTACACAATTTTAGCACAAAGATAATCTGTTCTAATCCTTATTCCATTATTGACACTATTGACTACATCAATTGAAAATGCTACCAAATAAATCAACGTTGAATTAAGCCATGAAGAAAGAATGTGATAAAAAGTCTTTCAGACTCCTATAAATCATCAGATCCAGAAGCATGACATAAGTAACTGAGAGGGGAATTCAGCTTTTCTCTGTAGTCATAATGCTTAAGGCCCAAATAAAATTACACTAATTTACCATGTAAGCAGTAATGGAATAGCTGGGGTAGAGATGGAGGTTTTGTTGGTTTCTGCTTTGTTTTCATGGTGGATTCTTTTCATCATTGATATGAGAGCTGTACCATGAACTACTTTGTTAAAGACAGAAAAGGTTGATATTGAAGTTTCACTTCAATTGTTTTCGATCTGTGAATGTCCACTATGAGCAATTGCTCCATTTAAGAGGAATTACCCTTTGTACAAACCACTTCACTATTTAAAACAAAGCACATCTATCATCATTAAACAGAAAAAAATTTACGAATTTTAAAATAATGACAGCAGCACTGTACACTATGACATGGAATATTCCGTAATGTTTCAAAACAAGAGTTCGTTTTGTTACTTTACTCAGAAAACACCAACAGAATAACCAGGAAAACACAGACCATGGGAAAACACCAGTTAACAGAACTAAGCCTCCACTAATATACCCAAAATCCCAATTTACCAGTGGGCAATATTTTGCTGCAAAAATTACTTCAGGCCAGCATTTGATGTAAACTTGTGGTCAGAAATTGGGTTTTGCATTGATGTGTCACATTAAGGAGAAGAAAAGGAAATAGATGCATGCAGCTGTTTCTAACCCCATAAAACGTTACCAAAGGATAGGGTGCGCTACAAATCCAAGTTCCCTTCTCCTGTATCTTTAAATATTGACAGTAAGGAAAATCCTCACCCAAGTGCATCCACACTTTCCCAGCTGACCCTGTCCTTACAGTGACGCAGTGAAAACTTCCAAGGCAAAGCCCCATGATCTCCCTCTGTTCATTGCTGCCACTGACACAATCATTTTGGTTTTGATGTTCTTTGAAAACTCACTCTGGATTTCCATAGTTAGAACCAGCTTATTAAGAAAATGTCCACATCATTTCAGACCATTTCAAATAACTAACTCAGAAGCATTCTTCAGTTTCTGTCGGCTTTTTCAAGTGAACATCTTATCGAGATGTTAACCTATAATGTGACCTAGGGCCTCCGTTCTTTGTTTATTTTCAACTTTTTTTTCCAAGAGTTAAGCTCAAAATATGTTTAGGCAAAGCAACCTCCATGCATAAACTCTTTTAAAAAAAATTCAGTTCCTAATTTGGCTCTTAAAACATTACACACATGTGTAAAGTGAAAGATATCAGAGCAAATAATCAAGTTTCTAACCCTAGAAAAAGCAGTAGAGCACTTCTGTAGTACACTGTGGAAAACAGTTTATCCATCTATACTAAACCAACTGGCCAAGCGATGTCACTTTCACAAATAAATAATGGCCAATTTTAAATGACTACCAAAACACAGATTTTCCCAAATGATTAATACAGCTCCACAGAAAACCACCATCCTCATGCCTATGAGGATAAATAAATATTTACTGACAAAGGCTGGCTTGCCCATCTTGAGAAGAAAGTAATGCCTTTCACAGTCTTTCAAGAAAGACTTACATCCAACTGTAAAACTTACATGACAGAATACCAATGCAGATACACCAAAATAAGAATAATTCTTTTCATAAGTTCTAAATAGGCGGCAAAGTTTAACAAGAGAGAGCTCAGTTGCAATACAGATGTCTGAGTTCATTTTAATCGAGGTGCAAGTGAGCAGATATAGCTCAGATGCAATTTTTAGAGGAAAAAAAAAAAAACTTGATAGCTTCACATAATGTCTATTTACTGCTGGTCACAGGTTGCACAGGCAGGGGGGATTCACTAGTTATTAAGTTGCCACATAAAGCTTTTAGGTTGCCTGTATTTAAGATCGATAGACAACTTGATAGAGAAAAACATTTACAGTTTCACTGAAATATTGATATTTGCACTAAACATACAAACCAAGTATTTTTGTAGGTTTGCTCTAAACTATCAGCTAAGGGAAAAATAGAAAAAAAAAAAAAGTAGATTTTCATGGTAAAAGTTTATTAATGTTTTTCAAAAACAAACCACTTCTTATTCCTTTACTGTTTAAAACCTGAACCATGTTACATTGGCTTTGCAGGTGATGTCAACTCAGTCCTCTCTGCCTGGATAATTTTGAGATGAAGTAGCATTTTTTCTAAAGAAAAACTTAACTAAATACATAAAAAAAGAGATAATATCTGAATTAAGAACATGATTATCTGACTCTCTAGGAATTTAGAATAACTAAAATGCCAACCAGCAATCAAAAGAAGCAACAAGCACAGAATTTTGAACCTGCCACAATTTTCATCACAAATTTAGCAGACTTTTCAACCTATTATATAATTGTGATTAGTACAGGCAGAATAATTCTAAACTGACAATAGGATTAAGGAGATGAGAAAGCAAACACTTTAAAAAAAATACTTTAAGTGTGGCAGTTAATCCACTTAAAGAGTTAAAAATTATCGTCTAGATATAGCGCTTTGTAAAGTGCATTAGCAATCACTTCTCATCTTTCTCTTGAATGGAATAGATACAATTGAATTCCCTGTTTTAAAGTATTCATTAGAGTTGCACAGTTTCTTAAACCTTAAAGCAGTGCCATGCTATAGATGTGTTTGCATAATGATACTGCAATATCTCACTGAGGAAGGTTGTTAGAGCACACAACCTCATCTTTATGTTATCCTTTATCAGCGTCTTGTGTGGCCACGTTGACCTCTCACCTGAATTCCCATTTTTCCTTTCAAAAGCTCTATCTTTAACATACAAATTGTTCTTTGCCAAACTCAAAGGAACAAACCCAGAACAAAACACAGTAGCACATTTTGTATATAACCACTAAGTGCACAAGTCACACTGGATCATTAAAGCTGATCTATAAATGCCATTCCCAAAACAGATCCAGAATACAGAACTACCAAGAACGTACATTTTAGTTATGGCATGCAAATTACTGAAATTTAAATACATCATATCTATCTGATGCAAATTTTAATTGCAGACATATGAATCCCTCCCACATGCATGGATAATCTAGGGCGCATGCAAGGATCTGTTATTATGCACTCCTAAGCTGGAACTCAGAAATGGTTTATACTACACTACACAAGAAAAAAAAAAACCTACAGAAGGTTTATATCCTGAAAATACTGGAGCTCTCTTCTTTCAGCAGTAACAGAAAAACAAATGTTCTCAAACAAAACTAAGCTTTAAATCTATTTTATCTATTCTTAAGGCACAAAAAGAAATACCGTACAACATCTTTCAGGCATTTGTGAATGCAGAAATAAAGTTAGAGACTTTCAGGGAAGTCAATATGCACAGCAACTATTGTAGTGGAAGTTGGAAGAAATGCCCCTTTTTGTTACAGTAGGCACAAGAAGATTTTTCCTCCTGAAGTTTCAACAGAAGTAACAGAATAAACAGGATTAATCATTTTTGCATGATAACATATTTCTGTCTTGGCTCTGCACACTTACTAGATGACTCTGTAATGGTGGATTCAGTTATAAAAGAGAGTAGAAAACAAAGATGATTCCAAAATATCAGTTTAAAAAAAAAAAGGTGCTATTATCCAGTTATTTCACATTATAGCAGAGAGGGGGTACCAAATATTAAATAATTTAGGAAGAGAGAGGGGAAGGAAACACTTAAAAAAAGATTCTCTAAGCAAAAATGAAATGAAATTTTTAAAAAATAATTTAAAATTTAATAGAAATTGGTATTGCTTTGCTGATACCCAAACATTTTTTTTAAACCCAGTCCAATATACTTCAGTGATAGAAGTATTCTGCACAGATATATCCTTATAAATCATCTTTTTCCCTGTGAACTAAAAATCAGCTTGGCTTTAATCAGCAGCATGTTTTAACACAGACTTAAAATTCCTGTCTTCAAAGAAGGCTTAAACAAAATTGCCATTGGGCACATTTACATTAGAAGTATAATTTATGCCTGCAAGTGAATAAAGAGCAGTCCTTTATGGCTGAAACTCTGCTACAGTATCCACGAGAAATGCAGACACAGTACTGTGTTAAGTGTCTATAAACAGCACCAATGGAGACACCGCAAAAAAAAATTATAAAATAAACCAACAACAAAACACCAAAAGATATGCAAAGGCTCGATGCTCTGTTAAAACATATTTTCTACTCACTCTCACGTTCCTAAGTGCAGGCACAACACTCGCTCCACACGGTGGGAGACATTTATACAGTCTATTCACACAAAAAATACCTCCCCGACTGCAAATCCCCCAAACGATGCTGACAAGGCAAGCACTGCAAGGAAAAGAAAAAGTTAAGCAAACTTACCTGCTGTAAGTACATAAAAGTCAAGGCACAGGAGAGCTGGGGACACATGCCCACATTCGGCAGTGCCACGCAGGTTGCACCCGTAAGGGGATGCTGCATGGTGTTGCTCTGAAGTCTACGTAGAACAAGTGAGGGGGCTTGCATGCAAGCACGTTTGCCCTATCTTGTCACTACGGGTTGGGTTGTTTTTTTTTTTTCCCTTTTGATTATTTAAATAAGAAACGGTGTCTCTCGAATGCCTTTCCTCTCCCCAGCGCGAAACCCCTACATTCGTTTGTCAGCTAAGGCAACTTGGTTTAAACTACGAATTTTTAACAGAGAGGGAAAAAAGAAGACACAGCCTGCAGCCTATTGATGAGCAAATGGAACTTCCTCAATGACAGAGAGCTGAAGCTTGTCTCACAACAGTAGCTGCTGACTAGGAGAGAGAGAGAGAGAGAGAGAAAGAGACTCAGTGAGGCTCAGTCGGCTGGTGCTGATGCTGCACAGCTTCTCATTTGTCAAATGGGTCCTAGGGCAGGGTCTTTACCACTCACCAAAATTCAAATACTGCATTTTAAAAATCCCTGGAGAGGATAGGAAAGGAGAGAAAGTGAGCGCGCTGCATCACAGGCATCCATGAGATCTGGGCAATTAGTGTCATTGCCCAGCTGGGACTGAATGCCTGTTATGATTCTGCATGCACACAGACACACTCGCACACTTCCCCCCCCTCCCAGGACTCACACCTGACTGGAAAAGGGCTTTCCCCTTCTAAGAACAGAAGTATGAAGCATAAAGTAGGAAATGGAAAGAATCTTGGCTAGGCAAGAGGATTCCAGCAAATACACAGTGTTATCAGCAAATGAGCTTCTTTAAAATACAAATTAATTTTATATCTACATTTCATTCGCTCTCCAGTTTCCCAGACAAGCCTATAAAAGCATTACAGTGAAACTGTGCAGGAGCTGTGTAACCACTGCAGCAGAAACACTGGGAATGAAACAGAATTCTGTGGCATACTGTGTCTACTTTACTGGGGGAGGGGAGCACACTTGGATACAGACTGTATCTTAAAATTGGTCTAAAGCCCATCTCATCTAAAATTACAAATTTATTTGACAGCTAGTCAATCTATTATCAAGGACTGCCCTATCAGGTTACATGGAAAAATTACATTTGCAATTTTCAGAGTTTAATGTTTACTTTCTACTTTGAGAACGATACCTCAAAATTAGTATTCCGCTCTTGCCAGCTTTTTATTCACCCCCCCCCCCCCTTTATTTTATGGAGTAATAATTATTCATTAGTAGATCTAGTTAGTCTTTATGTAATAAAGTAGGATGTGACCTGCAAATCAAATAATTTATACTACAGCTTGTCCTTGAGGTCCTATATTACAGGTCTTTTTTTTCCTGAGATACAACTCAAGTATAACAGAAGATATTACTAATTTTAATTAGAATTTGACAAATGAATTAAATATTAATTCTTCAGGAAAGAAGGTCAAACCTCAAAGAACCACCTGAGGTTTTGAAGGGGTTCCTTTTAAAAGGACTCTGCAAAAGATTTGAAAATCACCTATTTTATAGGATATCTAATTCCCACAAAAACACATATCAGACCAAGAGTTTAATGCTAGCAACAACAAAGAAATAACCCACATACAAGAGAAGTCTATTTCATCAACAGAGTAACTGGTTTGATATAAAATCTACCCTTAAAAACAAATAATAGTCCCCGCTTAACTGGAAACAGAATCAAAACACGTCACTGCAACTCAGGTGTTACATTAAAAAAAAAAATTTCTTATTCATTCTACATGTGCGCACACATACCTGCACCCACACAAGCCCCAGAGACTGATTTAGATCCACTAAGTCTTCTTCATGCAAAACTGAAAATTTTCCAGCAGAATCAGTTATTACGTAATTTCCTTTCTCAAAAGCAGTCAATGCAACAAAACCAATGCATTCATAACTTGGTAATCAACACCAAAACAACCATGCACAAACTTACAATACAGGAATTGGGTTTGGCTTAGGAAACATCCATGCTTTTGCAGTTTATCATGGACTCATCTACTAGAACAGCCCAGATTATTTAATCACCAAAAAAAAAACCACCACAAAAAAACCCCAAACAAAAACCCCAAACCACCAACCAAAAAAACCCCTCATGCCACAGAGCAAGAGCGAGTGAGGAGGAGGAAAAATGAACCCTCTCTGTGCCCTTTTTCCATTCTTTCTCTGTGCCTTAAGCAGTCTCCTGTTCTGACAGGAGTATGTCATGCTTTTCTTCATTCTTTTTATTTTTTTCTAGCACAGAAAGGCTGTTATTCTGCAAATGCCCTAAGCTGAGAGAAGTTTCCCCTCAGTTCAGTTTCATGTGAAATACCATAAATAATACATGGCACTTTAATGAGGCCTTATCAGCATGTTTAATGAAAAACAAATACGTTACATAAGGTAACCAACTCCTTCTACATTATGTCAAAATCAAAGGCAGCATGCTTCCTAGCCAAACAGTTTGGAACTATATAAGTCTATCCAATTTCCCAAAGTGAAGTTCTGGAACATGGTGATGGTCAAGCAAAGCTTCTTCTGTCTATTGCACTATTTTACAGCTAAAAGGACATCCATAAAACAGATTAAATTCTTAAAAGCAGTGTGTTGAACAATTACTTCAAGAGAATTTAGCACTGGCAATGTAGCTAACAGTAATTGTAAAAGTGAATTTCTCACTGGCCTTTTATCCTTAATTTTCACCCAATTCGAAGTCAGAAAAATATGACCCACAAATCCTGTAAATTCCTGACATTTACATAATTATGTCATTAAAACAAGAACAGCAATATCTTAACTATCCAAATCATCTGTACACAAAGAAACAATAAACATACATAATTCAGTTGTGTAGGAGACCTAAAAAAGAAACACAATTCTTTAGCCTGATATATGCTACTTCAAGAGATGCAGGGGAAAGTCATTACCAATTTCCATCCCTTCCAAGGATAACTTGTCATTATGTCTAAAAAGAAAAAAACGGTAACAAAATGTGTTTTATTTTTATAAATATAAAATCAATGTCTCTTCTTTAAAGCCATTTCCTTGTTTACACACACTTTTGTCCCTAACCCAGCCCATTAATCACCCCCACGGTCCCAGTTATGGCTATATATACCCTAAGTGCCACCACAGCTGTGCCAAAGGGACATGAATGCCTGTCCACAGCCTGACCTTCCCTCCCCCTGCACAGGGACAGCGTCCCAGTAACAGCACCGTGCAATCCCACAGAACAGCACAGACCCCAGCAACATCTCACCTGCAAATTGTTAGCCACTCCATTTTTCCTTCATTCTACCAGAGCCAGTGTGTGCAATTGCAAAGGCCACCTCGCCAGCAGCACATGACATTTCCCAGTTGCCTCAGTTTGGCCCTGTTGGGTCAGGAACTGAACTCACCTCACACTCAGCTGTTCATGTTATCAAGTACCTATCAATTAACAATAACTACCAACATTCTACCAAAAAAAAAAAAAAAAAAAAAAAAAAAAAAAAAAAATGGCCAACCATCTACACTGCCCACATCAGCCTCTGTGGGAGTCTCTAGAAACATTCTAGGAGATAAAACCTTCTTCCACACTAATAATGGATCCATCTGAGATGCAATGCCTACTACACCACCATGAGAGGCACCACTCCCTCCTCCAGCCTCTTTGGGTTGTCCATGTCATGGCTTATGGCACAGGCAGGGAACTTGCAGACAAACACCTTCTCCCCACATCCACTGGGAATACCATTTGAAAAATGTCAACAGCAAAGCCTAGCTCAATCTTGAATATGCAAATGAAAACAAGAAAGCAAAGAAGCTCTGAAACAAAGCAAAAAGGACCAGCAGCGCTTCTCACACAGCTGACTTACAAATCCAAACCCACTTATATTTGCAATGCATCTGTTTATTTAACATAACACATTCCATTTAAAATCAACCACTCAGTTTGTCGTAACCTGGTAGTCAACTTAAAACTTAAGTTCAAATTTTGCGTTTCCAGACCTTTGACCTAGAAGCTAACCTTTGGCATTACACCACAGCAGACTGTCTAATAGTCAAACCATTTCCATCAAGTAAAAGAAGGCTCTGAAACACATCACCTGCAACACCACACACCATTTTACACTTCAGACTCGCCTCAGTAGCAGCCTGCATTAAGAAGTTCACACATATAGGAGGCATGCAGTATTCCAAGTATTGTATGCCTCCAGACATCAAGCGTTAGAAAAAATAAATCATGACCACATATTAAATGCTCCATGTGAAGAATGTATTTTCTTCTCAAATTTATAAAGTGGTTGCTGTGGTACAAAAATAATTCAGGCAAGTGGCACAGAATCTAATAGTAGAGCAGTCCTTTCTCTAAACCCTCCTTATCTAACACCACATGAAAAAAAATAGCTCCCAGGACTTAAACCAGGAAAACCAGCATATTATAAAATCAAATACATTAGTAACATGTTTTGATAAATTACTCTCAATTATCAATATCTCTGCCTGTATTTCTCACAGTATTCTATTTTCTGTAGATGTACTATGTCTTTTTAAAATAAAGTGGGGAAATATCACAGATTTTTTTAATAATCTGTTTTGTCAAAAATATTAAATAAAAGGGTTTCCCTCTATTCTTGTAAATTAAAAGGCAACATCTCATCCTTCCACTGGTATTTTCTTGTCAGGACCATCCCTGTTTCAGATCTATGTTAAGATTGCTCTCCTTTACTAGGTTTTTGCACAAAGAGCAGGACATTACAGAGGCTCGTGCTTACCTCAGGCAAGTAAGAATCACTAATTTTCTCTTTCTATTAAGCACGGTGTTACATCCATTGACTTCTCCAGCACTTCATACCCAATCTCTCCAAAGCCCCTGTAGCACAGAGTTAACCTCTTCAGCACCACTCAACACACGTTTCACAAGTACTCAGCATTAAGACTAGATTTTTCACAACAGAAGCAGCCAGGAGCCCTTATTCCCACCAATGTGCTCGAGGCGGGGGAAGGGAACAAAACAAATAAAATGTTCAGCCTTTAAAGAGTTAGGGGCAGCTCCGAGCAGAACGCGTGCGTTCCTAGGCAGGGGTGATGTCCCTGCTTTGGGGGCACTCTGTAGGAGCCTGGGGGATGGACACAGCGCGGTTTAAGCACTGGAGGCGGTTCGGGAGCGTGCGGGTTGGCTCCGTGCGCGGAGCGGGTCCCGCAGCGGGGCCGGGCCGGGAGCGCTCCCGCTGCGCTCCGGCTCCGCCGTTCCGGGCGCTCCATCTAGCGGAGACACGGCTCATTCCAGGGCACACGGCTCATTCCAGGGCACACGGCTCATTCCAGGGCACACGGCTCCCGCCGGCCCCGGCCAGAGCCTGCCGCTCCGCACCCGCGGGGAGCACGCCGCTGCTCCCGGGGGACACCGCTGCCTCCACAGCGGGAGCCTTCCCCTGGCCGGGCCCCAGCAGCGCGATCCCCGGCGCCTCCAACTCCTTCGGGATCGCCCCGCTCTCTTCTCTGCCTTCCCGTCCGCTTTTTGTGCTGCACCGGCACCAAGACTCGGTGGGCAGACATTGCAAAGGCAGCGTGGCTGATGCCTGAAGGAGCAAAAGGTCTGGGGAAGCGCTGCTCAGCCGGTGGCACAGGAACCACGGCCAGGACAAAGGAAGGGCTGCTCTGGGCAGAGCAGGAGGCAATGGGTGCAGCAGCGCTGATTTAGGAAAGTTTAAGATGATGTGCCATTACACGGTCAGGAAAAAAACTACCCAAATAGCTTTTATCTAAACTTCTACATCCAAATTCGGGAAGCAGGGACATAGGCAGACCCAAAAAATGAAAAGGAAATTGGTGCAGCAAAAATCCTCTGTCGATCCCACTCACACCCCCTTGAGCACAAAGGTAATGCAGACACTAGGACATGTCATTTTCAGAAGCACAGGGTGCTCGCCCCCCATGCATTTCTGTCACAACACCAAATCAACTTTTACAAACAGGCACTTACAGAGATTCTTTAGGTCTGACTCATTGGTACAAGCCTGCATCACAAAAGAACCCTTTGAACAAAAGTGTCCAGCTTAATAATTACCATTTAGGCTGTTCTTCATATCACAGTCTTAGAAAGACAAGTGTGCCATGTGTAGTCTTGCCCTATAAGGTTTTTCCATGATTCCAGATGAGAAGACATGGCAATATGACCCTTAGAAAATTAACTCTGAATGAAATTTAAAAACTCAGGATTTTTTTTTTAAAGTAATCTAAGAAATTAAGGAATATTAACCACAGAAAACTGTGTACATCTTGTTAAGCTTCAGTCCGTAGAATGGGAGGGCTACAAACTACTCAGCAACGAAGTGTGCAGCTGGACCTGAAGAGACAAAGCCTGCTTTTCCCTGCTGCCACTTGTGGCAGTTAGTCGAGTATCAAACAGGAGAAAGAGAGAGTATTTGACAGTAAGGACATACTGCTCATGTTTCACTTAGATTCGTTTTTATACAAAATTTTGTTCTCTTATTTTATATAGACACGAGTTACTTGCAATACTACACTCAATTTTGTTCACGTACACAACACTTATTCTAAACTAAAATTTTCACACAAATTCATTAATCCACAGAAGTTTGCCCCACTTTTTTTTTTTCTCCTTAATTTGTATCACCACATCTCACACTTTGCTGCTGTTATAAATTCACAAGGAAAGAATTTAACTTGGAGAGCAAAATAAGCTGCATGAGCACATAAATTTAGAGCTTGTTTCCATGTGACAGTAACAAAAGTTAAAATAACCAAAGTACCATGAAATGTAATTGTAAGAATTCATAATAGGACAGCATAAACACATCTTGATCAAGAAGGTTTTTTATGAAATATTATTAATCTCTTAAAAATTAAAAGGATGTCAAATCTCAGAAGGAGAATAGGTGATAGATTAATTATGCTATTATGTAAAGGTTGCATCTTTTTTCCGTAGGAATTAAATTAACTGGACATCAGCACAATTTCCTTCTACAGTGAAACCACTTCTTTCATTATTCTGTGTACATCTGGCCATCTCCCATATATTCTGACTGAATCTAAATCCACCATACTTAGTCCTCAATGCTGGACTCATTTTAATGTCTAAAAGCTAAGTATTAACATGCTCATGTATTGAACCAAGAAATCCTCCCTGTCTCCACTTCCCCTGTCCTTTGCTTACAGCCTGTCCACTCCCCAGAGTGTGGGATCCCTGCAGTGCAATGAAGGATTCCTCTGCAGCTCCCTTGTGGACTTTGTTTATCATCACCTACCAGCAAAACTCAAAATATTTGTCATGATTTTGGCCCTACCCCCTAACATGGGCTAAGTCACTTTCAAATTTAGCTCGATGACTCCTTCATCTCTGGTTCTTTCTCTTGGCTTTCAATCTGAATTTTAACTAAGACTTCAAATTCTTATGACCAAGCCTGAAAGGTTCTAGTTAAATATCCAGCTTCACCCAAAGAGATAAAGATATGACTCGGGAGAACTAAAATTGAGGGGGTTTTAGCTTTAAGCTTCAGTTTATACTGAAGCACTACCAAGGCTTTCTAACATAGGCAGCTATACACTCTCCAAAATCCCATTCCAGATGAAAGATATCTCATGCCATGGCCCGATCTCACTGCTGTGCCAGAATCTAGGAGGAGAGGGTTGGTTTGGTTCTATTTTTTCAACTTAGGAATTCTGGCTCTCTCTAACCCTTGCAGAGTGACAAGCTCTGGCACGGAAGGAGTTTTGCATATGAAGTTGATACAAAGCTGCCTATAAAGGCTTGTTTAGTTTCAGATAGGGACAGAAGTACCATGTGAGAAAGTTCAATTTTACATAAAGAGTCAATATTGTCTCCTTTCTTTTTATTCCCATTTATCCACCAATTTTGAATGAAGCAGTTGCTTTTTTTCCTAACTTCATTTTCCCCTCAATCCTCCAGGGATCCTGTCCTTTCCATACTACATTTCCAATTGTTTCATTAGTGTAACCTCTTTCTGTTCATGAGCCCAGCATCAGCTCCCTCTCTTCACATCTAATTGGTCTTTTTTTCCCCCCATCTTTTCCTACTTCAATTGATAAGGTGTCACACTCCACACCGAGTCTTCATTTTCCTCAGCTACTAACTAGAGTCTGAAAATTCATCTACAATATTTTCTCAAAGCTGTTTGCTTCCATCAACACTAATCAACTCTCCCTTGCTATGGTGCCCATCCTTGTCCTCTCCTGCTTGTAATTCCTTCCTCTCTAACCTCCCTTAATACAACGAAATTCACACTGGAAACGCTGAATGCACTCTCCTTTTCCCCTCTGCTGCTTTTTGGCACTGTCCCCACTTCTGCTTTCAGCATAAAGGTTAAGTTTCTCATTCTCCAGGGCTCACACCATCCAAGACTCAGCATTAAAATCTACTCCTGTTGGACATTTACACACAGATTACCTGACATTCCTTAGTTTCTCTAAGACCCCTCTCAATAATCAATGTCACAAACCTACAGCCAGACTCCTCTACTCAAGCATCAAGCACTACTTCACTCTGGATGGGACCTTCACCTCCCTTGCAAAGTGATTTCCAGGAAACAGAGCTCAGCACACACTGCATGTGCACGATAGAATGTACACAATGTTGTGCTCAGTGTTTTGTATCAGAAATAGGCTGGACACACTCAAGAAAAGCAGGTTTGCTACAGCTGCTCCTCAGCATGAGCACCAGCAGAACAAGCAGCACTTGCACACTGGCCAACTTCCCTCTGACTTCCAAGAATCTCCCAGTCATGACCAGCACAAACACGCTCACAAACAGAAAGAAAGCCTTAAATCTTGTTTATTCCAACTATGCTTATGGCAGTTGTAAAAGGATTTTCTTGTAGGGTTCTTTAAAAGAGAGAATCTTTGCCTCAAATTCCAAGTAACAAAACCTCAGAGAGACTATATCCCCTTTCTCCTTTTCACTCAATACTCACAAAAATTCTCCTCCCCACAAACCTATTCATATTCATATACTTTGAAGGGGAGAAAAAAATCAGTAAAATTCTCTTTGAAATGTTTTTTATGCACATAAATAACACTTTCTCTTTGTTCTTCTTGAATTATACTAGCCCTATTGAAACTAGTTCTCCAGCTAAGAGACTGTGGTTGTATCTGTTCCTTTAAGACTTAGAGTTTGTTCATGAAATTTAAAATCATTTCAAGATAAAAATTAGCAACATCAAATTTTTAACACTATAATTAAACAAAAATTACTACAAGTATTTGAATTAAAGAAACTGCCACAGAAAAATGAAAATAAATTACTCCTCAAATTTAACTTAATTTTAGTCCATCTGAATTAGTTTCGTAGTTTCTAACTTGTATTTATGGAGTGCCTCCAAAGACCGTCAGATTAAAATATAAATCTGAAAGACACAAAACTAAGTTGTTTGGTTTTGGCTTAATTCTGACCACATAAAAATTGAGACTAGATCCTCTCATAGCTGTTATATTTTGTGAGGAAATTATACCTCGTTTTGTCATATCTCAATATGATATTCATCCAGCGTGATTTATTTTAATAGAAATAGCATTATTTATTCATTAAAATTGCATAGAACAATACCAAAACTTAAAAAAAAAAAAAGAAAAATACCTCAAAGGAGATTTTAAACAACTGTTTTTATACGAATACGGTCTTTTTTGCAAACCTGAATGATACATGAAATTCAGCTCTTGAAGTCAGAGAACACATAAAGTGCCTGAACATAGGGTGCTAAATGCATTCTCAAACACAATATGAAATCCTACAGAATATTGTCTTGGGGCTTGCAGTCCTTCCCAGAATGGTGTCTAATTGCTCTTACACACACAGAACTCATTTTGACCTAACTTAACTCTCCAACCCAATATTTTGCAGCTTCACCCACCAAACCCAACTTCTGTTCTGTGAAAGGCTTCTCCATGGACATGCCAAGAGCACAAAAGGAGCAGAAACATTGCTCATATTAGCTCAAACAGGAAAGTTAAAGCTAGCAAGGGTAAGCATGTGGCCTTCTCTTCAGCCAGAGCCTGGACATGTTTTTATGAAAAGTCAGTATAGCTCCAAAACTTTTGCTCAATTTCTGCTCAAAAAATGCAGAAAAACTACATCAAACAGATAAAATTATTCATTAGCAAATACAGTATTTAAATGAAGGGACAGAGAACTGGCGAGCTTCAAGTAACGTGTTTTTGTAGTGGTTGTTCAAACCAATACATAGCCAAGACTTTAAAAGTAACTTACTTTCCTTAAAGTTCAGCTACTTTATCCATAAAACACTCACATTAAATAGCACAATTCTGTACCAGTGTTGTGCATTATTACAGAGATAAAGTCAACATTCAAAATCAGGTAAATTGCAAAGTTATTCACATCAAATACCAACATACCTGTTGTTCCTTGTGACCAAAACCAGCCCAGCACAAGTTGTAACTCTTCCAAACCTTTATATCAGCTCTGACCCACCAGGGCTGCCTCAGCAATGACCCCATGGGTCCTCCCACCACAGCTGTGATGGTGATTGCTCTGCTGGAGGACACTAATTGGGATCAGCTGGGAATTTCAGCCAGGCCACCCAACAGCCATCAGGGGCCACCATCAGGCCGCAGTCAGCACGAGCCACCCCACCTACCCACAATCTAGTGCCACCCTCTCATTTAGTGCCACCCTCTCACTTGAAAGGGAACCCCAAAGGCACAGACCTTTCCTCCCTCTGCACATAAATCCCTTCCTGCTCCAGAGACAACCTTGACCCCTGTTAAGGTGTAGCACAGACCATACTGTATCGGCTACATTATGGGCATTATAGATGCAGTTTTACTACTGAATCTTGAATTTTTACTTAAAGCCAGTATTATTGGTACCAAAACTACTTTCCCTAATTCTGATAAGAAACATTGCTGGGGTGTCACAATTTTACCTACCAACAAAAAGCTAAAACATCAAATCTTGGAACTGTCTTCACTGGAGTAACAGTTAGGAGCAAAATTAAATGCAAGGACTCACCGGTAATCTCCAGACAGGGCAACTTCAGGATCCCACAGATAAACAAAACAGCAGAAAACCAAAAGCCAGCCTAACTAAAACCAGCAGCTAGACTACAAATAACAAATAGTAAAATATCTGTAGCATTGTTTCATCCTCCATTTACCATGAGCCAGACTCGCTGAAACTGGTGGAAGTCTGAACACTCAGTGAGTGCAGTCCCACCTGCAGTGCTGCAGAGAAGGTAGCAGGAACATTTTTCTCAAGATTTAGTGATGTGTTTCAAGTAAAACTACATTGTAATTTTATCATTGTATCTAATTTTATCATTTTCTACAATAAAATAATACAAGAAGGGCAATTGTGGGACTGGATAATCACTGACACCTGATACACACCACTGATCCTCAAAGAATTTATCCTGACACAAAGCTAAGGTGTGCTTTCATGTACTCATCATTCTTACCTAAATATTTCAGAACCTATTGCTGAAAAGTCAATCTGATTTTCAAGGCTGAAATAATATAGAAAGAAATACATTTGAAACAAGTAAACTTTAACAATCTTATTTACCTAAACCTTGCCAAAGTAACTCAATTGCCATAAAATACTTAGTCAAGGAGCTAGACAGCCTTGCTGCATAATTCATCAGGCATTTTAATCCTGTTGATGAATATCAGGTTCTCTACAGAAATGCTTTTAAACAATGCTTAAGAAAAATCATTGTTAGTTAGGGAATTATGAGATGTATTACTAGCAGATAAAACAATACAGCAAAACCCACCCTATGGCCTCTGCAATGGCAAATGATATTCATAGAAAGAAAACTTATACCCCTGAAGTCATACAGAAACTGCAAATGCTAATACTTTACACAGAAATCTGAGTTAATAGGTTCTCCCCAGCACTTACCTTCACTGAAAAATACTACACACAAAGAAGTATTTGCTCACTTCTGAGGTTGCTCTAGATCTCAGTTACTTGCAAGCTGAAAGCAAAAATTTGATCAACAAAATGGAGTTGAACACAGTCCTAATTACTGGAGAAACTTTTAGCTTTTTACTGTTTTTAGTCTTTTCATATTACCCACCCCTAAATGATTTTATATATCAATAATGACAAAAGTAAATTACATACTTGACTAAGATTGTGAACTAAATAGCAAAGCCTACAAAACACCAGAACTAAGTTTATCTGTGTAATGAGAATTAAAATATCCTGACTCTTTTATTCCATATGTGTTTCCCATACATAGCTTGAGCCTCCCTCAGTCAACTGAGAATATGCAAAGGCACAACAACACTGGAATGACTGAGTCACGAAATTAGAAATCTTTGGTTCCTTGTTTTCATACATTCTTTTTTGTTCTCCAGCATTTATCCCTGCTCCAACAAAACCTTCTGCTTTCTGCAAAGCTTCAGTGCCAGCAGGAGGGAGCCAAAGGGAGAACAGACTCCTCTGTGCCCCAGTGCCCTGCTCCCACTGGCCCCAAATCCCTGGCACCAACACCTGTGCAGGCCAGAGGAACTGGAGTCCAATTCCCTGGGGACAGCCGGGACACAGCTCTGCCAGTGCCGGGGAATTGTGAGCCAGGGGCAGAGCAATCAGCTTCCTGCAGGACATGCACACACAGCTCCGCCTGTACTGGGATGGGAGAGATGCTCAGAGGAGGCAAAATCATGAGATTTCAACCATTAACTTCTGAGAGTTATTTAACAGTTGTTAGTCAAATTTGAGTAGGTATTCAGACTGATTTTAAAGGGCCGAAGTCATGCTCATGAGTAAAGTCCCATCCTTCTCTGGCCACTGATTAGAGACTGCTAGAATCTCTTGAGAATACTGCCTTGCATGCATTTTGAAAAAAAAAAAAAAAGTAGAGGGAAATGGCATAAACTCAAGTATTTAATTCCAAAGAGTTTAAATGTATCAATTTAACCTTGAGGATGAATCTCACATTTCTGGACACTACCTAATAAAGTGTTGCAAATCCCTCACTATTTGAGTGGTGTGAAAAAGAGGCAGCTGCACTCCCAGCTCACCTCTGGCCAGCTGTGGGCCACAAGGGCTGATGCCTCTCTCTCAGTGCTTTCACACCTCACTTGTGTGCAAATGTGGATTCAGTGAGATTCACTTGGGTTTGAGAGCCAGAGGAGCCATCACCTCATTAGGCATGCCAGTAGTTACACGACATTTTTGGTGTGCTATCACTACCATGAGTTAATGCTGGTTTCTGTATCTCCTTAATCAAACTAAACCCAGCTTTACTTATGTCCCATATAATTTTAATTTATGTGCCAATAACCGTCCACTTCATATGCCTGGGGAAAAAGAGTAGTTTAAATATAGGAATTTCTGGGTTTCAGAAGAAGAAAAATTCAAGTGCTCAAGTCCTCAACTTTACACATAATTTTTATGTAGCTTTATTGTTAAATAATGACTATATGACTTTCTCAAAGTAAGTTTACAAACACAGGTTTCCTACTGGCAGTGAAGAATTGCAATGCAGGGAATAATGGGCTTTTGTGAGGGATGAACATTTTAGTTTATTATTGTCTTTATCTGTTGTTATTATAAATGTAGTATTTGCTAATATAATTTAAGTAACTGAGAGACACCATCTGAAAAATGAAAATTACAGATGTATTTAATACAACAAATTTACTGTTCCCAACTAATCAAATGCTTCATTGGTTTAGTGCTACCCCCACAAAAAAAGCTGACATGCTTTTTTAATGAAACTTCTGCAAAGTTTCTTCACTGGAGGTTTAAAAAATTAAGTAGCACAAGCATATTTTAGCAAGGTTTCCACACTTACTACAATACAGACAGTTGTAGTGGGGACTGGAGAGGGATGAGGTCAGTGACAGGAAGGAAAATGTGATTACCTAATTCCCATTATGATGCCAACTCTGACCTTTGGATTCCATTTCAAATCCAGCTATCATGTTACCAAAATAATATACTATGGGATGGATACTGTTTTGCTAACATGATATGTAGATTCCTAATAGGAATTTTATCCTTACAACTGAATTGCAGTTATGCCAATTCTGATATATTTCTATGCGCATGTGGCACAGTATTTCAGAAGAGGCTACAGCATTTTTTTTTCCCTTGACATACAAAGAGACTGAAGAAAAAAAATACTCAAAAATTCAAGCTGAATTCCATGCCAGTGCTTGCAACTTGAGTTGATTTTTTATAGCAAATTCCAAATGGTCATCTTCCATTAATAGATTCTTACTAATGATAAAGTGTCAAAATCTTAAAAAAATTATTGAAGGAGGGTATAAAATGACATTCAGTCAAACAATACAGGAGCAAGATACACGTACCAAGATTTGATTTGATATTAATACTTCAGAAGTAGGAAAAACATTACAAATGGAAGCTGTCTGTGTGAGGCAAGCCATGCTACCTTCATCAGAAATGGGAATTCTGAAAAAAAAAAAATGTTAGTTTCTTTCCAAAAGTAAGCTATGAAATATTGATTCCTGCAGCATGCTACTGAAATCTGGGCCTTCTAACCCTTGGTCACGATCATGAGAAGGAAAACAGTGAGATGAGATACAAACTCACATTAATTGCATGTGTAAGTCACTTTTTTAAGCTGCCTAATTTACTGTGAAACTGGAGGGACACAAGGAGCTGAAGAGAGGGCAAAATCCATCATTTATAACTTGCTTAAAATTTGGTTTTAAGTGACTCTTTACAGAGGAATTACAAAAATATCCTTATAGGAGAGAGATAAAGTAACGGGCGAGTCCACTTGAGCCCAGCTGGAAGCAACCAAGAGAGGGTCACCTGGCCACACCTCAGGTGCAGCAGCACTAAAATTCACTCAGTGGGGATCACATCATTGAGGCTTCTGCTGTGCAGAGCTGCTATTTGTTATTGATACTTGTATTCAGAGGCACTGGAGAGAAAAAGATCTGTTTGTCAATGACAGCTTCTGGTAATGCTGCAAGGAGATCATAAGAAGAAATGGCAGTTATCTCCAGGTACAGATGATCTCAAAAATGTGATATCCTTCCATTAAATATGTAATCTTACTCCTTGCTTTCATCTTCAAGCACTACAAGGTTTTAACACACTAGAAAATACACTCAGAGATAATTTCTTCTTCCACTGACATGTGAGCCCCCTGTATTTCCAAAAGTTAACCCAGTGATCAGTCATAATGCTCTGAAATGATGAAAAAAACCAAAAAAAACAAAACAACAAACATCCTATTTCAAACAAATAGTTGTGAGGAAAATATTTTAATTATATTTTAATTATTCAGGCAGGACCTTGACTGGATTTACTAGGGATAATTACCTCTAAGAAAACATTCTAAGCCAGAACTGGTTAGAAAGTCGGAGAATTCTTCACAAGCCAGTACCCACACACTCACTGTGTCATCTAAGTGTCCCACCTACTGAATTCCTGAAAGAATTCCTCATGTCAATGAATGTGAAGAGCAAAACGTTTTGCAAAGCAAGATAACTGACTCTTAAACACAAAAGTTACAGAGACATTAGAAATTTGGAAGTTATTTTCAGGTTTTGCTTAGATGAATAAAATATTGGAGCAAATTCCCTTGATATCTATAGATCAGGGAAGTGGATATACAAAAACAGTAATCCAGTTCATAAAGGAAATATTAATCATTAATTGCACATGGCATGAAGGATTTGTGGCAGAAGCCTGCTACTTTGTTGAGTCTATTTCAAGAAACACATCCTCAGAAATCTCAGACTGAAACACAAAACCACCTCAATCTTTTTCTTTCTCTAAACAGGTGTGAAATGCAGCTCAGCTGAAAACAGTGCAGTTCTGACTTGCAAGTGAATTAAGCTTCATAGAATGATAAATAAAACGTTCAGTAATGTGCTTTTGGTGTGACTGAATAAGGCATCTGGATAAAATTGAGAACTATAGGAGAACATTAAATCAGTTTAAAAACATGCATGAACTTCAGAATGATGCTGTCATCACATTATTTATATTCTAGACATACCAAAGAGCTATTATATTTCAGGTCTTTCATGGCAAAACAAAAGCTTTACACAAGTAATAATAAGTATTTAGATGCTTTCATGCAGGATTTATTAGTTCATATTTTGCCCTGTCTCTATATTTCTCTAAATTTCAACTGTATTTTTTGTCATTTTAGCTTTATGTTGTTTGGTACATTTGTTTTGTTATCTATTATCTGATGAACAATCTGAATTCACACAGAGCTGGATATGGCTGAGAGAACTTATCCTCCCTAGATCATCAAACTAAACAAAAGCAGGAGCCAAAGAAACATAGTAGAAAAAACCCTCAGTTTGGTACTATTTAGACAAAAATATCGTTACACACCTTTAATGTTTGTCTGAATTAACCATGTTATGGAACACAATTGCCTTATAGAACAGCCAACAGTAGAGGAAGTTATTTCACACAATAAGACATAAACTGTCTTTTGAAAGATTTTTTTCAGTACTCTTCCTTTACAAAGACATATAAACCTTCACCATAAAAATAAATGTGTAAAAGAACATACTGTTTTATGTTATTGTTTGTGGTTGTGTTTCAGACAAATTTTATAAATTAAATGGTCACAAAAAGATTAAAATAATTAAATTTTTCTATAATCACAAACATGTGATCTTTCATCTAACTTTTAAAACACAGGCTTCACCAAGCTGATCTCCTTTAGCAGGGCAATGCAGCTCTTTCTGGGTTTCCTATGATTGGGATTTTTACAGCATTAGCCCAAAAATGCTGCTGTTAAACTTCACTGCATCTACCAAGGCAGAAACACTTTTCACACTTATTCAGCCTGAAATTTTCCACTTGTCCCTAACTTTTGCTCTCTTGTTCTGCCAACTATTCTGAGTATATCCATCAACCCTTTTGCATAGTAACTTTAAATTTGCTTCAGAGCAGCTAAACATACCAAGCCATCAAAATGTCAGAGAATCAACAGCTCCAACTCAAATCTTTCTCATTTCATGATGATCTCTGCATCAATTTAACAAACTTTTGTCTTGTAACCACATTTGTTAATGTAGTATAAACCTACACTTAAGTATGACTTCCTGTTCTATTTAAGCAAAACAAACAAAGCCTGTCATCAACTAAACATCTGCCTGCAAAGAGGCTCTGATTTAAAGCATATTTGTAGGTAAACAAATATAAATTATATTGTAAGATTTGCATAACCAAGATTGATTCAACATACAGAACAAATCAAACGATTCAGCCATGGCTGTTCCCATGTTGTATCAGGGATTTTCTGGCACTAAGGCACAGGGGAATGGGGTTTGCTGGTGGCTGTCACAGACCTCTTGGCAGGACTTCAGATGATGCTCAGGCATTTCACAAGTTGTTCTTCTGTTCATGTGAAAAGGGCTTTTGATGACCAAGAATGGAGCAGTAAGTACAGAGGGAGTAACAACCCTGAGGTTGTCCAGGAAAACTGGACTGTTTTCCTTGAACCACATTTCACAAAACTCCTCAAACAGAGCTCTTAATCATCTGACCCAAAAGAACTTCGTGAATTCCTCTCTTTGAGGAGTGGGAAATGAGGTGCTCAAAATGTTCCAGTGAGCCAGAACACAGAACTGAATTAACTCATATTCCAAAGTGCTATGTTAGGGTAGATGAAAAACATAAAGTATAAAACCAGCAAAGATGAGACACCACCGTCTTGTAATAGGTGTAAAAACACACATATATTGATTCAATAGATGATTATTCAAGCATACAGTAATTAATCTTTATTGTGATAGAAGCAACAGAGAGAAAAGACAAAATCTGAAGCTACTTTAAACTTACCCTATCAAATCCTTTCTGGACACATCAAAGATTTTATGTTCAGTCTGTTGGTTCAAATGCTCTCGTAGTGAATTATGTTTCAGGAGTCCCCTCCCTTTGAAACAGCAGGTAAGTTTCCAAATCCTTGTTATACATTAATTACACCTTATGTATTTTCATACCTAGCCAGCTATAGGAAAATTACCTTACTAGTTTTTACAATAAATGCAAAATTCTGTACTTGAGAAACCACCCACATGTAAAAGCCGCTAACACAAATGCTGACAATCAGTCTGACATCCAATCTGTTTCCAGCCTACAGCCACAGAAATAGAGCACCGCATGCTCCAAAAAAAGACCACTAACATTTTCCCCAGCTTAAAGTACATTAAAACTTCTTTTATTACTCAGAAGCTTTGCCCCTGCTTGGTTCATCCTTCCTCCAACTCATTCACATGTACAATTAAAAGATAACCACCTAAAGTTTTTGTACTGGGCCTTCAAAAGAATGATAAGGCAGCAGACTGTCACTGAAATTCAGGGCATGAGTTCTTAATAATTTTCTTTAATAGCCATAACTGTAATTTGAGTACATCAATGACAGCAATTGAGCCATATGAATTATGTGTTGATTTCCAAACAATCAGTAATAAAAAACTGTAGGATATTGTATCTCTCAGATAAGAGAGAAATGAAAAGCAAAAGGAAAGACAAAACATTTAAACAACATGAATATTATAAAGCATGAATACTCTAAAGCACCAATATCTATTAGAATTCAAAATATCTTTGTGATATAGCATATAAAAAAGGGTTTAATGAAACAGTAATAAATTGTTTGAATAATTTGTCCTATGGACTGCAAATCACAAAATACCAGGAAGATTCATTACTCAAAGAATACAGGGGCATTCTGGGAGTGATAAATTCCCAAGGGGTTGGGAGAAGAAAAAACCTTAAAATCAGACTTTAACCATTACTCAAAGCACTACAAAACCAAAAACTAGTAATACTGAAAATGCACTCAGAGTGACACAGTCTGGCAAGGAAGAGGATGCAAACATCACCCAGGGAGGAGGCTGGGGAACAACTGGCGGGAAGGAGTTTTAGGGAAAAGGACATGGAAGAGCAGGAGGACAAGGGAACACTGGGTAACAACGTGCCCTGGCAGCAAACCACATGTGCAGCACTAGGATGTGTCAGGAGGGCCCTGGGGAGCAGATCCCAAGGGATGTGATCCTTCCCCTCTAACCCAGCAGTGGTGGGGCCACACGAGGGGTTCTGTGTTCCCCGGTATGAGGGAGATGCACAGGGTGCAGCCAGTCCAGCACAGGACCAGGAGGATGGATCAGGGAATGAGGAATCGGACATACAGGAGAGGCTGAGACAGCTGGGGCTGTTTAGCCAGAGTAAGAAAAGGCTCGAGGGATCTCACAAATGTACATAACTTCCTGAAGGGAGAGAGGAAAGAAGATGGAGCCAGACACTTCTCAGCGCTGGCCAGGCAAATTAGAAGAGGCAATGGCCACAGACTGACTAACGTTACATCCCATTTAAATATCAGAGAACCTTTCTCCTGGGAGGAGAACCTATCAAACATTGGAGCAGTGTTTCCATGCTGGTTGTGAGTTTGTGGAGACACTCCAAACCTGGTCCCTAGGTACCTCCTACTACAGCTGATCCTGCTCTGTGCAGTGGATGGATTCAGCAGTCTCCAGAGGGCCCCTCCAGCCTGTGTCGTTCTGTGATTCCATAATATCAAAACTCTGAGTCTTTTACTGAGTGTTGGAATAATCGGCCACTTACCTTTCATCCACTACCAAACAAATGTCAAATTATTCAAGCCTCTGTGGTATATTGCCTTTAAATCTTTAAAAATTCAGTTACAGCTCCTCCCTCTGATAATCAGAACCTTCGACTGCCTATGTTACAAATTAATTTAAAAATATATGAAAGAATCAAGAAAAATTAAAAGGAAAAACTGTTTTGAGTTTATGCGGCAAGGTTTAGGGAGTGAAGGCTGTGAAGCACTGAAGTGTAAAAAGAGGATGTGAAAAAATTTAGACCAACTGTAATAGGGAGAAGGAGAATGAAGAAAGAAAGAACAAACTCAGAGGTAATACTGCCAAGGTAAAATATTTCAGTCATGACACACTTGGAATTTCAAAACCAAATAATAAAGACTTTATTCTAGGATAAGGCATCTGAAGATTTAACTCTGAAATAGCTATAAAGATCTATGCATGTGAATCTCTTATGACATAAGAACCTTACATTGCACAATGCCAATTCTCCTGTCAAAATATTTATAATTTATTAACAATTTTAAAACTCCGCTGTTGCTAATAAGTAAATAATATTTATGATTAAATATTGTTATTTCTTGTTCTCAGCAACGATTACTGAACCTAAAAAAATGGACCTGAAGGTTTTAATAAGACCTCAAGAGAGCAATAATACTCTTTTGTCCAGACCAACTCTAGACACAACTTTGCTCTTATTCATAATTCCTCATGCTGTGACAGTGGTATCTTTCTAACAGCTTTAGCATGTACTGAATGCATGACAAACATAGGATCCTGTAACTTAAAGAGGGAAAAATCCTTTCATTCCAAGACAGATGATAGCTTCTGAAGTCTTTTCAACCTCCTCCTACCCACTGTGCTTCATTTCAGAATGCAGCACTATCATACAAAAAAGAAGCCTTGCTCTGTCCATGGGGTAGCAGAGTGAACGTGTGTTCATCAAAACCCTTTATTGTCTGCCCTAAATTGGGCCTTTCCAGCCATGTTTGACAGCTGAATCATAAACACAATATCCTGTGAGATTTTTTTTAGCATTGGAATGTAATGTTTTAAGTCTACAGCTCATCTCAAATGTCTCTCTCTGATCAATATATATTTAAAGAGTTTGCCCTGAATTAATTAGCACTTTTATTTCATATTTACTACTGCGCTACTTTCACTTAAAAATAAAAAAAGTATTTTGTTCACAAGATCTCTGCTTCACACAGATTTTTCCATATTACTGAATATTCACTCTTGAAAACAGAAGTGGAAGCTATCCAGTGTCAGTGTTTATCCCCCTACCCCATCCATACACGTGCAGCTATTTGCATATGATAACACACCTTTAATGCATGGACAGCTAATTACTGGCTAACCATAAAGACTCCCAGTTCCTACGTTCAGTGTGCAGTTTCCAGTGGCCTCACCATCACTGGAGGCCACTCAAACTATTGCGGACCCTCTTTTTTATGCTTTAGGTTGGCTAGGCCCACTAGGAGAAGCCTGAGTACTGATAGCATGGCTAGAAATTATTCCTACTAAAATAAGAATTCCAAATTAAAAAAGAAGCAATCAAACAATATTTGGATGTATATATAGATATATTGTTCAGGTGTGACAAGAATGATAGCAATAATCACATGAAAGAACTTGGTTTAAATCCTAAAAATTAAACTTGCCAAATGCTGTTAACCTGCCTATGTGGAATGCCATTGCAAAGAGAACGCATCAAGAATTTGGCTGCTGAGCAGATGTGGCTTGGGAAAAGTTAGAGAAATTATTGAAGTTGCACTATTAAAAACACTAAAATAAGCACTTTGGGATGTATGGAAAGCAAACACTTATTTTCATAGTCCTATCCTGTGTTGTTCTGGTTTTACTTTGCTCTGGCTTCTTTTGCCTCCTTCCTTGGTCTCACCCTTTTTCTGGTCCAATCTGCCCAAATGCACATAACAAACAAATTTTCATAGAAACATGCATACATACATACATATATACAATAGTTGTGTGTGTGTATGTGTGAATGGAAATGCCCACGTTCTTTCTACACCCATTACCAACTCTCCCCATGCAAGTCAGCCAAGAACCCTGCTATGAAGAGAGGCAAAGGGAAGAGAGAGAAACACTTTCTCTACAGCCCCCAAAACAATGCTGCTTGCCCAGCTTTTCCTCCCTTTGTGGCTGACAGGCTGAGGCACAGATGCCAGGCTGAGGAAGTGATTTTCCAGTGATGGCATCTGGCTCCTTGGCACACTCCACTAATATTTGTGCTGGCTCCTTTGCCATTGCCCCTGGGGCTGTTAATGGGTTAAGTTGGTGATAGGATGTTGTCTGATCCTTTCTTTTAACTCACTTTTGATTCTACTCAATTTCTGTCAGAATGAAGCTGCTCTTCATCCTCCTGAAATCTTTGTGCTTTAGCTGGCATATGTAATGATGTCATTTTGGATGGTCCTGTTGTGCTAATGGATGATTTGGATAGGGCAAGCCATTTCTTTGTATATTTTACACTTAAAAAATTATGTCTGCCAAAACTTATTAACACAAATACTTTATTCAAGGACACTGTTTTTTATTGTGATCCTAAAAAAAAAAAATAAGAAAGAGCTAAAACTGTGAAAGTATCATTATTATGAAAAAAGCAAGCATTATCAGAATTTGACTACAGTTCATTACAACTCCTTGTGTTCAAAAAACCCACCAAAAATCATAGTATCCTTCTCTATATGTTGCAGGAAATGTTGATGGAAATTTTATAGTTTAAACTAAGAAGTCAGTGAGCTGCTTGAACACATCACAAAAGGTAACTCCAACAGGCTTATCTCACAACAACATGATTTCTAGTCTAGAAATATCAGTTTATATGACAGTAATTACTAAAACAGATGGGCAAGGAGCCAAAAAGCGGCATCACATCAACAGTGGGCTGAATGCAACTGGGAGCTGTGGAGCAGAAAGGAGCTGTGCCAGATTGTGTGGCAGCTGAGAGTCTCATTGGTGACCATTTGCTGTGCAATCTCAGACACATCTAAAAAATTATGCGTTCCCCATTGATTCATGCTAAAATGGTAGAAGGAAAAAAAAAACAAACCCTTTGTCTGAACTTGAACACAGTACCTGCTGACAAGCTCCTTCCTTTGAGTACTCAGGATTTTCCTCCTTGCACTTCCATGTTCCTATCTGTCATTCACAAGACTGGCTGCACATTTTAGAACCACATTGTCAGGTGTTACATGAGTGGCAGTCAAAAGAACAAGAGAGGTCTGCAGACAGAATTAACCAACAGATTCAAAATATTCCTAAAATTTAGCCCAAAAAAAACCCACCACATATTCTATTTTCCCTTCAGGAAATCTATATAAAAATACTGGTAAACTATAGGTGAGCAGCACTTTGCTAAAATAAACAGGAAAAGAAAAACCTAGACTCAAAAGACCAATGATCCCTAAAATGCTTAAAGAAATGCAAGGCAAGCCCAGAATTCCTTAACTGTATGCTGTTACCATCTGATTTTTGTTTTTTCGCTTTTTTTCCAAAAAGTAGTTCACACAAAACTTTGATTTCAATCTTTCTGCTGACTAGTCAACTACTGTACATTTTAGAAAATGCATGTTTCTAGCTATTATTGGAATTGGCCATCATAATGAAGAATACTAAAAATCCAGGCGAGCTGATTGAGATCAATATTCATATGAATTGTTCTCTAACAGCAATTAATAGTTTGCAATTGTTAAGACTAGGACAGTGACAATAATGCATTATCTTCAGTCCAATCTGATATATAATGCTGCTGAGATTATGAACAACTTTTAACAAAGAAATCTTTTGGATATAAAGGGGTTGGCACTTCCTTCTGAGTCTCTCACCAGGCTGTTCAGGCGGGCAGCCTTGCAATTAATCTTAGCAGTTCATTCATTTTCCAAACATCCCTGCCTATTGACTCCTACAGAAAAGTGCTCATCCACTCACTTGGTTACATTAATTATACAGAGCAGATAAAGCCAAGGAAATCTGTGAGACACCAGAGACTCCATTAGTTTTCTGTGTAAATTCCAAGTTTGTTTCATGTAAACAGAAGGAGGCACATCATTGACATTGGTGGGTCCCTGATCATGTGTGCAAGTTCAGCTGGAATCACAGCCCCTCTGAGACTGGGACAGCAATCCCTGCACAAGACCTACCAAGAGATCTTAGATGGTTTACCTGCCTCTCAGAATTTTGGGGGCAATAAAGAGGCTGTGAAACACCACAAACTTCCATCACATTTTCCCACCTGGAGCATTTCTCCATGTTAAACTACCTTGGGTTACCTTGGATTAGCAACACCAAAAAGAAGCAAAGAAGGTATGAAAAGGTCAGTGGTGGGACAAACAGAAAGCAGGGGTGGGGTGGGAAAGGACAAGGCAAAGGGAGAAGAGTAAATTATTTACAGTGTAGAATAGTTTGGATTTACCTGGACTTCTTTACATTGACCTCTGACTGCAACTATATTTCCTCTTGCTTTTTTCCTTCACAACACCTAAAAAGCAGCCCAGAGATGAACTAAATAATTATTGTGCACACTTCACTTTTGTCTCAGTTCCAACAAAACTTGATACCATTCCAGAGTCCAGATTTTTCTTGAAGAAAGTGATCTTAAATTCTTACAACTTAGCAAACATGTATGATATATTATACACTTTGCCCAAATTAAAAAATGTCCCCTACATGTGCCAATGTACTCCCTGCATGAGGCACATTATTTATTCTGCATAAATTGAAAGCAAGCTACTTTTTCAAGGTGGGGCAACAGAGGCCTGAGGAAAAGAGCTGTCAGTGTGAGCAGAAAAATCCCACTCTCACTTGAATCACAGCATGCAGACAAATATTTCAATTTTTGTTTGCATGTAAACTTGCCACTGTTTCACAGAACATCAATTTTGTCAATTCAAAAATGTGAAATTAGCAATTTGGACATGAAGTAGAATAATTTGCATATACATGTATGTATATACATATATACACAAACATACGTATACCTACATGAAGGAAAAAATCCCTTGCATCAATCAGTGGCTTGCAGGAAAGTGAAATAGTGAAGATCCTGGTTTGCTGCCTTTAGCCAGTTAAAAGAAATTAAAATAAAATATTGTTAAAAAGAAAGAATTAATCTTCAGCTGACAACATAACACTCATCAGTACAATGAAATTTTCATTAGCCTAAGAAGGAAAAAGCCATATATGCACATATACAAAGAAAAACATATATATATATATATATACATATATAGTATAAATATATAATTCTGTAAGTCCACAATTAAGTCTGGTTAAGTTTAGGGGACAAGAAAGTGATAATCAGTTTGTATTTTCTCCAATAACACAAAGTCATTCAAAAGAAGAGCTTAAAAGGAGTAAACTGAATATTTCAAGCAACTGTAAAATCAAAGTGATAAAACAATCCAGAACCTCTGCTCTGGCTCTTAAAGAAGCTTGGTACACCCAGTAAAAGAGGAGAGACATCTCTCACACTGGGAAATCAAATTCTTACCTGAGCAAAATCCCCATTTAAGTGAAGCAAAGATTGTGTGAGCACTTATTGATTCTGTGTGTTAAGGAAACAATTTCTAATAGAGAATGTTTCTGTTAAGGAACTGAAAAGGGAACTATTATATAATATAAACCCCACAGTCCCTGAATATACTGAGAAGTGCAGCTTCTGTGCTTGAAATGGGACTTGCTCCATATGAAAATACGTGAGAATGAGGCATTCTGAAAACCATTTCATAGCAAAAATGTGTTAATATCAGTTGTTATAAACTATCTGGTTGATGTTTCTATAGGCCATAGCTTTAGGACAATCCTTAAAAACATCCAAACTCCTGAATGGAAGCAGACACAATGCAAAGGAGCAGCACAGGTAGTTGTCACTGTCCCAAATCAAGGTGAGCAGAGTGGTTCGGCTGGAAATGTTTTGTTACAGGGTGGTATTGGTAGGGGGAAGGCAGAAATCACAGAGAACCTTCAGAGGTTCATTAAGCAGTTTGGAGCTTCCTGTGTCTCCTAGGATGGCCGAAGAGAGGGGAAGGAGGAAGCAGATTCATGTTAAGAACAACATTAACAACAGTGTCTGTTTAGATCGTTCACCTTTCCTTAACAAAAATAATTGTTACGTGCTAACAATGTCAGAGTCCCGACTGTAAGGCAAATAATCATGGTAATAACCATACAGAAATACTTTTCCTTGGTTCATTTGGGTTGGTTGGGGTTTTTTTTAAGTTAGAATGGTCATTTGGCTTTCTCTTTTTCAGTTCGGAAGTCCTCCTGGGTCTGCCCTCGCCTGTTCTCTTTCTATGAACTTGGATAAATGGTATAGTACTGATTAAGTTCACTAAATCTTAGAAATTATATTATTAGAAATATTTTTTTTCCTTTTTTTTTAATCTATCTGGCTAATTACAACCTGAAAAGCATACATGCTTTTTATTAAAAGATGAAGAAATACTATTCTACTGAAAGCCATTGTTATTCCGGTTTTGTCCAAAAGCACTATCACACCAAGAAAAGCAGGAATAAGGTAATTATTTGCATGTAAACCTCATAAAAAGGTAATAATCTAGATGGAATATCCACAGTTTAATATATAAAAAGTTATTAAAATATTAAAATGTAATTAAAATGAAAATATTTAAATGTAATCACTGGGCACTTATAAGACAGTTCACAAATGTATGCAAATTACTGGGGTTTTATTTATTTATAAATAAATATGTTCACATACACCAATGTAATCTAAAAAGATATTAAAAGAACATGAAATAATCTCAGTACAATAATTTTATCTATTGGCTCAACACAACTTTTTGCTCATAATACCAATAAAAGGCAGGAGAAACAATCTCTATATTCTTCACCTGTAAACAAATATACTTAAATAAGTGCATTATGTTTTCATTCATTTGATTAAATACATATTCCATTCATAAGTAAATAAAAATATCTATGTACTCATGTGAAACGTGGGATAAAACGTTTGTACTTCCATTCATTTTACGTACTGGAAATGGGTCTATGTGACTCCCAGAATCAGGGATTTGGAAGTGAGTGATGCTGCAGTACTTCAGAGCACATGGAAAAAGGTCACAGCGTCAGAGGGGCTGACCCCAGTGGAATAAAGTCTATCAACAAACAAGTGTTTGACTGAATCGCATTTCATTGAATAATACCTGCAAATGTGGCTCCCGCAAAGCTCCAATTTCTTGCACATAACCAGAAATGCAAAGAGACATTTCCAAGAGCCAGGGCAAATGCTGTGGATGACTTTCCCTGGCTTTCACCAGGCACTGCCATTAGAGTGCTTTAGCTTCCATTAAGTTGTCACTTCCCTGTGCTGCCAGCTTTTCAAGGGGGACAATTCGTTCTGACAGAACCGTGGCCTGTCACATGCGCTCACAGTTCAGTGGGAATGAACAGGAAAACCCCCAGAGCTGACGGATTTATTAGAGATTGGAGCTGGCACATATATTGCTTATATGTACAGAGCAAGGTAATTAATAAGCTCTAACCTGTCCACCTTAAGCACCTCATATTTAGTTGCACAAACTTAATTCAAGGCACACAAACGTAGAACATACAAAGCTGTTCTTTCATTGGATTTTGAACATTAAATGTGTTTAATTAGCCCTTATTGATTATGACAGTTTTGAAACAACCACATCTAGTTCAGACATACCTTTAATAAGAATTGCCACACTGCCCAAGAGAAAAGGCTGATCTAGTCCAGAATCACAGGGGCAAACATTTAGGGAAGGAACATAAGAAATGCCCTGTGAGCATGGCCCCTGTCCTCAAAATATAACCCTGCAGCCAGTGACTCCTGAGCTTCCTGAGCCAGAACATGTACACAGCCACTGGATCCATCCTGCTTGATCCCAAATAAATTCTAAGCGCCACAGTTCTGCTCCATGTGAAAAAAGTGTGAAAAAGTTATGCTAATATTGAACTTGCTGGCTGACAATATCACTGAGTACTAATTCTTATACTGCAAAACATTCCATTTTCTTTGAAGCATTGCTGATTGTGTAGGCCTCTCCTTTCACTTATCTGTCATAATTCCAGCTCAAGAACCCTAATCTATTTAAGATCTCACCCAACAGAAGAGATTTTGTACTTCTCACCTTCTCTCTTTCTATCTATTGGATGTATGGGTGGCCAGAAATACGCTTGCTGTACAAAACATGAATGCAGGAAGGATTTCAACATTAAAGATCTCCACATCATTCCAGTTTTCTATCACAGAAATTATGACCATCAGTCTTTAATATATTCATTGTACATTATATTTTCTTGATAACAGGTAATGAGTTATTAATTATGTTTTATTCTTGGCCAGATCCAATAAAGGAACTTTGTACAACCTGAAGACAAATTATTTAATTTAGTTTGCTGGTTTTGGCTGGGAGAGAGTAAATTTTCTCCATGGATGGTAGTATGGGGCTGTGGTTTGGATTTGTGCTGCAAACACAAGGAATCTCTGATAAGACAGGGAAGTTTTTGTCACTGCTGAGCAGAGCTGACACAGAGCCAAAGCTGCTTCTGCTCCGCACCCCACCAGCCAGGGGCTGGGAGTGCACAAGGGAGTGGACACAGCCAGGACAGCTGACCCGAGGGATAGTCCAGAATATCTCATGCCCTGCTCAGCATATAAAGCTGGAGAAGGAGGAAGAGGGGGATGTTTGGAGTGATGCCATTTGTCTTCCCAAGTCACTGTTCCACGTGATGGAGCCCAGCTGTCCTGGGGTGGCTGAACACCTGCCTGCCCACGGGCAGTGGGAATGAATTCCTTGTTTTGCTTTACCTATTGAAGTGTCTTTATCTCAACGCATGGGCTTTGGGGTTTTTACCAATTCTCCTCCCTCCCAGGGCAGGCAGCAGTGGGGGCACTCAGTGAGCAGCTCTGTGGTACTTAGTTACTGGCTGGGGTTAAACCACAACCCTTAAGTAATATTTCATCTCTTTACAATCTTGGAGAAATGAAGCACTGAAGAGAGAAAATGCTTTTTCTGAAGGAGACGTCGATTAAAGAAGATACAGTTATTCACAGAATCCTCACAAAAGTAAGCCATAACGGAGTTTCTTCTTATAAATCCTTATGGAGGATTTTGTCCTTTCTCTCTCTCTCCTACTGCATCTTCCCTGCTGGAACTCAGCCGTTGTCCTTCCGGATTAGAGATCTTCTAGAAGTTGTTCTACTGGGCTGCAGCAGAAGGCACTTGGGCCACAGCAAGGGTGGCAGAAAAAAGCACATGATGTCAGAAGGGAGGAAGTTGGGAGAGAAGAGACACTGTTATGCTCGTGGTGGCAAGAGCCAGAGCAGAGGCAGAGGCAGAGCCAGCTGGCTGAGAGGCAAGGATGACAGCCATCAGATTAACTGGGAACAGCCAGGCAGTCCTGAGCACCACCACAGCAGACTTGGCCCATCAATAAGGACAGAATAGAGTCCATTAAACATTTTGAAGGACAAAATCTAGGTTAGAAAAAGGTTAGGCAATATAAAGATGTGTAAGGAGAATACACAAGAAAGACTAGAGGCGGGTATGTGAGAGGCTAAAGAGAAAAACAAAAGAAATCAAGCAGAAAGGAGGCAGTAAAAAGACAAAAAAAAAGAGAAAATATTGATTAAATAACTATTCAGCAATATAAGTCTCTTAACATATAGTAGAAAGAGCCCACCACAGTCACAATAAACTGTCTCTAGCTAGTTTTGCATATTAATATTCTTGGTTGTACAGTTATTGGATACTTCTGGTTTCACCTTTGACATTCCAACTGAAGGGACACATAATTCTCTGTTGCGATGATAGAGCAGGCACGACCATTACAAAGGTCAATTACTCAGCAAGTTTAGCATCATCTTTACTGACTTCTAATTATTACTTTTAGCTTTACCACGTTTTGCTTCCTTAATTACAATTCTGACGTATTTTAAGATTTATTTAAGATGCTGAGGTGCAGAGGCTCATAGATAAATCTTGGTGATTTGCTTGCATACAACATGAAATGATAAGCTGGATCTAACCTCATGAAATACTTGGGCTGAAATAAAATACTAAAAATTTATTATTGTCAAAATTCAAATCATTTAGAATGAACAAAAAGTGAAGAAGATGTATTATTTTCTTATATAAAGATATTCTAAGCTAGCTGGTGCCACTGAACAGTCAAAATTGCACTTCTGTTATTATAGACTTTGATCTAAATGATGGGGGCCTTCTAACTTCCAATGCCTGTTAATTCTATTCACCTATAAATTGCCTTTACAGGTTTGGAGTTTTGTATTTTTCGAAAACTCAGTTTTACTTAGAAGGCTTTTAGGATAATTCTGCTTGATGAAAGAATCTTTTGAAAAACATGGAACCTGAACTGCTCTGAATTTTCTACACATACATCTCAAGGTAAACAGACTGCTTCACATAAAGCACAGAAAAAATTAACCTGTTTAATTCCCTGTTATTGTTACTTCTGGGATAACTGGAAAAAAATCAACATTGAGTGATGTCTCATCTTGCCAGATGGTTGTGCTACTTGGAATCAGCATCAGAGAAAAATTAGTCAAGTTTTTATTAAGAGTAAATACGAAGTTCAGAAATACTCAGCTGAAAAAATGAGTTCTGACAAACTTGGTCAAGTAGCAAGCAGTAAACTGCTTCTTTTTTTTCCATATTTGCTCTAAAGTGCTTGTTACATTCTTTAACGTGTCTAATAGCTGCATTGAAAATACAATTTATTTATTAACAAGCAGTATTTCCATTCTTTGACAGGTTCTCCCCCCCCCCCCCCCCAAAAAAAAAAACCCTCAAAACTTTCAACTAAGCTCATCAATTACTCCTAGCACTCTAAATAGTTGGCAATGTTTACACAACATCCTTTCAGAGTTATTCAGCTCGATCTTGCAGCTCATTAAAAGGATCTCTATTTATTTGCTGTGTGTTACAGTTCTTCACTTTGGCACAACACGCAAAAAGGAAGCCAATTTTACTTTTCCCTGTGGTGTTAATTGGTAGAGCATGCTGCCTGCCTCTTCATTAATTATGTCAATGTGTATGAAACTTTCATTTTCATGGCAGTGTATTAACAAAGCTTTGCAATGAGGCTGACAAAAAGCCAGCAAACTCCAGTTTATAAAAAGTGGGTAATGAAGGCTACCAGTGGCCAGAATATAATATTTATTTCAAAAAGCACGATTTTTCCTCCTTATCCCTTTCAGAAAACATCTAAAGCAAGCACTTACTGAAGTAAACAAGATCAACTTTGCTGCTGAAAGTAAATAAATCTCCATATAACACACAGATAATGGATCTGGAAACACTATAACTTCACAGAGCACAAAGAACGAGAGAGAAGGACCTTTAGCCCAGCTGAAATGGTTTCGCTCCTAAAACCATTTCCAGATAATTTACTGATCTCATCCCATCAAGTGTATAGAAATCACTCATTGCTTGATAGCTCACTAAACACTGGGGCTTTGTCTAAAGACAAAACTACCACTGGCACAGCAAAAACAGGCACTGTCCATATGAAATTCCTCTGGATGCCTTTAGCCTGTTACTATTTACTAACTGCAAGTGTTGGTAAAAGACTAACACTGAGCTTTTCTCACTACCTTTTTTTTTCCCTAAAAAAATTTAAACAAACCCAAAAACCAACCAAACAAAAAAACCCAAAACTAAAATCAACCAACCAAAAAAAAAAAAAACCACCAAAAAAAAAGAAAATTCTTGATCAGCTATCCATGACTTCAGATAGAGCACACTGAATTTCACTACATGGGGAGACTGCTGGGAGACTGAGACTAAGGCAACATAAGGCAACAAACAAAGTCTCTGATAAGCTACTTCAGTTCTTTCTGGAAATTCTGAAATGCAAAGCATTAAAATAGAGCAGTGCTGTATTGTAGGAGATGTAAAGCACTACAAACTATAAATGAAATACCTTGAGAAGTTACCATCTTACATTCATGGAATTACAGTTCAGAGTCTTGGAAATCACGCCTAGAGAATCTTTCATGTTACCACTGAGGTTGTAAATGCTACAGACAAAAGTGCTTGCTTCTCACCCCACGTATCTTCTGACTGATAAAAAGACATGTTTGTCACTGGCTAATACCTCTATTTGAAGGACTAAAGAAACGCCAAACAAACCCTAACAAAACCAAAAAAACCCACAAAACCCACAAAACCCTCACAAACATTGAATGTACATTCCAATTTATGATCTAAGCGCTTTCATTCTGTACTTCTTTCCTATATATTTGGGATGTCCTTAAACTAATTCTTTGCAGTGAGATCAAGTAATAAAAAGAGGAAAAAACATTGAAAAAAAAAAATGTTTCCTACAGTAAGCTTAAACCCTAAAACAACAAATAAAGAAATTTATCTGTACATTGAAAGCATTTATCCTCCAAGTGATTCCAGCCAGGGTGGGAGATGAGAGGGACTCCAGGGAAGCACAGACCTCATGGTCTATTCCCTGTCACTGGCTTTTGCCCCTGATAGAAGAAGCAAAGTTCCAGTCAGCAGACCTATCATCCAGATGCCAAAGAATTGCAGGTGCCAATTTTTTTTTTTTTTTTTGTTTCTGCTTTCCTCTTCCACTTTACCAATATCTATTATGTTATTTCTCTCAGGCTAGAAGTATACCAGTACACAGACTGCATCTGCCTGTGTATTTACGTGGCTCAGCACTACAGGACACTCCAAACCCACAATATATTCATACCATTAATACACACATTTCTTTATGTAGCTCCTTCTGTACTCAAGTGTCCTCAGAAATACTACAAAACATGAAACAAATCCACTGTTTTCTTGTATGAATGAATTAGTGGAGCCTCACTGAACTAACAGATTAACTTTTCATATATTTATTCCTTCTTACTCTCTATTTTCTCCTCCTTTACATCTTTGACCTCTCCATCTTTCCTTCTTGCAGCAGCACTCTCTGAGCATCACAAACTCCCTGCCGTCATTTTCTTCTCACTCAGTTTCTCTTTTCACTCCCCTTTCAACAAGCTTTAGCTGACTTCTCTCATACCCATAAAGTCTCTTAAACGTATTCCTGGCTTCAATTCTCCTTCTCCTCCTCCAATTCAACCCTCTCAGGATCCCCCTTCTCTTTTCACTTGGATCCTGCTCAGTGCTACAGATGCTTCACTGCTGGACAGGACCATGGTCTCCTGTTCCCAACAAACCTGTCTCTAGGCATTTCTTCTTCCCTTCCTGTCTGCTTGCTAAGTTCCTCTCCTCTGTGAGCTCCTAAGTAATTCATAAACACCATGTTTCTTCCCTCTAACTGCCAGAAAACCTGCACTGAAATTTTATGTTTATTCTACTCTAATAACTCCTTGCTCCCAGACAGTTTGGAAAAGCCATGACAAGGTTATATCATGAAATATTTTCTGCATTATTACTCCTTATCTTCATCAGGAAGTAGTTTTGCAAAGACACACAGAAATTAACCTTGGACTGTAGCAACACAATTGAACAGCCATTCTGTAACTGAAACAAGACTAAAAGAAATTCTCTGCAGAATTGTTCACCCTACCTGTATTTCTTCTGTGGTAGCTCATCGCCTCAATATCATTTTAGGAATGAGTTTTGAAAATAGGTCCTAAAACATAGCACTTTTTCCTATTTCTCCCTAGAAGCAGCTGATCTATCAGGAGTCTACTGTACTGTGTTAGTATTCCTCTTGAATTTCCTGTGCAGTTCTTATTTGCTATTTCTGTATAAAGTACTGAATTAAAAGACATGTATTTACAATTTCTTGGATAATTGTCTAGGTTGACATTAATTAGAAGCTGCAAAAATTACATAAAAGTTTAAGAATTGCACACCTAATAGAAAGCAAGTGTAAGGCAAAGGAAAAATCTTTTAAAAATAGATTTATGATCATTTTAGCCAGTGTTCATCAAAACTGAAAGCTTCTATACCACAGGTAGCTAATTGATATTTTTTTCTTTTCAATATGTATGATTTTTTCTCTGTCGCACAGATAAAATGCTCTTTGTCAGCAGCTACACTTCCCTGTCAGATTTTATACCTCAGTGACGATGTTTTATGCTCAGCAGCTGGCACATAAGTATTCTCTGCAGTTACTGCATTTCTACACTTTTCAGTTTTACAAGGTTAGGCTTTGTTTCCTTATCTTCTATCCCAATTTAAACCAAACAAAAACAACTTAAAAAAAAAAAGTAATTCAGTAGAGATTACCTATTCCCACATACCATCAGCATTACCAAACTTCTGTCAGTGACATATATAGGGGCACTAAACATCCACAACTGTATCCTCCAGAGCTTGTAAGACAAAAAAAAACCAAAAAACACCTTTGATTTCACACATAAGAAAAAAAAAAAAACATAAGATATTTCTGAATCAACTGTTGTTCAAAATAGAGAATATGCTTTGGGGAAAAAAAAAAACAAACAAACAAAACCAAACTCTCAAATTTTCATAAATGCAGGAGTAGCTCTCCAGAAAGATGTACCAACGCTTCGTTTCTTTCAGTACCAAAATATTGCAACGTCAGTTTGTCTAGAGCTGGTGCCTGGGTGCTGGCTGTTACATTTTTGCTGCTTCAACTGAAGAAACCTCTGTCAACCTGTTATCTCCCTCAGGAAATGTGCATCACGTGGGAACAACCACCACTTAACAGCTCTGGGCAAGTCCGCCTCATTTCTTTCTTTAAGTCATGTGGATTCTCTGCATCTTTCACTGGTCAGTACATTTCCCATCCTGCTGGTCATTTATGTGGAGATTCTCTGCCTTTGCAGTTTATAAACACTCCTGAGCTTTCACTGTGTGAGGGCTGGACACACTGCCCAACAGAAGTCAAGAGGTCAGAATAAAACAGCTCTAGCTAAGGCAGTTGCTTAAATATCCAAAACCTGCATTAGCCCTTCCGCACCCAATTCACAGCTCTAGTGAAATGGCAAAAGCTCCCATTGATGGACTATATTCTCTTTTGCCACACAGACGGTTTTCAATTACAATTGTTAATACAAATGACTTGCTTGCAGGCAGTTTGTCAAGTGATCAGTTTGTTATGCCTCAGCCATGTTGATATTTCCCCTTCTGGCCTCTTTCCATCTCCAAGCTTCAGTCTGCTGGTTATGTTTGTGTCTTGGTCAGGGACACAAAGTGCTGCCCACACTGCCCCAGTTCTATGGGCCAGCACTGGACACAGACCCTCCACATCCCAGTCAGGAATGAAGCAGAGCTGGTGGCATTGCACAGCTGGAAAGGACTCAGGCTTGGTTCACATCGATCCCATCAGGAAGCCGCGGGCTGGAATCAAACCCAGAGCAGAGCTGCAGATCCACCAAGGCTGAGTGAAAGCAAAGCCTCAGTAATGAACATGCAGCCGTTCAGGTCCATGCACAACATGCCTAAACAACTTTCCTTCCTACAGATATAAAAAAGGGTTTAAACAGTGAGATATACTCTGTTCAATATATGGGAAAGATGAGTGTTGCATGGACATCAGCACTAGGAAAAGAACATTGCTTCCAAGATATTTGAATTATTGTGCTAGCGTTACACATTTTAAATTGCACAGATCACTTCTTCCTCTCTTCTTACATCCATGCCTGTTTTCCCTCCAAATGATGCCTTCAATGGCACATAACTGGGATGCATCTGGCACGCTCTGTTAGGCCCCCACAGGTCTAAAAGCCCAGAGCAATACCCTGCATTTGGACATATGTGCACTAAGTTGCACTGTGCCATATCCCCTCCTCAACCATGATCATAAAATTTTATTTCCAACTTGGAGGGAAAGAGAGCAAAGTCCTCTGGATTTTGGGAGTGAGCCAAGAGGAAGTGCTAAATGAATAAAGAGCATCTGCAAGTGTGCCCTAGGGACTAAGCAGTGAATGCCTATGACACGCTGCTTCCAAGTTGGGATTCTGATTCGGGTGCCAAAAACTTGTATATCTCCTTGCCTCAGTAGTTATTAATCAATTAATATACTGTATTAAAAAACCAGACCCCTAAATAAGCTTTTTACCTTTTAGTTTCCAAAGCAAAAGAAACACACCTAACAAAGCAAATAAATGCTGCTATATTTGAAAACTGATGGTTTCAAGTTATTTTTATTTATTCCAAAACATGTCAGCAATAGACAAAATAAAGCAATGTAATCCAGCAGGGAATACTTTCTCAAAAACATGTAAATATCATCACTGTCCCCAGTGTGTGTGAGATAGGTAAGGAAATAATAGAGAAATACAACTGATTTGGACTGATAATTTGGCTGCCCCTCACTCCTCCACACCTTCCTCCAGCTCCCAAGATGGGCTGCACCTACAGCTTCTGTCTAAACTATTCCTGCACACTTTTAACCCTGGAGATTTCACTGTCTTTCTGCAGAAGTTCTTCCAGTTCTCAAATGCTTTTCCTTTAGAAAGCTTTTCCTGCTGTACAGTGAGCCCACTGCACAGGGAATACGGAGAAAAACTTGATTACTTTCTTGCAGCTTCTTTTTATGTACATGAGGACTATTATGAAGTCCTTGCTCAGGCTTCTCTTCCCCAGCTTTTCCCTGTAGGTCACCTTTTCCAGAGTTCTCATGCTTTATATTGCTCTCCCCAGTACCTCCACTGATTCAGCCACTTTGTTCTTGAAGCATTCCCAGAATTTTGCCTTGCAGCTGAAGCCTTACAAGTACCATTTTTTTCAAGAGTACTATTGCAGAGGCCTTACTGATGTTTACTCTGTTTTTTGTATAAAAAATATGGCATGTGCATGCCTTTTTTGCAACAGCAGAACACTACCTACACAGTCATGATGCATTTACATGTTCACAGGTAAATATTTTTAAGTGTAGACCTTTTAATTTGCTCTAAATTGCATTCTGTTCAGTCTCCCACTCATCACGTGAATTTTTAATTCTAAAGGTGTGCCTGCAGGTTCTTTCACATTGACATTCTCAGGGAATTTTTAAAATATGTTTAGTCTTCTACCATTCATGTCAATAATGAAAACATTTAGCTGTAGTCCTAAACCAGTCTTTTCTAAAATTGTTCCAAAAACATTAATCTTCTTTGACAGAAAGCCATTTACATCTGTTCTTGGAGTATGGCATTTTGTTGAGGGTTTGTTCTGTTGTTGTCTTGTTTGGGTTGCTTGTGGGGGGGGGGTAACTTTTTTTTTTTTTTTTGAGGGGGTGTGCTGGGTTTTTTTAGCAGCTGTTTTACATCCATATACAATAGTTTTTCAAGCTATCTTTCTGAAGAAGGAACACCACACTTGCTCACTGGACCTTGTCAGGCAGAATCTTGCTGCTGAAATACCTCTACAGTGACTTTGAAAAGCCAGATCTGAGCTCACTGTGCCAAACTCCAAACCAGATCCAAAATGGAAAGCAGACTAGCACAGAGCTATATCTGATCTACTAAATCCTGCTGCCAAAACAGGGAGAAAAAAAACAGTTGTATACACATTTTTCACAGTAGAATTCCAAATCAGATTTGGGGAGGGGAAAGTAGGTCTGGCTATCCCAATAATCTCGCTTTTACCCCACAATAGTTGTTTAATGCTTTTCTCAATGAAGACAGAAATGTGGAACTGCATTAGCCCTCCTTAGCCATCAATAATAGGTCTGTCTTGCCAACTGCATACTGTGACATAGGTTTAAAAAAAAGTAAAAAAAAAAAAAATCCACTGGAATTCATATCCAAAGTCAAAAAAGAATGGGGAAGCCCTACCCTTGTCAAGTCAGGTGAAATAAAGGCTGTGATTTGACAGAACAGCATCTACAGCTCCAAAGAGCTGAAGTAAACTAGTAGTTAACGAAAGATGAATCAAAAAACCCCTATATCCTGAGCACTTTGACTAGGTTTATAAAGAAAGATTGAACCCATAAAGGACTTAAAGAGAAGGCATAGGGGAGCTGCACCAGAACAAATCAGCTCCGAGATGAACAACATAAAGTGCAAGGAAGGTAAGGAAAGAAAAGCTACAGCACAATACAACAGGAAAGGATTTACAGCCAGCTGAACACAGGGAGGCTCCTGTGCCACCACAGAGCTTGGCTGGCCAGGGTGAGGGTGAGCTCCCACAAAGGATTTCGTCACCAGGCAAGATTCAAAATAGTTACATCAGGTGAGAACAAAATTTCAGGATATTTTTTGCTCTCAGGAACAGTTTTTGTACACAGTATTTGTAGATTAATGTTCCTGATACCTTGTCTTTTTTCTTCCCCATAGAGATCCTCAATGGTTACAGTAATAAAAATGAATCTTACTTACATCTTGAAATGTTAAGTGCAGTGCTAAATCAAGAGGTGTATTCCTTGTGGGTTTTTAAGACATATAAAAAGTAACATGTCTAAAAAGCAGTTGCACATACCTTGATGATTTATTTTCAAGTTATGTATTGAAATGCAATGTTCTGTTATTATTCAGCTCCTTGTATTTTAAGTTCACTCTAGTTGATGATAGAGTTAAAAATACTACGTTCTCTCCATTTTTGGCAAAATTCCAATCCAGGGTGAGTCCATGGGTCACTGATACAATGAAAATTGCTTTCTAAAACTCAGGGTGCTTCTTCATAAATGACATTTTAAAAAAATGCAGAAAGATGCATCCAATCTTAATTCTTCTTCGAAAAGATTATCTCCTGTTGCTCAATAAAAGTATGCCTTGAAGGTGTCCTTCTGAAATAAAGTTTATGTGAGAAAAATGAAAATTACAGTTGCTCAGTTTGTCATTACTGCAAAACTCTAAATTCATATTGTTAATGGTAAACAAAAAAGAAAAGAACCCGGTAATTATTACATACCAATCACAGCTTAAAACAAGCTCTGTATTTCCCTGCATGTATAAAAAGTGCTGTCATTCTCTCTTTCTTTTTTCATATGTTTGTTTCCTGAGGATTCTGTAACCCCAAGAAACGTGATATTGAAAGGTATAGTTTAAAGCAGGTTTCTCTAATTTCTGAGTGTCTTACAACTTTTAGATCTATGAGGTGGCCACAGGGCAACTCCTCATGGATTAATCTTGTCTAGGGAAAGAGTAGAGACAAAACAATTATATCAGCCAAGAGTAACTATGAGAATAACAGTTGAAAAAGCAAAACTGTGCACAGGTAAACAATACTTGGTGGGTATGCAGAGGACTGAATTTAGCAAGGCAAGGCCAGAGAACCATTTGATTATTCTTTTGTTTAATAGATAGCTAGGTAAGAGGAAAAGGTAATGAAGAAAATAAAAGGAGGAATACATTGCAAGCCTTTTGCTGATTAATAGAAAATGTCATTAAGATGGATGGGGTCATCTGGGACACTGTTATCACCCATGCTAAAGCACATACACATCTTGGTATTTCCATAAAGCCTCTGAAATCACAGGGATGAAGGATGAGATTATGATGTGCCACAAAGGGCTAAATTGGCTCCAAAAGGCCATCAAACCGTGTGAACTATCAATGAAGCAGTGCAACAGCAAGAAGGAATGAATTAGCATTACCCGTCAGGATGATTTCTCCAAACACTCTACACTGAATTTCCGTCTCTGCCCGATAAGTGTATTATTAAAGTTTATAAATCCTGACTTGCAGAAACTGTTCTGCTTTTCACTTAATGTATTCGGCTGTATTGAAGCTCGCTATTGAGAGCTTTCTAAGACGTTTCCTTTCTGCCAGCAGCCTCGGAATGCAGTTATTGAAAAGCATACGGGAAATGTAGTGGGCATGTGTTTGTCAGTCTCAGCAAATCCTTGCTCTGTGGCAGACATGATTTGGAGATCACCTTTGAAAGCTTATCTCAGTGAGGGATAAGGCAGCATTCACATGGCTTCATCTCCAACACAACATGGCCAGACAAAAAGCACAGGAACATGTGATTGACAGAGAGATGTTCCATTACCAGCTTCGTACTCAAGTCATTTCTACCCCTGCCTTCTTCCCCCCCCGCCCCCCCCACCAGTATAAGCTCTTGTAAATGCATTTATTTTCACTCACTCAAAAGAAGAAAGTCCCAGTGTAAAGATGTTTAAGTTCAGCTTTAAATACAAATGACTACTAAAATCCTTCCTCCACTGGATGCATAAAAACAGCTGAAGCACTTTATAACTTATCTGCCACACAGTATTTTGAAAGGATAAAGTGAAACAGCTTCTAAAATTATTATTTAGAGTGTTATTAGCAAATTTATATCTAGAAAATTTGACTTTTCAGAATGGATTAATTCTTTTCCGGGAATAACATGCTATCAGCACAGAACTGTAAATACACAGCATGGTGTGTTATCTTGAAAGGAGGACAAATTAATATTTACTACAACCTACTAAATATTTTATTGAGTACAAAAGGTCCACTGACTTAAAACACTCCATTACAATCTCAGAAGAATCTCCACTTAACAGAAAATGTTCTGATGTCAAGCCACAGCCACCACCAGTTAAAATGTTACCATGACAACCAGCAGCAACTTAGGGTAGTGCAAATGCATAACTCGGATCCAATGCTTAGCTCTCTGCTCATCTACTGCAAAAAAATTATTTTTCACAAACAGAAATCCTCGAAGCCTGAGTATATTTCTAAGCAAGCCCCTCAAGCTGGTGGTAATGCCTGAGAAATCTCAGAAATAGCTCTGCACTGACCTGCTGCTTCCAGCAATGCTGGTGGGCTTTGCAGGCACACCCCCAAACCCTTCACTAGCCAGAAACGAGAGCTGGGCATTTGGAGTGCTCACAGGAATCCACTGTCTAACCTTTAACTAGTTCTAATTAACAGAATAATTCCTGAATATGCATGTTTAATTCATTCTGTTTCAGACGTGCTCCTTTTTGCTTCCAAATGTGAAATCTCAATTCAGATCCTGCTCTTGGGTCACATCTTGGCTCCCATGGTTCTTGTTCATGTTGGTCTCTAAGCACAAGGGAATCTACTCAAGACTAAGACAATAATCTGTAATAGAGAAACTTGCTTGAGAATGTTTTGACTATGAAAAATCAAATAATGCTCATCTTAGAATGGTATCCTTCAGGGCAAAAATAGCAAAAAAAAAGTTCCAATTATAAAGAATCATATTCTGTCCTTCTCATTCAAGGGGACACTGAATAAAAGCATGTAAATATTATAATTAGTTAAAATCAATTCCCTTTACTGTATTACAAACCCAAATGTATACCTTTTGGGCAATCCTGGAAATAAAATTGTAAATCTCAGTTGAAAAGTACTTTATTGTCCAGAAAGTTACTCAGACTTTTTTTCACTGTTAAGGCATAGCAGTATATTATTTTTAGTTACTTTATAGACTTCTAATACATAATTTCAAGGGGAGGTTTGAGCAGATTCTTATAAAATAACTGATTTAGGGGTTGCCTTCCAAATAATTCTGTGACTTTTCTGAATAAATGTGACTTCATCCTAATGATTACAGTTTTCAAGCAGGTAAGCAAGTAAGGTGAAAATCTTTAACCCTTTATGCAAATGTAGACAGTAACAAATGCCATATTGAAATAGCATCCCTTACATACAGCATCAATTTTTTCCTTATTCTCAAGATATGTCTCATTATTTTTAACAAATTGCTATCAGATTTCTTAAATGACAGAACAGGAGAACTTTTAAAAGCTCAATGAATTCTGAATTATTAAAGATAAAAGAGTACTTTGGCATATTTATTATCATATTGCAGGAAATCATCATCACTGATGTCTGGATTAAGCTCTTATCTTTTTAAATGGCCTCTTCAGTGCTGAGGTAAACTTAAAGATGCACTGCTACAGACCCCCAGAAATTAGCATTTTGGTGTTGTTTTGTTTGGTTGGTTGGGTTTTTTAACTACTTTTTGATGTTATTGAGTTTAATTTCACTGTGCAGAACATTCTGTTTGACTAAAAGAATGAAAAGGTTGCATTTGAATAAAAGCTACAACGTGTTCATTTCCACAAACATATGATTTCTTATTTAAGTAATTTTGTTTTAGAATTATTTTCTAGTCCCTGTAATTAAGTTATCCCTGCTTAAAGTGCAAGGACAAATAAGGATATTAAAACATGGACTGACAAGGGGGAAAATTAACAAAATACTGATGATCATTTTACCGGAAAAAAACGGGAGACAATCCTTTAGCCAGTGGCCACCCCTGTAGCTCCATCAACTTAAATGCCATTCCATTTAATTATCCTTGTGAGCAAGACACGATACAAATTATTCAGTTCTTCAGTTCCGCCTCATGACTACGTGACATATTTTGCTGACACCGTACATTGCCAATCTTCTACACTAAAAAAAATATCAACAAAAGTTCAGAGATCACCTAATCTAGGGAAATGCACAGGATGGAATTCAGGGTGATTTATACGAGTTTGTGTGAACGGTAACTATGCACCTAATTTTTAAATAACACTCCTTTAAACCCCCTAGCAAACAACTAATTCTCCTGATGCCTTTTCTGTGTTACCCTGCTGATTACTAAACCCTGTGCGTCCTTGGAAGCTTATCAGCTGACTAACTTTGGCCTTCTGCAGTCCCTTCACCCATCTCCTGACGTGGCTGGGAATTCTGCTTTCATCACAGCTTGCTTTTCCCATGTGGACAGCCACAGGTGTGTTTATATGCAAGGGCATTAAAAAAACAGTAAAGAGTGGTCAGCTGAGGGACATGGTTTCATTTAAGAAGACCATTTTTGCCTCCTTTGCACTACATGCTCAAGTTCAATGCAGTGATAATTCCTTTAACCCTTTTACTGACACTGTGGACAGGGCATGCAATGGATTTAAGTGTAGAGAGATAAGAACAGCCAAGACAAGAGACTTGGCAGCTTCCTGAAGCCCTGTGAGATCTCTTTCCTTGGTTATAAGGATCCTGCCTTCTTTACCCCCATCCCATTATGAAATGTGGGCTCCATGGCTGTGCAACAAAGCAGGACAGGCAGCTGTTCTGTGGCACTGCTGTCCCTCTCCCTGGGAGCAAAGCATCCCCTCTTCAGGAGGAGGAGCAGTGTTCTGCCTCCTGTCTCTGCCAGGAGCACTCCAGGGCCTGGGAGGCACGGCCCTTGGGCTCAGGCCACCTTACAGCATAAGAAATAAGAAACATGCAGCAATCTTTGGTCTGTCTCACTGGTTTTGTTTTACTAGTATTGGTGCAATCCATCTGATTTCCCTCCCATTAACCAGTTGGACATGAGCACAATGTGAAATGATGCATTTAAGAGGAGAAACGCCTCAAAATGTAATTTTAAAATTGCATTCTTCAAAGACATTCTAAGACAAGGTCTTCTACTTATGTTTTCCAGTTTGGTGGAAGGACTTCGATAAAAAGTCATCAGCCTTATTTTGACGAAAGTAAAAAATATTTTCAGAAAGTCTGGAAAAATTCAATAAAATATTTCCAAACTTATTTTTTAAAGAAGAATAAAACTGGGGGGGGAAAAAAAACATTCCTCCATCTGAGTTAAGGTGAAAAGTTTCTTATTTGTATCCTATTTTGTCCCACAGTAACAAGTACAATGCTGGCATTATCTTTTAGCAGATACAGTAGGAAAAACAACATAATCTCCAGAGAAATGTCCCCTGAGACTTTATAAAATTCAGATTTTCATTAGGTTTCTCTCAGCTTCTTTTACATCGACCAAGATTCTGAGGTGGGAAGCACAAACAGATCACAAAGACAGCAGAGTTTCTCTCTGTGACGTTCCATAAAGTTTCTTTAGTGGTGAAAAGATCCAGGACTGAAGAAACAAGGGCTGCCTTTTTTCCCCGCTGCTAACAACATAGATTTTATGGATGGTAAGGCATTTAAATAGTTAGGAGGCTCTAAGAATCCACCTCCTTGGCAGCTACAAATTCTTTCTGATGAGAAAGATGAGGCATCAGAAAGTCTGCCTGGTAAATCATGCAGAGTTTCCAAATAAGCTCTCCCCTCCCATGGATTTTTTCTGCAGGAGATGATGATCAGGCCATATGTTACTATGACACATTTGGTATTTCATAACTGAAACCCATATAGCTCCTATATTAATATTTCCTCAAAACATGGCAATTTTTAATAAAACCCCAAACCTACTTTAATGTCTGCATCCTACAAAAATCATGACTGAGGCACTGTCCCCGAAAGCAGCTCTATATTCAATTACTTTTGTAAATACATCCCCTTCTATTATTTTTAGGTTTTAAAAGACAACTAAATACTGCATTTAATAGTAAGCATGTGCCCTACTGAAGGGAACACAAACTATAATGATATGCCTAGCTTAAAAGCAAATCTAATCTACTTGCTTATTAAATTTAAATGTGTTTAAGGCTGATACGGTTTGAAAATGATATGTAAAATAACAGCTTCCATGGCTATAAATGTCAAGTCTAAAAATTATATGCAATATAACACACAAAATAAATGCTGCTTCATCTTTACATTTCAGTGTGATCAATTCATTAAATGAGGTATTACAAGCTATGAGAAAATTTTACAACTCCTGAGACATAATTCGTCACAGTGTATTACAATGCAGCAAGGAAATACTTTAAAGGTTTTGTCATCAATGGATTAAAATACTTATTAGAAAGAAGGTGGGGGAAAGTAGCTTTCTGATGTACCATGACCAAAATTACTCATCACAGCATATATTAAACACCTACGTGATCCTTTTTCATGAGACAGTCTCTGTATTAAATGCCGCTTTTTTTTCCCTTGGAAAATAAAGCAAGGAAAAGATAGGTGATATATTTCATAGGGCCAAGATGTAAGGGCACAAAGGACACAGAGCTTCCCTGCAACACCAAACCCAAATATTCTCCATGGGTTTGTCTGGCTGTTCTTTCCTCTCCTTTTTTACCTGCGATAAAGGGATGGTCTTTCCCACCTGCTGTGTCTTCCAGAAATAACATGGCCACAGATTTTAAAGCACTGGTTAGAGAGGAGCCAAGAGCCATGATGCCAAGAAACACAGTGTCTGTATTCCCCCCTCTCCAAGTCCCCACCAAAAATCCCTCTGAACATTGTATCTATGCAGCAAACTCCACTGCTGAATGTGTGTACACACATCATAAAGTCACCCCAAGACACTGAAAAAGCGGCAAAACTCCGAGAACCGCTCTGCATCTTGAATCTCCACAGCTCCCTATTCCCGAAAATACTCCCCAAACTGACTCCAGCTCAGGGAAACTGCTCATTTTGGCCCTCTCAGTAACCGGGTGAGAGACACAAAGAAGATCCCCAGGATGTGACTCAGACCATTTAATCAAACCCTTACTCTGAATTGCCTGCTGAAGACATCTCTGTCTCTGCTGATGGCACAGGGAGTGGCAGGAGTCTGGTTCATGAGCACAACCTACTCTTGTCTCCAACCTTCAGCTTTCCAACAACTCTGTTTCCAAAAGAGAGACCACTAACAGATGCTTTGGCTGCAACACTGTTAACTACGAGACCATCAAATTTATTTTCCTCATCCCGTTAAATCTGAGGAAGTTATAAAACTGTCAAGATCTTAGAGATCACTAGAAAAATTCTACTGAGGTGAATGCCTGCTACAGGTAAATAAAAATATGCTATACATTGATGGTTCTTAATTATTTCCCCCAAGGTTTTATATACAACTTTCTTCTCAAGTGTTCAAAAGTCTTGACTGCAAAAGAATATTTTTAACATCTAAAATTTATTCAGACTTTGTTATTTATAATTAAATCCTGCTTCAATACCCATCCTGATTGAGAACATTCAGGCTTAGGGTCTTTCAATAAGGCAACAAGACAACATCAATTTTCTCACACAAACATTTACAGCAGCTAAAAGGATAAATGTTACTTCTTTCATTATTTCTCTGTAAAATAAGAACAATATTCACAGTTTTGACCAAAATAATTTTATTTTTAAATACCATTGCTATGTCCAGGATACATGCCTGCCTATTGCCTTATCACTTTCCCAACCTGCCAAATATTTAACACATTTGTCTTTCCCTGACATATAATTTGCTATTATCATGTGACAGAAAAACACATATCACCCCAGATGTTCTCAAGGTGCAACAGAATCTGGTAATGCTTTTGCAGGCCAGTATCTAGCCATGAATTTCTGCTCCCACAAACCCATCCATATTACCAGGGGAATTATTAGGTGGCTATATCTTTCCAGGCACTCAGAGCAAGATAACCCTAATCTAGTCTTATCACTTGCACACAAAAGCATTGGATCCAATAGGCTTCCATGTAATCCATCTCTGTCAACCGCATTAAGGAAATTACCTGTCAGAAATATCATGGCCAAGATTCTGTGATTAAATGCAAACTTAGAAAATGCTCAAGGGTATAGTAAAAAAAGCTGCATAAAATTGCTTTCAGTTTAGTTTTCCTTATGTTAACGTTGTGTCCACAAGCAGTTGAACAACATAAAGAATCAAGTAATTTATCAACCACGCAATGCATTGCCAAAGGAAACAAAATATATTTTTTAATTTGTCATAATTCCACAAAGTCGACTTTCATTATTAAGATGATAAAACTTTAAAAAAATATTTCAAGATCTTTGAAGAACCAAAAAGCACATCAGGTTCCTTTTTAATTTTTTTTGTTATTGTTCTGCAGGGAGGGAAATTGTTATTGCTGATGAAGTATAGAAATGTCTAAACCCTCAGATTCACAATTTGAATACTGCATTTTTTTTTTCCTTCAAAGCTTTTCTCTCTGCAAACTTTACCATTTAAGGATTACTGGTTACAAGTTTGCATGGCTGACAGCACAGTCCTACACCTCAGGTCACTCAGGTCCAATCCACAATCAACAATCTCCATCAACAACTTTGGTCTTTTCCTTAGGTACCCTTCAATAAAGAGGACATTATGTATATAATGCACTATTAACTGTGAATATCCTGGCTCTGTGTCAAAGAAGGGAACACAAAGAAAGTAAAAAAACCCCAACACGGCCCACAATGCTACAGCTAAACAATTCTGAAGTATTCACTGAAGAATCCTCTATTCTAAAATGCCCAAGGTACCCTACAGAAATCAAAGGAGGTGGAAAAATTACAGGATGAATATTTAGCAATATTGATTAATATCCCCAGTACATGAGAGGCACTGATCTACTGGAGAGAGTCTAACAAAGGGCCATTAGGATGATTGAGGGACTGGCACATCTCTCTTAGGAGGGAAGATTGAGAGAGCTGGGCTGGTTCAGCCCCGAGAAGAGAAGGTTCAGGGGGATGTCAGTGTGCACAAATGCTTGAAGGGAGGGTGAAAAGACTGAGCCTGGGTGTTTCAGTGGTGCCCAGGGACAGGGCCGGGGCAATGAGCACAAACTGCCAGCCAGGAGTTCCCTCAGAACAGCAGGAACTGTTCCTCTGGGAGGGTGACTGAGCCCTGGCACAGGCACCTGGGGATGCTGTGGAGTGTCCCATCTTGGAGACACCCAAAAGCCATCTGGGCACGGTCCTGGGCAGCCAGCTCTGGGTGTCCCTGCCCGAGCAGTGGGGTTGGACCAGAGCACACCCAGAGGTCCCTTTTAACCACAACCCTTTTCTCACCTTTGTCCAAGGTCAGCCTGGAGCTGCACTGAAGTTCTCCACCCAGGAAAGAGTTGCAGTTCTTCTCCTAAAGCAGGCAGGCATTGGGAAAAGCCAGTTTGTGAGCAGAAGACTGCAGGATGCATCTCATCCTTTGTGGAGACAGGATTAAAAAGCCAACTAAAGGGCTTGAACTTCTGACCAGCAAAGGAAAGAAAGAAAGAAGATAATGCATTTTCTTGGCCACAAGACCTATTGCGGAATTTATAGTTACTTTTAATCTCAGTTAAAAGAACTAGTAATAAGACTCAAAGAGTGAATAGGGTTTGGACAACCTCATTTGCTGATTTATACAATGGTGATTGAAGTAATGAAGCTGATTAAGTCAGGGAATCATTGTTGTCACACAACATCTACAGCTCAGAACCCATCAGCAGAAGCCAAAATCTCACATACAATTATTTTGAAACTTGCACATGAATTATGAATAGGATGAAAGAAATAGTTGTAAAAAAATAAAAGTGGACCTATGTTCCATGTGGCACTTTTATTAGTTATTTACCACCCCCCATATGTGCTGCCAAGGAAAATTATAATAGGCCACTACTACGAACTACAAAACAAAACTATGAATTATTATTGATATTCTTACTAACCATGTTAGTAAACTCAACATAACTGGGTCATGATCATAGAGAAGCTCTGTGTTCAAGAGGGATACTGTTCAGGACAGAAAAAAAACAAATGCAGCACTACTTTTAAAGCAGGAACAACATACAGTAAGTACAGCTGCAAATTTAATCTCAGAAGCACACATTGACTAATGGAGATTATACCCAAAGTGAGCTGGATAACAATTGTTTCCTAGCAGGCCACTGTGTAAAGCAAGATCCTTTCTTGGAATAACTCTCAGATTAATAGATTCAATATTGTTTCCCTTTTATTGGAAAGCAAATTCCATTAAACACCCTGGATTACTTCAGGAACAGAACATATATTTGCAAATGAATGCAAAGACTCTGGATGAGGAACAATACATGTTCTGGTCTACCACCATCTCTGAGCATAACTTTCTTTTAATTATCATATTTATTTCTACTTCACCCTGTTTGCTGTCATGGACTGGAACGGGTGTTCTGGAATGAATCTCAGCACACGTGTGATGCATGAACCTCACAATGCACAGACCACACCAGGCAGGCTGTGCTGAACCAGTCCTGCACAGAACAGGGTCCTAGAAAGAGATTAATGACCCACTACACCGACAGTGACTATTGCCACCACCCATCACCATCACCACCTGTTATCAGCCACTTCACAGGAAGAAAAACGTGTTAGAATCTGAGTGACTTAACAAATGTAATAAAATGAAAAAACTGAGCAACAGAGGTACAAATTCCAGGAGTTCCTGATTCCCAGCTGTGAACACTCAGTCCTCCTGGGACAGCACTGCCTCTCTGTGCCTTCGCAGCTGCACTACTGCATCAGAGGGGTTAAGGGAAAAAGATGGGAGTTAGGTAGAAAAAAGGGAAAGGGAAAGGAAGGGGGAAAGGGAAAGTGAAGGGGAAGGGAAGGGGAAGCGGAAGGGGATAGGAAAAGGAAAGCCAGAATACATTTTTTGATTCATCTTCCACCAATATAATAAAAACAGCGTCCTCTTTAGGCTGTGTGAAAAAGATGAACCTGAAGGGAATTATGATGTGGTGTTTTTCCTGGATCAGAGTGTAACAATTGCCAACAGGAAAGCTTCATGGGAAACATATCTTCTTCCACTGACATTGAAAACTACCAGTGAACCACTACTTTGTGTTTAATAGCTACATACTTGCATTTAAGGCCATTGAGTCAATAATACGTAAGTTAAAAACATGTTCTTGCTCTGTTTTCAAACCACACTCTCCATCTTAGTATCCAAGAACAGAGCATTAAACAGTAATGACAAACATCTGTCATCCCTGTTTTCCTATCCACTCTTCACCTTTGTCCTCAGTAAAAATTGAGTGTATAAAGCAGGCAAAGTTGGGAAGGCAGAGCAGAGAACCTCAGGGAAATATGCTATCAGCAGAATCCTTCTGTAGACCTTGCATTGTGTAATATACATGAAAAATAATTGTATCACAGAACTGTTAAATAACCATATTGGATTTGCAAAACAAGATGCATTTTCCCAGCTCACTGAGAGCCTGTAGCATTTTGGAAATTAGCATACATCTGCTCCAAGGTATTCTGCATAAAATATTACAGAATGCATGTGATATAAACAGATAATTCCTTTTAGTAAGGTATAAAGTTAAAATGGACTGCACTTTACATGATTCAGTGAGCAAACTGGCGTTCAGAGCTTAAGGAATAACTAGGCACCACTTTCTTAGTCAGTTCTGCCACCTAGCTCATCTTGGGAAAGCTCAGCCTGCTATACTGCACTCCTGAAAAGCAATTTTCGTCCTGTTTAGAATTGAAATTCACAAATAACTCACCCAGCACACCTAAATCACTTCATTAAACACAGGTAACATGCCATATTAAAAGAAGAGTCATTTACGCCAGAGGTACTAAAAGAAAGTTGCTGTGCATAGAAAATCTGTCACTTATAAATGAACTTTAATTCTGATTGATTCAACACACACCAAACTATTTTGCTTCATTTAATCCCTTAACCACAGTTAATGTTCTAAAATATCCCAAGGGATTTTAATTTTCAAACTATGAAACAAAAGAAAACATCCTTTATCCACTCTAAATCAGAATATGTAATACTGGTTCTTGGATGGTAATATTCTCATTTCAAACTGTTCCTTTCTTGCCAATGCCTTTTAGCAGAACAACATTTGTGCTGGGACAGAATTTTAAATCTAAATATACCCCGGTATGGCATTCCATAAGCAAGCATTGTCATATAGAAACTCTTTTTAAAAAGCACATGTGAAGTATGCCATAGAGAACTTGTGATGATTTGAACAACCGCACATTTTTAATATAGCTAAAAAAAACCCAAAATGAAAACAACTCCCAAAAACCAAGCTGAAAATACATGGGTTTGACTTTAAGTTCTCTGAGCAGCTATGCTGAAAAAGAAGGTGAGCAAGCATAGCTCAGAACCGTAAAGCTGCCAGCAGAAAGAGACAAGCTATTGTTTTATGGGTTTTTTAAAGTAGTGAATTCTGACACACATAAAAAACACAAACCCAGGTGTGGCAGAGATGCCTGAATACCTCCAATACTCAGCAGTATTTTAATCTGGAGATGCCACGTTGCTGCTTAGGAAAGGTTTGTGATGAGATCTCAGCAACACTGAGGGCTGACACAATCTGCAGGGTTGATCAGTGTGCCCTCTGTGCTCTGGGATTTTTTTTCATTTTTGTGTGAAGGATCTGATGCAGGGCACTGATGCTTGGTCTCTTTATCTGGCTCAGTTACATGTTATGCATTAATATCACAAACAGATAAACAGCTGTCATTACCTTTGATGCTTTTGCATTTGTGCTGCAGCTACTGTAACAGGCTTTGCTTGCTGCCAGTAATCCTAATTTATTTACCGGAAAATACTAACTCTCTCACAGTGTAGATGTTTCCTTTAACATGCAGGTTGGATTTGGAAGTGAGTATTTTTGAGTTATCTTTCCAAGGAATTACAAAGAGATGGATTCCTTCTAAGGGAAAATGATAAAGAAATATTAAAAGAAAAAAAAAAAGGGTAAAGAAATATCAAAATTCCTCAGTAATTTGTTTTTGTCTTAGAGCCTCAAAATACTTTACAAAAACTGCAAACTACACTACAAAGAAATCACCCTACTCAAAATGAGAAGAAATCTAAAGAATAAGACCTAAGACTTACAGAATAACTGAAAACACACTCCCTCATCTGATTCCAAATTTAGAGTTTTTCAAATCCCAGTATCAACTCCAAGGATATGGCAAAAATATACCCATATTAACAAGGATCACTAATGTCCACACTTCTAAAAATAACGTTCCTCATTTTCCAAAATAAAAAATAGCAAGAGTAAACAGAGTAAATACACATATAATAACTAAGATATTATTCCCATCATCTCATTTTCCAATTTCTACCATTCAACTTCAAGAATTAATAAAGAGAACAGGTATTATACAGAAGCAAAACTCGATGGAAGCCCCTTGGAGAATAGCAGAAACACAAAGTTTGACACATGAAGGTGAGATAGAAGTCAGGATTTCCAGAAAACATTTTCTCCCTCATTAAAGAAGTAATGCCCTTCTCCTTTCTCCATTCTCTTCACTCCCCAGTGCACATTCAAAAGGGGAATTTGGGGACAGGATCCAGCTGCAGCAGCTACAGCTTTTTTGTGTGTACAGACATTCTGCGTCATTTCCATTCTTTCAGCAGGGAGAATCAAGGAAAACTGTAACACTTCCTACTTCTTTTTTTCAACATACATTTCCCTGCATTCCCCCTGTAACATTTGCTGTCCTCCTGCTATATTTTCTATTCTTAAATCTGACATATCCTTTCTCATTTTGCTTTTACCCCCTCCTTGCTTGCTTTCTCATCCTGTCTATCCCTTCCCCTCCCTTTCCAAGTGCCATATTACAGTTCTCCTCTAGTCTACACCTTTCTCTACTCATTCAATCTCTTCTTTATTCACCTGTCATCCAGAGATGGATTATTTTAAATGCTCCCTCAACCTTTGCTGCTTTCCAGACAGGCTGACAAGAAATCTGGAGACTTAGATCTAAACCAGCTTCAGAGCTTTCTGAATATGATACTGATAGGGATGGAACAGAGAGAGAGTGGAAAACATGTGACAGTCCTGGTGTTGTCACAGATCCTTAACAAACAGACAGAGGGAACCAGAATCCTGGAAGTTTTGCACTTCCTTAAGATTCAAACCCCTTTGTACACAACTTCTGTGTTCTCAACTCATCAATTTGGTTTATTTTGGAATCAATCATGACACTCTTCTTTATGGAGCAGTTACAAAAAAAAAAAAAAAAAAGTTGCTTTGTTCTCAGAAAATAAAAACCTCATTATTTTCTTAATTTATTCTGGCTTTCTTTGCTTGGCCAGCAAGGGAGAGGTGTCTGGTTTCATTTTAGAAACTCAGAGTAGCTCTGCTTAGAGGAACATCCACAGTTTGTTAATGGGATAAACTGCAACAAGCAGCAGCAGAACCATTATAATGGCGCAAACACATTTTTCTACAGTCAAATGTTCAAGTTGCTGCTGACTGGTCTATTGCTCAGCTTCCACAGCACACTTGTTCCTCTGCAGTAATAGTAAAAATAAGCAAAACAGAACGTCTGGCAGAAAACAGAACAGAATAGTTCAGTGGGAAGGAACCTACAATGATCATCTATTTCAACTGCATGACTACTTCAGGGCTGACCGAAAATTAAAACTTCTTATTAAGGGCATTGTCTTTAATCCAGAATGTAGCAGGAGCAATTTTGACACTGGTTCTTAACAACTTTTAAACTAATTTCCCAGTCCAAACACTACCCTAAAACATTATAAAAGAGAAAACTGAAGGTTCAATTTTATTTTAAAGGAATTTAAAGTAGACATGGCCAAGGCTCTAAAACCAATCAGAGTCTAAAAAAGTAAAAAAAACCTCACAACATCACTACTGAAACATTAGAAAATCCAAGTTTTCATAATAAAGCTTTTCTTTATCTTAATATTGGCATTTCATTTTCTCCAAACATAAATGAATCTCACTATATCAAAACTTTAGTCAGAAGCAATTTGCAATTTGAACACACAAATGACTTTTCTCTCCCAAAGACTTTTGCAAATCATTCCTAAGATTCTGTTTCTGCAAGTACACATAGAAGATGTTATTATTACTGTTTCAAAAATGCCCAGCACTAGTAACTCGACTGAACTTCTTGTCCATAAAATAAATTATTCACAGTCACTAAAATGATCCAATACTAATGCATCAGATAAAGACACAGAGTAGCAACATAAGAAAACACCTGCAATCAGTGACAAATTTGGATCGTTTTTATGTACCTATGTCCAAGTATAAATGTTGTCTCATGTTACACACACATTCCCTGCCTGCCCAGCACATGTAAGAAATGAAGTGCAGGGCATTTTCCCCTACTTTTAAAAAAGCTTAGCACACATTTTGTGCTAAGTATGTCCATCTAAGAATTTGAGCAGAGTTTATATAATTTAGACTAAAACCTACTATCCTTCACCATGAGAGAACGAGATCACACAGTCTGTGCATACAAACATAAGCTCAGCTTTCAGGTGGCCTTTGAAGGCAGGCAGGGTTTTCCCAGATAAAGTAGCAAAGCTCTCAGATATAAATTTCCTACATACACACATATATACACAACCCTCTCTGTTTCTCATTAGATTTTTACCTTCAGCCAAGCAAATGCATGTCCATAATAACCCAAGCCTTCCAATCAAACCTAGAGTGCTCTTTTGGCAGCGCTGAACTCTCTGGTGAGCAGACCACTGAAGGTGTAAGATAGATACACACACACAAGTGATAGTAAATGTCAGTGCCACTGGGAGAACCTGTCTGCCTGCTGTGCTGCTGGAACAAGTAAGCCTTTATAAGTTCACCACCCAAATCCAAACAAACTCAGCTCTGGAAACCTTGGGACCTATTAACCTATTTAAATAAAAAGTCATCTCCTTTCTTCCCAGGCCATACATGTATCACAAAACAGCAGCATGGCTTTAATATTGGAAAACCAAGACACTGATCTAGCTACTCGTATGGGCAGCAATTAACCATCAACATGGCTTATTCCTCTGCTGCTTCCAGCTTTGCTCAGGGAACAGCTCTGGGGAAAGCTTATGGCTTATTCTGACTCTTCAGAAAATAAAATTTGTACAGAATTCTAGGAAAAAATCCAAGCCAGTTTCTACACTCTACTTTTTAAACTGCTTTGTCACACAGAATAATGGTAGCATCTGTTTGATAAAAAGGACATTAAAAATTTAGGAGAGTGTACAAGTCCTTGGGTGTTGTAGGACACTGGCTCTGGGAGGAACAGAACATTGCAGTGCCTTTTAAGGACAATACTATGGAGTACTGTATAATAAGTGATACAGTCCTATAACAAATGGATTTGTGTGTACAAGAGAACCCCAAATCTGCAGGGCAGGGTTAGCTCCTTCCATTGGCTGTCACAGGTACCACACCTAAGGAACATTTTCCAGCATCACATAATTGTCCATTACCAGCCAAAACAGCTCGGCCAAGTTTGGACCTTGCCACTTGGAAAAATTCAAACAGATACTTGAGACTGACCAAATCTTTCCAATTGCTTTCGAAAGGAAAAAAACAGTTATAGGAAATTTCGGAATAGAAACCAAAGCACAAAAAAAGCTTTTGAGTAATTTAAAGGCATTGTTTTTTCTTCTGCCTGGCATATGTATGTAGTTAGAGGACAATACTTCTAAAATACATTAACTAATGCGTATCTACTGAGTTTTAACATGGGAGTTGCTCTTTTTAAGCAAAGAAACCAGGCATAGGGTAGGAGACAAAAAGCAACTAATATGTACTGGCATACGCAAAATATTTCTTTGCAAAATTAATACTTCAATTTTAGGGTGTAGGAGACTTTTTTTTTTTTTTGTAATAAATACTTGTAAGTTCCTGCATCCCTGAATGCCTGGAGCATACTGCTGCATTAAAAAAAAAAAACAAAAAAATCCCAAAAACCCCCAAATAACAACAACAACAAAAAAAGTAAATTATTCTCTGAGGAACTCCATTTTGCCTTACTTGGGCACAATCTCTTCCAGTCTTGACTTTCCAGCTCTCTTCCCCCTAGTGTGAGTAGTGAACCCGTCTCACTCCACTGCACTGGCCATGTAATGAGCACACATACAATATCCTGTCCCATCTCTATTCATAGGGACTCTCTCCTTCCAAAATATGCTGCTGTAAAGCAAGGAAGGGGGTTAAAGAAACCCAGGGAGCTCTAAGAATCAGCCCTTAGGCCCAGCTGCACCACGGAGTCTGTAGTAGCTCAGAACTACAGGTGCCAGGAATGTTCTGCGCATTCTTGGCCTTCAATGCAATCATTTCAGCAACTTTTTAGGAATTTGGGTGCTGATCTGTACCAAAACTTTGGCAGAAGTGCACAAAAGCCTGCTGTTAGGGGTTTTTGTCCAGCTGTTTGTCTAAGTCACATCCTTGGGTGCCCAGTGACAAAAGCCAACTGCTCTGACTTCCACATTAATAATCCAAAGCAGGTGAAACAAGAGTGCTTCCTAAAATCACTACAACATATTTTACTACAGGCAAAATGGTATTTTTCATATACTTACTTTCATGTGTGTTTCAGGTTTCCCTAGTAGCAATTTTTAAGCAAAGAAAAGGCCTCTAAAGCAGATGCCAAACATGTAAAGTCTAAAGGTGAGCAGTTAGCAACAAACTATGTTTTAAGCAAAGAAAACCAGCTGATAGTGTCACACAGCTGTTATCACTTTCTCCTAAAATAATTACATCAGTTTCAGTAATTGACAGGTGCTTTCAGTTTCACCTCAAAGAAGGGGATGGCACAAACCCAGGACTTGACTCCTCAAGCCTTACTGTTTCTAATGAGAATAAAAGAGAGTGGTACCATTTGAATTAATTAGTGAAAGTGTTTTAGAAACTCTAACTGACAGCGGTGGTCTGCAAAAACACTTCTCAACTGAGACTCCTCCCAAATGTTACATCCAGTATAAACTGACTAAAAATGGACTTCACCACATGAGCTTTTACCTGCTATGAATTCAGGCACCACCTCCTTTCACCACTTTTGCCAACTCTAAAGTATATCACATGGAATACTTTTTCTGCTAGACCAAAGGAAAAGGAAATTTATCTTCTGCTCTCATAAAAGAGACAATAAAATTCTTTGCTAGTCAAAACAAGTAAAAAGCTCCACAACCCTCTGATAACTACGTGCAATCTGAACAATGTTCATAAACCCAACATATTCTGAAGTTATTTCTAATAAGAGAGAAGCCAGAGCCCCACTTTCTGGCTGCTGACACAGATGAGGGATTGACAACTGAGACAATATGAAAGAGAAGTACCATGAAACATTGCCATACTCACACATTACCTCAGAAACGCCCCAATAAAAATGTTGGTTAATCAGTCCTTGCTCAAACTGCACTGCAGAGGTAACAATTCTGTGGTGGTGTTCAGCTGAACAGCAATACCAAGAGTTCCTGTAACTCCATGCCTCCCAAACACTGAGAGAACTGGGGTTTTACTTATTAAAAAAAAAACCAAAAAAACCAAACAATAAACCTTTAAATTCCTAAGCCTACATGCACTAACTAAAAGAAAAATTAATGCATATCATTAGATGCAAACACTAAAAAAAGCAAAATTACTCAGCATGCAGATAATAAAAACCCAGCTTTGGCAATGTTTTTCATGAAATAATTTAGAGATATCTATTAAATTATATAATTTATTAATATCAAAGTTTAAATTCATGTAATTGTTCTATAAGTAAAAACATGACATAAAACATGAGTCACTGCTACGTCACTTTCAGCCACAGAGAGGGAAAGAAAGGTGCTGCTCCCTACTTAAATTTCATGCGAGCTTTGAAAATAAAAAGTCCCTGTGAATGGTGTTGGCTTGAATTCTTTTTTTTTCAAATATCTAATCTTAACAGGGAAATGGCCTATTATGTTGAAATGCTGATGCATTTCACTTAAAATACAGATTAAATTTAATTTCTTCCAGTGGTATTTCACAGAGACAAGGGTGTTGAGGGAACTTCTAGATGAGTCTGCCTTTCAGAGAACATAAATATATTCTCTGTGCTTAAAATACATGTGTTAAAAACACAGAGAGAGGACTTAACGTTTAATACAGTATAGGGCAAAGGGTTTATCCCCACAACATTTTCCTCCAAGTATCTTTAGAAAGATGTTTCTAAAGATACACATCCTTAATGGAGAAGCAAAAATAGTAAATTTCTGTTCTTACTCCAGATCAGGTGCATGACACTGATGGTAAGACGTAGAATTCTTTTGATCCAAGTGCCATCAGTTTCCACCTGATCTCGGCCTAGCACAGGTGGTGCAGATCCCTGCTTTTTGGGTTCATTTACATTCAGCACGACTTTACCATCCCCAACAAAAATGCAATATACAAGCACTCTGAATATACCATCCAGCAGTTTTTGCATAAAATTCCCTTTGATTCCATAGCAACACCATGTTATAACACTGTGCATGGGATACAACCTTCTATTTACCCTAAATTCATTTTCAAATTGAAACGGTATCTTGTACTACACATGTTTCCAGTGATTGAGTTTGTCCTATGAATGTATTTAATGACTAAGCATATGGTCCTGCTTCCCATTCCCCGAGCCCAGCGCTCCTCAGAGCTGCCTGTCACACTCTACATATGCATGAGGAAAAGCTTTGCAATGGGTAAGACTCCTGCAAAGATGATCAGATGAGTTTCCTTCCATTAACCCAGATGAGTTTCCTTTCATTAACCTACACTGATGAGGATAATACTGCCCATGTCATTTTGGTTATATACTCTTAATGACACTGAAGCCTCTGAATATTTAGTGAATAATCAACTATAATAATACTGAATGCAAGGACGTGGTCTGAATTCCTCTGTATTTAGAATAGGGCTGCAGCCAGGTCTAAACAAGCTGTATCACTGCATGACCTAATGCACACATAGTTTGCCAGAATAACACCTTCTGCAGTTAAAGCAGAAACACAGCTTGCATTTTTGAGCTATGAACTAAATGACAACACACCAAGATTTCTCTGCTGTCTCTAAAAGGTCAAGATATTTTGACTTTGAACAAAAGATACTTGTAGCATTAAGCATTTTAATATGCATTTTATTTTGCGGATTGGTGACTTTCACTGGAAAGTTATTGTGCTGTTTTTCCTCCTGTGCAGCCTTGAACACATTCAGTATTCTCAGAAATCACTCTGAAATAAAGACCCCACATATGTTTAGAAATCCATACCACCTAGTGTATATATATATATTTCAGTCTACATGTTTTTCTTGTGAAACAAAACTGCTTGCTGTTCAAATTATCTTTCCACTATAGTTGCTCTTTTATACATTTATTATCACTCACCAGCACAGGTGGAATAAACAACTCATTTCAGAACCAGGAACCTGATACTTTAATCTATTCCTAATTCATCACAGTGGGTCAGATATTGTGGTGTGTGTTAAAATGACCTAGTGTGAGATGTAAAAGCTGTGCAAATCAGAAATACAAGATTTGAGTCCTTTATCTTTCTACCTTATCTCTCTCTTTTTTTTTTTTTTCTTTTTTTTTCAAATAATATTCTCCATGGCTTCATTGGTGTTTGGGGAAATCACCACCAGAGACTGCCAAGACAGAATCTGTTAAGATTAGAGGAGATGAAGCAGCATTGCTCACCACAAGAAGTTCAATGACTCAGTGCTCAAGGTTAATGACTCCTGTTTTGGGACCAAATCAGGTTCTCCCCCTCTTTGCCCTTAAGTTTCTGGAAGGCAGATTGTTTCAAACAGATTAAGGAGGGTGACAAAGCAGGATGTGGAATCTCTGTTTGACGGCTTGTGTTTTTAAGTTAAACATAAAGCTGCACCTCTGCTTTGCATAGACCTTTCCAGACCAACATCACAGCATTACGCTGATGAACCTAAAAGATACCCCGGTGTTTCCCTTTTTGATTTGAACTCTCCCTGTATAGCAAGGTGTGCCAGAAATAGGCAGCATTTCCCTGAGCTCCAGTTTCTTCATCTGGTCTGTTTGCAAGTAAAATGTGATAAACAACACCCTTCAGTCATGCACTGCCAAACACAGGGACATAACATATGAGCAATTGTACTGTGTTTCATCAAATAAAAGTCTGCCCCAAAATTCTGTCTCCAGATTTGTCTAAAGCTGGGAAAGTTTGGAGATGAGAAATAAGGCAACAGTATAATGGGACTTCCCTGCACTGAACTGTTTCAATCACTTCTGCTTAAATAATGCATCATGATCTTGTTTTCCATGTTTATCAAATGGATTTTGAACTATGCAAGCTTTTGACATCCACATTATTCTATGACAGTGAATTAGACAGTTAAAAGTATGCAGTGTACCTTTTTTAAAATGATGTGAACTTATTTTAAGTTATAAACCTTGTCTCCTACCTCTCAAAAGAAAACCTGTGGGCTGTTCTGCATGATCTGTTAAAGAGGAGATATCGCAAAACCACAGCGCAAGGCAGAGAGGCATCTCTAGATTACTGCCTTGGAATCCAGTGGCTATACCTCGAAAAGAACAAGCACTGGCCTTACTTTTAAAAGACTACATAAAGGCTCCTATCCTCAATTTTCAGTTCTGAACTTACCAGAGATATCAAATGGTCCTAATTCCTCTCTAAGCTGTAGGGGTGGAACTTGGGACACCTTTATGTATACTGTTATTAAACACAACTGACACTGTTCATCACATCAATTTTTGTGTGTTCCGAGCACCGTAGTTCTGATTGTGCACTGTTCAATGCATGTAGGTACCCAACTCTGGATTTTGCAGATAAGAGCAAAAAATTTAGACATTTTAAAAAAGTAGATGTAGACAAGTGAATAATTTTGCAGCTACTTTACCACTGCAGTGATGTGATCACTCCGATCAGCAATCCAGTGCCACTAAGTCACTCAATCCAAAAACAGCACAAGAGTCAAAAGACTTAATTAAATTATATTGCTTCAGTTATAGTGCCACGGAGTTAATACTTTATCCACATTGTTAATACTGTGCATGATGTAGCATCCTTGGACATATAAATGTTCCTACAGCATTCCTATTTCAAATGCCTTTTGCTACTTCTTTACAGTAACCCTTCAGAGAGTATTTAGTTACTTTGGTGTGGATTTCATTTCCCCTCTTGTTAATTAACCTGGTGATACTGTAACAAATTCATGCAATGATATCATTAGTTTGGTTACTGAATTACACGTGACAAAAAATTTACTGATTTTTTTCTCTGACATCATCATGATGTCATATTTTACAATGGTGGTTGCTTATTAGAGTGAAAAATCTAGAAATTGCAATCAGTATAAAATTGCTGTTTCTTAGCCCTGATGACTTTGAAACTCTTACAGAAGTACAACAGACCCTGGCAAAAAGTAGAGACAGAATTCTATACCTGAATTGTAAAAAAAAAAAAAAAAAAAATAAACCAAACAAAAAAAAACCCCACCACAAAACCAGCAAACAAAAAGCCTCACAAACAAACAAAAAGCCCCTTATAGACACTAGATTCAAAACCCAGAACTGCAAACCTCAATTTCAATTTAAAATATGAGTTACCATGGTCAGTGAGAAAAAGATAATTCTGCAAGGGCAGAATTGAATACTGTGTTATATTTTCTATTCACAGAATGCTCTTTATTTTCATACTTTTTTTTTTTTCCCATCCCCATTTTTATGCATTTATCTGCATTGCTGGTCAGCTGAAGTAACTATCAACTGTTATGTTTTTGGACTATAGGCACTTCTGCTTTATGCAAGATATAAACTGCTCTAGAAATGCATATTAATTACTAGAGGGAAATTTAGTGATCTTTTATCTGATGTAATGAAATCTAGCTAGCAGTGTGCATTTAGCACAGAAATGATCCTTACCTCAAAGCTTGCTTGCTCCACAGTCTAACCAACAAGGAATCTCTGTTAATGGCAACGACCTGGAGTGGCTCCCACAGTCTAAAAGGCTTTGTTAGATTTAACAGCAGTCCTTATTGACACTTTTAACTCCATTTTTTTGCCAAACTGGTTACTGAAGTGCCTTGCTGTGGGCTGGGGCAGAACTGAACTTGTTGTCCCTGGCATGTGAAATCCAAGAGCCATCGTTTGTGTTCCAGCCAATATTCCAAAAGCTGAACATTTGTAGGTAATGAGAGAGAGCCTGGGTCCTTTTCTGGTCACCTTTAGTGTGAACCTCTTGCCTTGGGAGCACAGGCAGCACCAGAAAGCATCTCTTTGGCCCAGCTTGTATAACTAAATATCCTGCAAACAATGTGTGTGATGGAAATCTGAATTTCACCTCTCTGTCCTTTTGGCAGTGCAAGACTGAATTTCTGAACGATTTCAAAAAAAAAAAAAAAAAACAAACAGAAGCTTGACTTAATACAGGACACACTTGTCATCTATCAACCAGTATTTCCCACAAATTGATGAAAACACAGTTTTTTACTTGCTAATTAAATTTCATTAATCTGCATATCATTCAGCAAATTGTTTGAGACCAAACCAGAGGTTACAGACATTTATACTGTTATGGCTAAGTAAGTTAAAAATGGGGAATAATGCCTCAAAATTAAATGCAATGTATTCAATACATGGCCACACTCTGGAAGTGAGTATCCCAGAACTGCAAGGCTCATGCTACTAGAAACAACTATTTAAAAATACTGACCCTGCCTTCTCCTGGACATTTAATAGCGGGATAAATGATAATGGGTAAATTACCCAGTGATACTTCAGAAAGTAGGAACAAACCTTTATAATTTAGACTTTCTTAAAATACAGCTGCATCCTAATTACCCTACTCACACTGGGTTATTTGTTCATTCAAATAAAATTTAAATTATTATGTTAATTATTTTAAAAATATTATTTCCTGTTTGTTTGGGGTTTTTTTTTCACTAAGTTGCATATGAAATCATCCTTAGAGAAAGATACTAGAGAAGGAATGTCATATTTCCAGTCTGCTTACCACATGCTTCTGAAAGGCCACAGTATATAAGTGAGTTTTTACTACTTCACTGTGGAATCAGTCAGTTTTTGTAGCTATATTCAGCTGCTTTTTGTTTGGATATGAAGGTGTAAATCTACCAGCAACAAGGTATCATATTTATAGTGTCTTGCCAGTGACAAAAGAAAGGAAAAACACCTGTAATTCATAATTTATCACTGAATCAATACCAAACCCTCTAAATTTAGGAGCACGTGATGGGTCACAGCTCACAGACATCAAAAAAGGAAGTAAACCTGGGATTTACCTAAATTCTGTGTGTCAGTAGCTTAACACTGCATTTATCTTACTTTGAATTATATTACCTATGCAGTCCTACTGCAGAAAGTATTTCAGGTCTGGAGGGGTCTGTCTGCATAGAGGAAATGAGAGTCCCTGCACACTTGAAAATTTAAGTGCATCCTTAACTGTAATCAGGTGTAGCAAATATGGGTTTCAGTACTTATCTGGAGACCACTGATGCTCCAAAGGAAGAGCATTGTACTGATAAATAACTAAATAAGACAGTAAACAAAGGTAAACACAGAGAAAGGGAAACAGTGAAAGACACAGATAAATTCTCTGCATTCACCTGGATTAGCTGTTCAAGTATTTCCTGTCCCTTGGGTAGATGCCAACACAAGCTCCACAAAAAGACTTGCCCATCCAGATCAAACATAAATTTGAGCCAAAAACAGTTCCTTTTTTTCCAGTATATTCTAAACTTGAGCAGTAAATTGTCCTAGTACCAAAACTTATCATAAAAGTGCATTACATTCATCCTAGAATGCCATTACAAACAGCTCTGCAGGTGATGAGTTGTGCAGGATTTACACCTGGAGGGTGATAAGGACACGCTCCGTGCATCCTGTTTCATGGTCACGCAGATGTTCCCTACACAGTGCAGCTGGAGAGGGCAGTGGCTGAGGAAACCCTGCATTGTAAAGGGTTTGACAACCTGTCATTCAGCTCAATATTACAGTCTTGTGGTTATTTTTACCCCACAAATAAGCTTACTAAGGTCCAGGAGCCTAACATGAATTTTTGGTGCTGCAGAAATTGTTTCACCAGAAATAAAGTGACTAAATCTGAGGATGTTTGCTGACAAAAGTAAAGAACAATATAGGAGTCTTTTATCCCAAAGAGTTACAGATTCAGTTGTCTACCTTGTTTTTTCTTTCCTCATATTTTTTCAAGTAGCCAAACAGTTGAACAGCACAGGATTTCTCACTCTTTTCCGCCAGCACATAGTACATTACAGAGCATACAATAACTGGGGTTTTTTTTCACTAACTAGTAGATTTCTCTGTAGAGTTTCTCAGAATAAATTAAGCCAAACCTCAGAGGCTGCTTCTATGATGAAAACTTTCAGCAGTCCTCCCAGAGCAAAGGAGTTGCCTTCATGCATTACAGTAACACAGCATGGCAGTAAACAGGAAGGACTGTTGTCCTGTTGTAAGGGGTAAAATAAAGTGTAAAATACCTAAGAATGCCATAGAGCTTAGGCTGTAGGTCTTGGTGGGGGCTGCAGGCCAGCAGCAACCCCCTGAGGTGCTCCCCTCAGCTGTCCTGCTAATGAGTACATTCAGCATTGCTCACACCACAGAGCACCTGGCTCCCCAAAAGCTGACAGAGGAAGAAGCTGCAATTAAGTCTGTGATTTAGTGGTCTTCCTATGGCTTTTCTTTGATAAATCTGAAACTATACCCAACTGTGGAACAAATAAACAAAACACACAAAAAAAATCAGAAGTTGTTCTCCTCTGAAGTTACTTCTCCCTGTGCACATCACCGGTGCTCATACGCCTTCTGTTGCAGAACAATGATGGAAGTGCTTAATTCATATCTCATTCTTCATACTAATTTACTTTAAATAAGGATCTCTCTTTCATCCTAGTTACTTTGTAATACTGGCTAATTTTTAAATACAGTTATCCCTGCCTTGACTAGGGTCACATCCTGTGTATCACAGCTGTCAAAGTGAGTGAAACATCTCTGTTTGCCATTCTTTGATGAAACAAAAGAATTGTTTTTAGTTTCATTGAGAAAATAAATTCTTTTGCTAATTCCAAAAAGCAGATTTGGTTAAACTGAAGGAAAGATTCTGAAAACGGTTTTGAAACATCTGGAGGAGATTTCCTGGCACAGGTCCTGTGATCATTTCAGGAAGTGGTGCTCATCTGTGCTTCTAAACAAGGGGTAAACAGGTGGTGAGCCCCAAAATAATGACTAATGCAGAATGTAGGTGAAAAAAATAGGGGAAAAAAAAAGTTTGCTTCTTGTTTTGTTGCATCCAACACAGAGGGAGCAGGAAAGGGAAAGATGTGCTGGCTGTGCAGGTGTTAATTGCCATCCCAATTCAAGGTATTCCCCGGAATGCTACCAGTGCTCAGGCTGTGCTCCTCAGCCCAGCTCCCTGAGCAGGCCCTGACCTCAGAAAGCACAGGTGCATGAACAACAGTGTCCAAGGCATTCCTTACATTTAACATTAATATTCTAAGACTCCTGCCTGCCTGCTGGAAGGATGGACCCAGGGCAGAAATTTGCACAGACAGGTAGCGCCTGGGGTTGAAGTCATTTCACTTGCTGATTATTCCACTGGTAGTATTTTTCCTCTTGAGCAAAATTTCAAACAATTCAGCCCTGACACATTTTTAAAAATGCAGCAGTGGAGAGAACCATTGCTGTCTGTGGGCATGCTCTGCCCACCTGTCATGACCACCAAGTGAATATGAACTTCTAGAAATAACAAAAATAACGACTGTGTTTAATTTTTGGGAAAGAACGTTTCTGACCCATGAAAAGACAGCATGTTTCAGTTGCCTAATGATGTCAGTCTCCTTTTAACAAAAGTAGAGAGCCTGATGTTTTGTTAGTTTCTGAAAAACCTGGATGTCTTTAAAGTTTGCACATATATATATTTATATATATAAATTTTTATATATGTGTACACACACAAAACTGTCTCCCTGATCATATAGCTACATCTCAATCATCATTGGCTGTATTTTCTATAAAGTTAGATTTCTCCCCCTTCTGTAGCCCTGTGTATCATAGCTGATTTTAGCAGTTTTCAATATAGTCCTGCAATGTGAATGCATGAAAGAGGGCCTTGATTAATTTCTTCCCTAATGCAGTTTTGTTTGATGCATTAGGGAAGAAAGTAGAAGAAAGCATCATCACTTTGGGCTGGTACTTGGGGATGTATTGACAACTGGAGAGGTCCAGTCTTACAATGTACTCATCTTGTCCCTACATGAAATATCTCAGATTTTCATAGGACAGAACCCTGACAAATACAGCAGGAATATTCATGGTTATCATGCATCTGCTCCATTTAAAATTTGAATGGAAAATAATGGGTATTTAATGGTTCACAGGCCTTAAAGAAAAAAAAAAATGGAATGTTTTAAGCACTAGGTAGGGAAGCAACACCATTTTCCTCTTAAAAGTTTTAAAAGGAAAACAGTAATATTTTCATGTCTAGCATTAGAAATCTACAAATCTAGAACTATAACTCTGCAAATCAGTAAACTTCCCTTACCTCCTTGCTTTCAAAAGGAAAACAGATGTATTTTCTTCCTATCTAGTTATGTCTGTTCTCATTTTACCACACATCAATGATGTTTTCCCACTAACATCTACTTGATTATCCACGAGACACAAGGCAACTCTGTACTATTTGCCCAGTGAAAGATGCTAGGAAGCACTTCAGTAAACACCAGGTTACATCAAAGTGCTGCATTTTCACTTAGTGTTGCTTGGAACCAAGGTTTAAAAATGTAAATAATTTCATTATCTTTTATTAAAAAAATAAACAATACATTATGCACGAATATTTAGATAAAAAGCTCTGCATTCTAGGGCTCAATGAAATTGCTGGTTCTGTAAATCAGTATTCTGCCACAAATAATTAAGAAAATTTATTCAGATTGGCAAAGGTTGGAAAAGAAATACTTGGCTGTCCTTAAAGAGAGGCCTTAAAGAAAATGTTTAGCAAATCAGAATTGATTTTCAGGACATGTACATAGAGATCATTAGGGAGAAAAAAGAACCAAAAGAAGTAAAAGTTAAAAATCTCAGTTCTTGTAATTTGGCTGAACTTAAGTGACTGACAATACAGAACAAAAATATAGCCTCCCTTTTATTCAGTTTTGAAATACCTGCAAAGGGCAACCTGAAACTGAAAAATGGAGTAAGTGCAATGAGGCCTTTAGAATAATTATGTGTTGTTAATTGAAGAATGTTAATCATGTCATATTAGGAGGGAGAGAGGGTTAAATTGGTAAAATTTCAATTCACTTAGGCCTTATCTCTTGTTGGAATGAACCAGATGATTAATCCTTAATATTCTTCAGGGATACAGAGAACATCAGCAATTAAATTAACAACTACGAAGTTTATGCTCAGAGATTCAAAAATGAAAGACAGAAACACTTTAATTTTTCACAAGTTGTTACCTTAATTATGTTCTTATTGCTTCTGTCTCTTTTCCCTCATTACAAAAACACACCCCTCAGTATTCACAGATTCCTTTAATTTGCTGTAGCTCGGCAACTGGGTAAGGAACGTCATCGGAGCTGCAAAAGTCATAAATCTTACTTTGTGCATGCTCATTGGAAATAAATCCTTCTGCTGTACCTTGTCCCTGTGTTCCAGCCGCAAGTGCTGACAAATTTTTGTTTCCTTACAAACAGCAGCGTCCATCAAAAGTTGCTGGCAGAAAAGGAAGGCTTGCCTAGCACAGAAAGTGAAGTTTCTTTTAGGAAAATATGAAAGAAGTACAGATATCTAAGTCAACCTAATAGTTACTACGTAAAGTGCTACCGGCAATAAGAAGGTAAAGGGATAAGTTTCTTATGAAACCTTCTAATTCCACAGGCATGAAAATAAGAGTGTAGTTTCAGGTCATTCATGAAAATTATATACCACTACGAAATTAAAGACTCATGTTTAAATGTTCTCTGCTTAGAGAAGAAAACAACAGACAAAGTGGAGGACTTGAGAATGTGTTTGGGATTCTTTCTTAGGAGTTGCATTAGAACATGTGGAATCTTGTTATCAATACTGGACTGTTTCATATATTGAATGATTTCAAATGTAATTGCTGTGAAAGTAAATGCTCCCACAAGCTGAATGCAAAAATCCATGCCCACGAAACACAGGGACTTGACATTGTTATCACCAGGCATGCATTCAAAATTATCAAAGTTTTAAAGTAAAATGTCATATCCCTGAAGGGTGCCCTTGCAACAAATTATTAACGAAGCTCTATTGATCCTCACCCAAACAGCAAAATCTCAATAAATCTCCTCTGGACCTTTGCTGAAGCTGGAAAATGCATTACACCCCCCTACTGACCACAATTTTTATTATCGCTATTGTGTTTGCAGGGCAGTCAATTTTATACAGCATTACAAACTGCCAAGTGCTAAAGTGATTTCCCCTATTACTGAGGTCCATGTATTAAATTTAGCAAGGCACAATATCAGCCTTCAAATATTGCAGGGTTTAGAATTGAATGCAGCTGAGCCTAATGTTATCAACCTGACAAAAACCACTGACATATTAAGTAGCAAATCATTTATTCATATTTGGGACTGGTTTTGTTTTTCTGTTCAGCTGGATAGTTTTAGATTAGCCACAGTATTTCAAAATGTGACTGTTACTGTGAAGTCCAAAGACACTATGGAACAGGTATTTCATACACTTATTATGCACTGTAGATCAGAGAAATATGCCTCAATGACCTGTTATCACATATAAATACATGTGAATTAATAAATTATTTTGCATAATGCAGGTTTAGGCTGCAAATACTTTAACCCTTTAGAATTATCAATGATAAGCATTTCAGGTACTTTTTATTATAGTAAAATACAAAGCCTTAATGCTCAGATAAAGTTTCATTTTGTGCTCCTTTTTTTGCCCTGATCATTCTTTTCCTGCCAGTCTGAAATATTCAAAGCTAGTGGCTTTCTGAGCTTGTAGACACTATTTGAAACCTAGTTCTTTCTGAAATATGCCTGTTGTAATGTACACCTGGAAGAACTGATGGATCCAGAATAATCCAATACCTGTCCCTAATATTAACGATTGCTTACATAGATGGAAATAAAGCTTCCCTTTTTTTTTTTTGTCAATGGAAACCAAATTATTCTGTAACAAACTGAGAAGAAATATCCAATATTTTGCTTGCTCGAAATAATCCAAATGATACTCTGTGGTAAAAGCTGAAGCCACAAGGCTCTGAGTAAAAAAAAATTCTGCATTGATACCTGTTATTATACAGAATGCCAGCTTCCTACCTTTTATAAATGACTTTACATACTGACAGGTCTGTGGTCTAATTGTGCAACTATTAAACTGCAAAAATTGCCATTAAAAATTGCTCACAGTGGATCTCTGGACAGAACTATCCATCCTCATGCAAAAACTCTGGGGAAGATCCCTACAATTTTCTCTCTGAAAATCTCTGCCTTCAATGTGCAATATGCCCCAGTAGGGAAGACGGAAAGAAAATGCCATTGACAGATCTGCACAACATTCCAAACGTGACAGAAAATCTCCAAATGAAAGGATAGAATTCCCCTCCTGTTTAAACCTTTCCAGGCTAAATCACACATCTCAGGTCACTGGGAAGAGCCTGACAGTCTGCAGTCTTTTACTTCAGGTATTTCACTGCTGTAGCTAATTTTGCCCTAACGACCATGTTGGATACTGAACTGTCCAAATCAATCATTAAACAGTTTAGCACTGTGCTTTATATTGTCACAAGGCTTCTACACCTGTCTTACAGGAGACAGCAGGACAAAAATATTGCTACCTTGAACTTAATTGTGCAGTTGGAAAGCCAACTTTCTACTGGAAAGCCTACTTCAAGCCCTGAATTTTATGTCTGCCTTTCCTCTCCATGTATCTTCCCCTCAATCCTTCCTAGACAATTCCTGCAACACTAGTTGGCTGCAAGCAAACAAATAAGAAAACAGATGAGTGCTGAAAAACAAGCATTAAATATTTAAACTCTTAAACCCTTAAAGACCCCAGGTGCTTTAGTTGCAAGCCCTTTCCTCAAAAGATAAAGCATTTAACATAAGCTGACACTCAACCATCTCAGTCTCATACACTGGCAGAGTTCCTCCTTGTCACCGAGAGAGATCAGATATTATTTTGCTAATTGGACTGAAAAATGCTCTTGGCATTCAGAGACTTCCCACATATTCACCACTGAGTTCTTGGACCACGTGGGTCCCTGAACTGGCTTTATAGAAGTTTCTCTGTGTTCTGCAATCTCATCGTAAATTGGACTCCTCTCATTCAACACCAACATTTAACTGTTAATAACTCTGTCTATTCAGTTCCGTTGCAGAAATTCCAGAGGAATAGTGAAGAACACCCTTCATAGTTCTATGAGTAGAGCTAATGACACTACTTCTTTCATTCCTGAAATGTTAATTAGCCCATAAGTCTAACACTCGGTAATGAAATATTTATTTTCCTGGAGTACTACGTGTAACTTAAGAATTATAAGTGAATCTAGATGTATAACTGAATACAAAAATCATTATTCTAAACCATGTTGCAATCTACAAGGGAAAAACAATATATTATTACAAAGAACTTCCTTATCCACATGGGTGAGTACCATCCATTTTAAGCACTTAGCATTTTGAATTTTGGAACAGCAGTCTCTGTTGCTTGCAAGAGTTCTTTAACAAATAAAAAAACATTCCACAAAGTTTACATGCTTTAATTCCAACCTTACATTACATTACATTTCATTTAGAGTCATCAAGGATATAACCAATTTGAAAATATTTTTCCTTGTTTGTGACCTGAGCTTCTCAGAGAGTAGTTTGGCATCCTGACAAAAAACTGGGTATGAATACCCAAATAATAGAATCACCGTGTTGAACTCAAAGCACTGGGGATGACTCTGAGAAACTGAAAAGGATGGGAGTAATCACCCAGCAGAATCTCAAAATCTGAGACAATAATGACTACAAGAAGGGTGGAAGAATTGATTTGCTGGCTAAGAAGCAGTGAAAGTGTGCAGCAAGGACCAGGACTTCCCTTGGTGCAAAAGGGCCAGGTTAGACAAGTGAACACAGATCTAAGTCCACTTTTACTGATGAGCACAAATACACCTTAGATCAGCTCAGACTGCATGTGCCCAGCTTGTGTCCCCTCCCAGCCTCTTGCCATCTCCAGCAGCCACACATTGTAGGAATCAGGGTGGGAAAAAGAAGAACCCTTGATGCTGTGCCTGCACTGCTCAGCAGCAGCCAAAATAGGGGTTGGTATTAACGCTGCTCCTGCCTCAAACCTAAACACAGCACCACATGGCTTCTGGGAAGACAATAAACTCCATCACAGCCAGACCCAGCACACAGATTTAAGCTTTTTATCTGAAATTCTTCCTGAATAGAGATGAGTGAGATTTAAAGAAATCAGAGATAAACTTCTCCAGTGTGATTTCCAAATGGGGTGTCCAGGAATCAGCTCTCACGTCGTGCAAGAACCTTTCGCTCAACACATTTGGGTTCTTTAGGGCCACAGACGTGGTTTCAAAAATCAGCAATTCCCAGTAAATGATCAGGGGTGAAAACAATGAGTAAGGGATACTGTGCTGTTATCATGTGACACTGAGAAATCATTCTCAGGCCTATCCTACAAATTCTTGGCTATTCAGCCCAGGATTTTTTCCAATACACCATCATAATTCAGTGATAAACTATTAAGCAAAATACCTGTAACTTCTACTGTTGCCCTAATGAAATTCCAATAAATTCTACTGTTTGAGACTATTCTGTTGAAGAGCAGCTCACCTGAAAAGTAATGGCATGATGGCATGATGGCATTTACATGCAATAGTTCCAAATTAACAGAGCTGTTTACATGTATAAAATCTACAAGAAAACAAGATTCCCATACAGCAACTCATATACAAAACAACTCATCCCACAGACCTGTCTTGCTGTGGAAAATGGTGGGGCTGAATTGAACAAAGTCAGTGTAACATGATTGAAAGGACTGGTTAAAATAACACTGGCACACGTGAAGCTGTGTATCCTGAGTTTTCCATGAGGGAAGTCGAACTAAAATATTTAGCCAGTTAAATAATGTGCATCTAACAAAAACAGAAACAAGATTGCTTGGTCATATTTACCTTATGTGACTGTGCTAACATTATTAAATTTGTTCCCTGATAAGACATATCTCTAAAGTAAATTGGAGTCACTTCACTTAAAAGATGACTGAACCATATTACTTCAGTAGTAGCATAGGAAAAAAAAAATCTTCAGTGTGTAAAACACTGCTGCAAAACATGAGTAAATATTAATTTCTCCATGTCCAACAGAATAAGACATGAACAGGCTTGCTTTTCAGCAGAAAAGATTCCAATTGAACATGTGGCTCACTTGTGTGTGGTTTTTATAGCCAAGAGATAAATTTGACTTGTCTGTTTATAATTGCTTTTTATAAACCAATTTAAATTAAGAATTTGTTCACTGGCTGTGAACATCCATATATTAACTTAAAACAGGATTGTTATCTTTGGTTTCACTGTGTAGTTTTACATTAATAGCATATGATAACCTTCTGAAATGAGAGAGTAAATGTTTCACACACACATTAATAATGAATAGCGAGAAACAGAAGTGCATGAGGAACTTTTACAAGTGCCAGTAACACGTCACTGCATCGCACCACAGGATTCCTCACATGTGAGTTGTACAATGAGATGTTTTAGGCCACCTCAGCTAGGCCTGTATGTATTATTAAATTACCTTCCTAGTCTTTACAAGACTTAATTCCACATTCCTCATTTGTCTCCAGCATTTGTAATTTTGTCTTTGTGTTAGATCAGCTTTCTTCCTGTGCTTGAGAGTATCCTCTTCTACTTGTCCTACTTCTCATGAGGAATTATCCAATATAAAAATCTAAATTTGCATCCTATTATTATTAATATTAATATTATTATTACTGTTATTCTCTTGCTGCCCATAGAGTCATCAAACATGTGGCCAGACACGCAGGAAAACAAACAAAAAAAAACCAACCACAACAAAATACTCTATTAACCATCCACTTCAAAGAATTGCAGCCAATTCCCCCCAGGAGGGTAAAATAGACCCTTTTCTAAAGCAAGTTTTTAATTGCCTTTCAGCCAAAATGACCCCCCCAAAAAATAAAGGGGTTTTTTTTACAAATTATCTCTGTTGGAATTAATTTTCCTTAGAGAGGGTGGTGCCATCTACATCTACAACCAAAGCACAGCAAAATAAAGACATTATTATTATCAACAGCATTACCAACTGATTCCAGATTCTGTGACAGCAAATAGGGTTTGAAACACATGAAGACAAAACATAAGTTCAGCCTGTGGGTTGCTTTAGAAGTAGAACCTTAGTGATGTCAAGAGGACACGATTTCTTCACATTTAACTGAAAAGGACAGTGACTGTTCTGATCTTAAATATTCTCCTGTCATTTCAGCCCTTTGACCTCTCTCTCCTTCATTTTCCTTCCCTTTCAGTGACATCTCCTGTTTTCTCCTTCTTCCTCCACTGTTCCTGTTACTGGAATGTTGCATTTCCCAGACAAGATTGGAGTGTGAAGGTACAACTGGACAAACAATCATGGCCATTGCGAGTGTTCCCTCACAAAACAAAGTTCCCTCAGTTTTCTCAACATTTCTACTGGAGAAAGAACATGGGAAGTAAGTAAAAAATTACAATTTAATAGCACTGACTTGGGATATTTTCTGAAAAGCTCACGAGCTAAAAAAGTACAATTGCTGAAAACAGTAAGGCACAATCAGTAAGGGTCTTTTATTCAGATTAGGTGTTTCAGTTTTCTTACACGTTTGTTGAGTAAAAAATAACTGTTTTTTTTAAAAAAGTGGAATTACTTTTCTTATGTCACAGTTGTAAAGCAGTTTTGTAAGCTCTATTCAGTATCCATACCGTGGTAAAAACTAGGGTTGCTAATTTTTAAATCAGCAGTACAATTAACATTGTCACCTTAATATTAGCACTGCAGATACTCTTCAAATTGGTCGTATGAGAATCAATATATTAAACATTTCCATATTCCAATATGTATGCTTACCTATGTTCACCCTTGGAGGGAAAAAAATCATCTGCACAATCTTTCACCCTAAAGGATGTTGCTGATTTTAAATTTTATTTTTTCAATAAAATAACTCATACATTTGTTTCAAAAATCCTGCTTAAAACAAACCAAAGCTCAACTAAACTAGCCCTCTGAATAAAAGTTTAAATCTCAAATAAAAGTAATGATAAATATTTGGTCTGATGTAATCTAAAGCCAGCTTTTAGCTTTGAAAAAGTTACTTTTTAACCAAATCACATCTCACCAAACATAGTTTTGGTCTTCACTTCCTATTCCATAACAATGGATGCTCTGCAAAAGTTCCAAGTGGAATATCTAGAAATGCAACATTTCTCTTGGCTGTTGTTTCAACGTTAGTTGGGAAAGCACAGATCAACTTCACTTTAACTGCAGCCACCAACCAGTTGCAGCACTGGAATTTCAATGGAAACAAAATCCTGAAAGCCCAAAGGAGATAGTTTCATTCATTACTACAAATATTCTTAAAAAAAGGAAGATTACATGGTCGTGATTATTACATCACTCAAAACATGAAATGTACAGTATTAAACTCAAAGAATGACTAAAGTTGAAGCACTTCTTGCTGATTTCCCAATTAATACTGCCGTGAATCAAAGTCTCAGTGAGGCAGACAGACTTTCCAAAGAACACACACCAGTTCCAAAAGCAGAGATCTCAGTTTCATCAAGTGTGCTCATTGCATCCTAGCTCATCACAGACCCATTGAAAGCCCCACCTTTGTAACACACAGAGGAATCAATTGAAACACAAACATTCCAGTTTGAACAATCCTTTTGAACTTAGACTGTGTTTTCTAATCTAAAACCATTGCTGGTTGGGCAATTTTCATTTTGTAAAAGGACAAGTGGCACTTCATTTTAGGTAAAGGTTAATATGAAGTTCTCCACTTTATAAAATGCATCCCTCTCTAACACAAACCAGTGCATGCTGGTGTCTAATGCTAGAGAGGAATGTTCACACACTCGAAAATAAATGGTTTTTGCATTTCAAGGTGACAAGTACAATGTCAGACACAATCAATCGATCACTGCATAATTATTATTGCAAATGATCCATATCCATGCTGCAAAGCTTAAGGGGAATTTAATGAAGCAGGAAGCACATCAATAATAAGATCTACTTCGGTCTCTGTTAAACTTCGCAATTCACAAATCTGTTGTCACATTTTATCCTTCCTTGAATTCCTGTAATTATATTTGAGGAGAAGCTCACTGAAAGTAAAATCCAAGCATACATAGCTTTTCCTCTATAAAAGGAGTCCCTGTATATTATATATACATTGCAAAAGATTAAATGTACAAAATTCTACAAACACAACAATCTCTGAAGAAAACTTGAAATGCCAATAATCAGCCTTAGTCTGATGTGTTTGGCTGACTTAGATCTGCGTTGTGCCCATGGAGGAACACACAGGGAGCACAGCAAGAGTGAGAAGGAGCTGAAGAGAGAAACTCCTGATTGCAATCCCTCCATGTCACTCACTGCCTCCCTGAAGAAAGGGAGTTTAACTTGTGGTGATAACAAAAAGGGTTCTTGGTTTTGTTTTCCACTACCTGAATCAGAAATTAAATCACCAAACTTAATTGGCAGAAATGAATTGGCAATAAATAATGTCATTTCTTCCAAGGCAAGTCTGTTGTGTCTGTTACAGTGATGAGGAAGTGATCTCCATGTTTTCCTGCTGTTTCACGAGCTTTCTCACTCCAGTTCTTCCCATTCCTCCTCCCTCCCTGTCCCACTGAGGCAGAGATTAAGAGGGAATTTGGCTGCTAGATGAGTCCAAGCCCTGACACAACTTCTGTCCTGATGGGGGAAAACGTATCTAGTGTATTAGAAGCCTCTGTGAAAACGAGTCATTTCTGCAGAAATGTTGGACTTCAGCTTTCTGGTTGCAGTAAGAACAGGTGGATTTCCGTTCTAGGCAATGACAAGGATCCAAACACAGATTCATCTCTTTGGCAAGGAAGGAATATCAATCCAGGAGCAGAAGGGAAAAAGGAAGCCATATGGAAAGACATCAAAAGAAGATGTGAACAGATACACAGGCTTCGATTAGTAAACCTTCCCTTTTGTTGATTAAACTGTGAGACAGTCAAACTAGTTAAAAAAGGTAAATCCAGCCTAGTGGCATTTGCACATTAAAGTAAAAAGATAAGCAAAATCTTGGCTTAGGGACTATGACAGCTTCTCGAACAGGCACACTTCACTGGAATAAATATGCAAAAGGAACACATCAAGAAATTAAACTCACGATCCAAACAAGGTTTCTCAACTGCCCAGAAAAACCTTCAGGACTTGCTCTTTCCTCTGCCTCCCCAACTAAGACCATTCCAACAGTAGCTACGGTTCTACAGCTGTAGATGCAGTAGCTTAAACCCACCAGGCTGTCACACAAGTGGTGTTCAGGAAGGATTTCCACTAAGAGATAATAATAGTGGGACAATAAGAGGACTCTAACCTGCTCGCCCAGCCACCTTTCATGCAGTCTTTGTTCAATTGTTTCATCACACAAACATCCCTGGACTGATAAAGGCACCCACGCAGTTCATTCAAAGCTCTGATGGAAACCAATGCTATTAAGAGGGACACAACAAAGATAAGGTTAATTGGACAAGTGTAACTCCTTGCTAAAGTAAGGGGGGAGGACAGATTAGGTAATTAAAGTATACAGAGCATATAATGCAACTTCAGAAGAGGACAGAGCAAGTCTGTCATGCTGCTTTACACAAAATGCACTGATTCTGCAGCAAGAATTACTAACAATAATAATACATATATTCTTGATGCTTAAACTCAGTTTAATCCTGCTTAAACTCAGTTTCATGAAACACTTCTATGTGTTTGTGTCTAAAGGAAAGTACATTGCTTTTATAAACCAAAACTGCCTTGCTTGCCTATCTGCAATGCTGGACATAACAGATGCTGGAGCATCATCCTGATTTGTTCTCGTCCTATTCTTACCCCACACAAATAACAGAACGGTGTTCTACAAAATACTGTAGCAGGTCAAGAAAACCCTTCAAGAACTGAATGTACCAGATGACTAAAAGTTACTGTCAAATATTCTGAACTGAAATCTCTTTTCTCTTCTGTTTCATTTCTCTTCTCACACTAAAAAAGGTGATTTTGCTGAATGTCTTCATGCTTTGCATGCTAGTGTGACTTTTAGCTTCTGTCATCACAACATGAATTATTATACATATGATTTTTAAGCCAACTTACGTGTTTGTTCCAATAGATACATAAACACAGCCTACTGAGAGTTGTCTTAGATTCTACCATAACTAATTGTAATCCTGTTTTCATTCAACATCTGTCAGTCTTTTCATTTTAGCCATCAAGATTTTAGATTTATAAATTGCAATACTTCATTATTCAATTTTATTGAGTCAGATACCCTTGAAGATCCTTACTATTCACATCAGCATACTCTATTATGAAGTCATTTTGTATTTTTCTGTGTTAATAATAAAAGGTACATATTTATTCAACATCAGCGGTCAGGCAGTCAGATACAGAGGATGAAGCTACATGTTTTATTCAAGGTCTCAGTGGAAAGCAGAATGAGGATCACTTTGACTCTGAAGATACCTGCAGCTTTTCAGCTGATATGTTTGATTTTTCTTAACTAAAAGGATCCAAATACTTTGATTACTCAATAATTCTATGCAATAAAACCCATATTGCTGAAGTGTTCCACTGACAATGTTTCCAACATAGTCATTTATTCTTTCAGCTTAGTTCACGCTGGATCTCACTGTCTGTAGCTCTTGAAGCACAGTCAGTTGTGCATTTTGTCTTAGTCTAGGGCGGTTTTGGAAAGTCCTCATTTAAGAGAGCAATCCTTTGCTTAATGCACACAGTGTCAGTGCTGCAAAATGCACAGTAAATGAAGTTAGTCAAAAAAGTATGAGCACTGTATTTGCTCCTTACTCCAATTTAAAAAATCCTAGAGTTTTGTTCCTTTATCATTTTAGTTATCTTCACATCTGTTTAGGGTTCTCATTTCCTTTAGAAAAAAACCCTTTACAAAGGTGTCCTGCAGCACTGAGTACACAAGGAGCACAAGGCTGGAAATGACACCCTTCTCTAAGCCAGGAGAAAGGCTCGCTCTGTGCCTGCATACATTTGGGAGTGCATAAAAACATACAGACTTTGGTCAGCTGAATAAAATACCATCTGCTTTTGAATATGTGAGCTGACACAGACTCCTATATGTGTATTAGGATGTCTCCAAATAGGAGAAGCACCAGAAATGCAACCATAAAGAGTTTAAACTCCTAAATATCCAGATTAAATTTGTGCTAGAGTCTGTTACATCCTTTTCCTCCAGATTTCTTCCCAGATGTTCATCTAAAGAACATTTTGCTAATTCAGACAAGTACAATTCTCTTTATTGGACCCAAAAGCTTTATTCTACAGAGTTGTCAAAACAGTGTCCTATTGCCAGAAGAAATTATCTTGTTGCTATTGCATACACATTTTTTTTCAATCTGTTTCTCTGTATCTGCCTACACTAGTTTTGGGGAAAAAAAACAAATTTCATTTGCTGACATGCTTTCTGCCTTGTTTGATCAAGCATCATTCTGAAGCTGCTACTGAAAAAATCTCTGCTAAATATACACAAAATTTCTGACAACTCATTCCCTATTATTAAAGAGAACAGCAGACTGACAGGAACGAAGCACACCTCTGACTAAGCAGACATTAATTAGATGTTTATAAAATTCATAAAACTGTATTATGGTACATTAAGGTAATTTTAGTCCAGCATTTTCATAGCATATAACAAAATGTGGAAAACTAATAATTTGTATTTTAAAAATGTGTTTACCAATGATTTTGTTCCGGTTTTTCTTAGGACAACATTTAATTGCATTTGACTTTTTCATGACATAACTTTAAACCCTTGACTTCTAACTCGGAATATGAAAGTTGAACATGAGGTCGGTGAGAACTCAAAATAGTCCAGTCTGAACAAACAGATGGAAAACAACCAACCATGGAACTGTTTGCTTGGGAATCAGGCAGCTGCTTGTGCTCTCATGTGGACAAACTACACTTATTTTTCAAAATACGAGAAAGAGGAGGATGAATACTGCACAGAGAGAGGGGGTTTGGAAGACTGGGGACTCTATGAAAGATTGGGAGCAGCCTCAGCTTTCAGCCATCAACTCTCATTTCCCCCACCAATAGTTAGACTGCTTTAGCCAAGCTAAGCACGAGTCAGCAACTTTAGAGCCCTTTAACTGGGAAAAAAACCCCAAAACACGTATTTTTTACATTCTGAGAAAATCACAGCACCTTTGGGGAGATGAGGTACACAGGAAACGTGAATGATAATCTGCAGTGATCGAGAACACCTTGAGCCACTGCAACAATCTTATTTTAGGGAGAAAGGGGTGCTGAACTGCAGCAGCAGCAGGTGTAAAAGGGTCTATACCCCTCAGAAATTATATAGGCCCTTTTGAATTCACTAGCTCCTAAATCAGTAATGTCTGAAAGACCTCAAAGTTTCTTGGTCAGTGTGAACTCTGATACTGATGAACTCTGATTCCCACAGCACAGGTGTCTACACATAAAGTACCAGACCAAAAAAAGATCTCCTTTGTCCAGGGAAGGAGGAAAGTATAAATACAAACATTATTTAATTGCTTAGACCATCAACAAATATGGATTTCCCTTGACAGGGTTAACAATACTAAAAACTTTCTCTACTTTTTGAAATTTTGAAATAAGTATTTAAAAAACAGCAACTAATCAAGACTATTCCATTCAACAGACTGGGTTAGTGTCTGTGCTCTGCATTCCTGCACAATGTTTTTAGTTAGCAAAATATGTTCAGTTTGTTTGCAATAAAAGGAACTTGATACCACTGTCATCAGTAGGAAAAAAAAAAAAAAATCAAACTGTTCCAGGATACTGCTTAGTAAGACATTAGAAAATGGGAAGAAATCAAAATTTTCGTTTTCTTTGTAAATATTGCAAAATGTTTCTACATTATACATGAAATGAAACAACAGGTAAGCACTGCCACATAAACGAGTGAATAATCTGAAAAAATCTCAGTCAACGTAATAAATTAATTTTAAGCTTTTTAAAAAGGGGAAGACTATATTTTCACACAAGTTGGCTACTTTAAATTTTAATAGTATTGCTGAGAAGCTTTTTATAATTATATAAAATATTGATGTGATGCCAGGAGAAAGCATTTCAAGTGCTGCTGTGAGTTTATACCTTGCACCTACATATATTAAAAGTCTCCTGTTTACCTACTGCATCTTTTTACATTTGCTCCATCTTAGGTACCTCTACATGCCTAGCTAATGTATAGAGCTTAAAAATCATAACAGAAAAAAATCTATGAATACAATTCCTCTATTTCAATAAAAAACGCACAAAGTAATAATGTTCTGCTCATTCTCTGCTTCTTCCTACTAATCTTGAAATCTTTTACAAATAATTTAGACTAGAAAAGTTCAGTTGCAAACGGGAAGAACGCTTAATACCCAGGTGTAGTAGTGCCAAAAGAGACAGGGGCTGTTTAAAGAATTCTGCAAATCAGAAAACCAGAACAAAACATACATCTTACAATGTAAGTAAAAAGGACAAAATAAAAATGGAATGAACACACTTTTAAATGTGAAATATTAATTACTAGAACTGTTATATTAATTACCAGAAGCTTTGAAAACCAGAAAGTGGTACCATCAGAAACTGCTTATTACTGTGGTTGTTTTGCTTAAAGCATTTGTATACATCTCTAAAATGAGTAAGTAGAAAAGTTCATCAATAATATAAAATACAGCACACCAAAAGTGATAGAAATCTGCATAGCTACCTGCAAGAAAATGTATTTCACTAAATTTCAAATTAACAAAGATTCCTAGGCTTGGGGAAGTTCCCTGGCTTTTAGACCTTTTGAGCCTGTGCCACAGAGAAACAGAATAATACAGAATAATGCATGTCCTTTCACCTTAGTGTGCATATTAGAAGGAAGGGTTTATCCTCAAATATTTACTGTGCATCTCCTTTGGATGATGGCAACTGTAACACCACAACACAAACTGAATGAAAGACAGACTGCTGCAACTGAGGGATCTGATTTATATATCTAAAACCAGAATGGAATTAATCCTTGCACCAGCAGCTTCGGTACAGAATCGTGCTAAGGGTTAAAAATGAGCAGCAGTCAGTGTTGCACAGACACACTGGTGAAAATTCAAGGGACTTGTACTACAGAACCCAGAAAAAAAGAAAGAGACAAAATTATAAAGCTCAGTGATTGGTGAGCTCCCAAAACCATGGCACAGGTCAAAGTACTGAAATAAGAAACTTAGAAGTCGACATGCAGTGCCTTTTGCACAGGTGACAAAAGTTACTCAGATATTGTGGAGGGTCAACAGAAATGAGAAGAAAGCATAAAGGGAGATTTACAGCAGGGACCTCGAGCGATTCAGAAAGAGAAGGAGTGATTACTGATAATATCTCTAAGACTTCAGTGTTGCCCCTCTGCAGCCTGTTTTGCAGAGGTGGCCCAGATTAGCTGCACGCCTGTCTATTTTTACATACATTTAAATTAAATAAATAAATAGATTGTCAAATGAGATTAGTTTAAAATATTTTCCCAGATGTACAGGCTTTGAAGAGGAACACAGAAAAGCTTTCAAGTATGCAGATTTGTTCACTGATCTTTTTGTGGGTCTTTTTGCTAAGAAAAAAAAAACAAAACATTCTGTATCAAAACCTGGAAGAATTCACAGGTTAATAGATTTACTAATTCAAAACATACATGCCCCAACACATTATTTTTAAGGTGAGCAGATTTTGCTGCAAGGAATCAGAACAATGCTGAATATAAAATCACAGAAATAGGAACATAACATCTATTTCTTTATCTGCAGTTGTCAATTGCCAGAAACTTAAAAAGCCAAGACAGACTGTGACAGTTAGTATAAAAGCAACTGGGTTAAGTAACACACATTAGAAGTTTTAATCACATTAAGGTTGTTTCATTTCTTACAAAGAAAGCAAATTCTGAACAGCCACAAGTGATGCAGCATTTTGCTTTGTAACTGAACCACACAGAGAATCTTACACAATTGCAATATGTTCTAAGGCAATGAAAAGAAAGCAGTGCACTCTGCCACATCCTGCAAATCCTGAAAATAAATTTCAGCCCCACGTTAATGAACCAGTTTGTTTAAACTCTGCCTGGAAATGCAAGCACATGTTCTGCACCCCAGCCACGCTACCCTGCAGCACACACACCTTACATAGCACAAAACATGCTGCAACTACAGGCTAAAATCCACAGTCCCAAAGTCAATTTATTAACAAAAGATTGACATGGAGAGAGACACTACCTACCCATAAATACATCATCATCTTGAAAGAAATCAAGGGCTCTGTCAGCAAAGAGAAGTCTCCTTACTTCACCAAGTATGTCTGGAAGGAAAACTGAAAACAGTGGGTAGAAAATCTTGCCTTTTTCTGTCAAGTCCTCACAGTTCTCTTCTTATACAAGGTATTTTTTTTAGTTTGTTTATGAGAATAGCATTCGTTCAGTGGCTCTTTCTGCGTGTGAAGTGACTTGCTTCAGGCTGTCTTTTTTCTTCCCTTTTTCTCCCTAACTCAGTCTGTCCTTTCTTTACTGTCAAGCTTGCTTAGGTAACAGTTCTTGGTGTATCTATTTAATGAGCAGGTCCGTGCACTAAAGGCAGCCAACTACACTGGAGAGAGGGGGGGGAGGGAAAAAAAAAGTGTAATAATAAATAAATAAATGGGAATATACCACTTCCTGATTATTATTATGGGATCTACGGACGCCCCCTCTGCCAGAATTTATAGGAGGATTTCTAAGACGTCTTGAGGGAGGGGGGGAATCCTCAGAGTGACCCCGGTGGCACTCAAGCCATTACCTCTCCCTGCTGAAGGACCCAGTTCACAAATCCCGCATTTGAGAAATTTTTAAACTCAAAGCAAAGCTCCTGCAGAAAAGAAAGGAACATGTACTGCACCCTGCTTCTCCTTTATCTCTTTAAATGTACTTCAGAAAAAAGCTGCATCCAGGCAGGTCAAGGCCTTTCCCAATCTTATTACTCTCACACAGGAGTGTTCAACACACTTTTCTACAGCCATCTACTGTCTCCACAGTGTTACTGCTGCTGTTCCTGCTGCCGGGAGAGAACTGCCAGCACGAGAAACAGGGAATACAAACAGTACATCAGAGCAGAGGAAAGGTGTTTGGGCTAATTTGATTTATTTATGGTAGGATTTTTTTTTTTTCTTATCATAATACATATTTTAAAATCAATGTTAGGATTGTGATTTGCATATTTAACAAAGGTTAATACAGAGAACTGCAATCTCTTTCTTTTTTTTGTTAAGTTGAAGGTACTTTATGCAAATGAGTGAGCATACAGGGGACTTGAGGCTTTTTGACTGACACTTGGGACTTTTATCCTTTGCTACAAGAAAGTATTTTTAACTCATTTAATCCATCTCATCAAAACACACAGTTTTAACAATATACTTAGTAAATTGATCAACAGTGTCCTCAGGTGAGAAACAATTTTAAAAGGTAAAGGAGACAAATCTTAGTAACTTTTAAGGCTACATTATTAGTCTTGAAAATCATGCCTGACATCGTGAACTGGTGCATGCCACACCCTGACCACGACATGTTTCGGGTGCTGATGCAGAGAGCCACACACACAGTCTGTCCTATAAGTGCATCAACTATATATTATAAATAATAATAACTAAAGAGATGAGGTATACAAATAGTCATGGGAATGAGATTAAACTAAAATTTTGCCTTATTTTTTGTTGGATTATTTACTGGTTATCTTTGGTCATAGACTTTGCACTTCTTTAAAAAAAAAAAAAAAAAAAATCATTCTTTTTCCCTAAAAGACTCCAATCCATTTACATATTCAGCCTGACCATACAAGGTAAAATGTCACCTAAATAATTAAAATGCATTAACTAAATTGCATAATCACTCACTGCACCAGGGCAGGTGGCAAATGGAGAGGCACCTGCTGAAACAGCCCATAACGAGGAGACATAATAGCAAAGCAGGACTGGGGGGAGCAAACTAAAATCCATAGCACTAAACCAACTGGGATCTGCCACCAGGGTGAAGTCCAAGTAAAAATCACTGCTGCACCACTGACAGTTCAGAGCGGATTTAACAAAAAAATGAAACCATCAATTCACGTGGCACTTCACACTAAAATTTCAATAAAGTTTATATATATAAACAGACACAGATACACACACAGCTATTTATGTTTGATCTGCAAAATACCATAACTAGGAAAATGTTGTTGCCTCTTAGTGGAGGCAAAAGGCAAAGATTTAACATACCAATTCCTAAAGTGGTAATTTTTACTGTGATGTGCAATGATGGTAACATTAAAATAAGTTTAGTGCAGTTTCATGAAATAAAGCCGCTTCCTTCACATAGATAGACTCCAACAGGAAAAGAAAAACCTTTTGTTTCCAGTTTTGAGTTGTTTAAACCATCTGCCAGTTTAGCCACCAATACTCAGCACTCTATCAGGCCTAACCCAGTCACCTTAAAGTCGTACACCTTCACCTCAGTTAGTCTTCTGCATAGTGCTCTGTGTTCTGTAGTCACTTACACTGTAATAAACCTGAAATATCATGTTAGAATGAATTACATTATACTGGTTAGGCTGAAAATACATTTTCTGATAATGTATCTGAACATCTGCCAGCCAGCAGTTCTTTCTATTTGTGCACCTCAACTGAACACAGGAGGCTTTAGAATTTTCAAAGACTGGTTAAAGATTTTATTAATATGATAAAAGACTGTGCACAGCTATTGCCTATAAATCACTTCTGTATCAAAATTTTCCTGTTTGGGAGCATAGGCAGCATATGAAACTTCAGGGAATGGTGTCCCAAGGCTTTCAACTACTCTCTCTGTATTCTAAACTCTCTTCATTATTAAATTGGTTACTCAGTCAATTCTTCATATCTTATTCCTTCAAACAAGAGGAACAGTTTCTAATGCTGCTGTACAAAACCATTCATTTCAAGTGTTTTATTTTTTGCACAGCTATTATTCAATACTTTGTCAGATCATCTGTAGTTCCTGTGCAGGTAGAAAAATGTGGATGAAAAGATGACTGAAAACAGGTGTATTACTCTGGTTTTCGCACCTATGGCTGAAGTCTAAACAGAACCCTGTTTGCTAAGGTCACTTGTTACATGATCTGGATTAGCAAACAGTGCGAAAAAAGTAAATAGAAAGTACTGACCACAATCATTTTAGCAAGGGCTGGTCCAAGAGAGCTGGCATCGGGTTCAGGTCAAAAGCTATTGAAATCAATGAGAACCTTGGTGTTCTTTTAAAAAACAGGCAGTCAGAAACTCTGTTACCAATTTGGGCATTTGCTATTTCCTGCCATAATGGCCCCGTTCCTCTGATGCTCCCAAAGATGTTCACATGGGGCTCTTCCACAGGGGCTCTCACAGGTACTTCCAGCTTCAGAACCAGCACTGCTGTGTGAGCTCATACCACAGCCTGAACTTTTATAATCGATCAGAATATCATATGTTTTCCCTACAGAATCACAAGGGATTGGTGAGATATTCAGGGTAAATAAAAATAGTTGGTAATAGCAAAAATGAAATAATAAATTTTGTACTCATAATTAATCAAGATTAGTTATATATGTGATCAGCACATTCTTATTGGCACCTAAACAGTTCCCATTTCTAAAAAATCAAGCTCTAGATTCTAGGAGTTCCATTACCTTATTAAAGGGCCATAATTCATAGACATATCTTGGCATATTTATTAATGACACAGAAGATTGGAAATAGCACTGGTATTGCTGCTTACGGCATTGGAAGATAAGAAAATGCAGACTAAGTTCCTCCTCTTGCAAGGGATATAAACCTCCTAGGAACTGCAAGAATGTTAAAACAAGCTCAGTGCTAGATGGTGTGATCTCTGTTTTTCCAGGTGCTATATGATCATGTAGAAGGGTATCAAACTCATAGATTTAACTAACTGACTGCAAAGACAAAACTTACTGACTTTAACGAGTCGATGCTTTCAACCAACGTCTCTGTTCTTCAGAACTTAAACCAGTGGGATTTAATAATTCTTAAAAACCAAAAAGCCTAATAAAGAAGGGAGGGAATGTGATGGTAATGATTACATTGACGTTACTGATAATTAACCGGTTTTCTTTTACTTAAACTTCCCCCAAAAAAGATGCCAATGATACACATGATACATGAGCTGCAACAATGCTAAAATCTCACATAATTTACACAGAACACAAAAAATAATTTGAAACATTTAGAAGGCTAGAAATATTTGTGTTTGTGCTTAATTTCCACACCTTAACAGCCTCATCTATCTTGGCTGCATATGAAATGAAAAACTGCAAATTGTTAGGAGGTATGGAAACAAAACAAGCCCTTAATCTGTTCTTGAGTCACTGCAGTTTTAAGGAGTTTTGCTGTATTTTTTCTGGCTTTTGCTTTTTGGATTTCAGCATAAATGCAGAAGAACAACTGAAGTGCAACTTTATGTACAGTTCGGTTGGTTTATAGACTCTGTGTTTTCACCACACAGTTTTTGGTTGGTCTTTTTTTTTCCATTTTCAATTAATTTCTACTGCTTTAGCCCTTCTGTCACTTTTGATGCAAGAAATTGGTTTCTGTGCTCATTTGCTGTACGACAAGGTCAGAATATGATCCCAGGAAAGCCTGAGGAGCAACCAGCCAACAATTTGGTCATTAGAGCTCAGCACAATTTAAAATTCCCAGTCAGGATTCCTGGCTGTTTGATGAATTGTGCTCAGTGTGCAGTCCAAGGGTGGACAAGCAGGATGGAGGCAGATCGGAGCTTCCTCAGGTCCCAGATTCCGTGACACACGCACGGGATGCATACAGCCGATCGTTTCCCACAGAACCAGGAATAGGAAACTTTGCTTTCCCTTTTCTTAGCTAAAACATGAGGGGTCTGACCCTCTGTCTGGTACAAACACTTCATTTGTGATGTGCCTGGAACAAAGCCAGCGGCTTATTTCTCCCAACACTCAAACATTCCATCCTGACAAGACTCAGGGTAACTAAGTGATTATAATTAAGCCAAATTATCAGTGATCATTGTTCAGTTGGTACCAGCTCAATCCCTTATCCATAATTTCAGTGGCAGGTGCTATATTGCTGCTGCTTCTTCACTCTTTTTGGTGAGAACAGACTCGGCCAAGAGTTCTGCCAAAGAAAACCCTGGCAGCCACAGGAAAACCTCACATAATCTCTCCTCGCTTTAAGATGTCATAGCTGGACTCCAGCTTCAGTCTGATCAGGGAGGGTGTTACTGTGGCTTGATGGACTTTACTTAAATAAGGTCTGTGAAAGAAAAGTACCAGAGAATTAACACAAGGACAGCGGGACGAGAATTTACCAGCTGCAAGAAAATAGTTTTAACTAAATTTCCTGAAATGTTAGTATGGCTCTCCAATTTTCTGCTGGATAATGCCCAGGTGTGTGTGCAAATATTCCCCTTGACTTTAGATACTCTGCTTATACAGATCACAAAAAGAAACAAATCTGTTTCAGCATGTAATTATTCACACTTGAACAAAGCAAGCTGGATATCAAATATTGAGCACAGGTAACAAGTGGCTCTCAATTCATCTGTTCCTTGAGAACTTAGATTGGTTGAATAAAATTGAATGAATTAAGTATCTCAGGATACTCTGGAGCAGAAGAAAAGGAACTAATGTCATCAGTAAAATTACCTCCAGGCAAATGTTTGCTTAGCTTTAGTCAACATCTTCTTTCCACTGCCCATAAAATATTTGATTCAAGAGAACACAAAGACGACTCACAACCTTATAATGCATTTTTAAAACCTGGCAGAGGGCATTTCCATCTTCACAGTAGGACACATAATTATATTCTCCTTCAAACAGGCTAATCTGAAACCAACTTGCAAACTATTATCTATTTATTGAAACACAGGAAAAAATCTCTTTTCAAGATCCTAGACTCAAATTTGCTTTGGGTAAAGATCTGCTCCCCAGCAGTGGAGCCAGCTAATACCATTGCTCAGGTAACATCAGCCACATGCTGCTGCTGGCAGAACCATCAATCAGCTCACATCAGCTGATGCAGGGACCTGATGGGGCGGGAGAGGGATGGCACTCAGATAAATAAATAAAACTTGCCACTCTTGCACAATAAATCAATAGAAAGTTGTCTCTAGGACTTTTTTAAGTAATTGCAACTATTCTAAGGTAAGATTTTGTTTTAAAAGGGGAGTAGGGGTTAACATTTGATAATCATCACTAATATGATAAAAGGCTCCTATTACCAATGACTTAAGGACTTCTTCCCTGTAATTTTCAGTTTATGAGTATATAAATTGCATTGTTATTTAGTGCAGGCTCCTTAAATCCTGAAGTCTTTATGCACTGGATGATAACAAATGGATCAGTTTTACCACTTATAATAGTTCAGTAAATCATGGAACAGCCTACCTTTCAGCAAAGCCATCATACAGAACTTATCACAGCAAACCTATCAGCTGCTATTTCTGACTATATAACTGACAAAACTAATTCATGCTCTGTCTCCTCGTCTCACTTGTTTTTTAACAAGGTGAGAACAGCCTCATAACTGAGGGTGGGTTATATCAGTGTTTTGATTTGGTGAGAGACTGGCACATCCACAGTGTGTGCTGAGCACACTTCTGCTCCCAGGCTGCCAGAGCACCACGGCTGATGGCAGCACCACTGTACAACAGCCCTGCGATAGAAAAGGTGAAAAATCTGCTCCTCTGCCACCCGAAATCCTGGGGACAGCACCAGAACCAGCCTTGCCATTAGGCTGCCCAGCACCTCCAGTTCTGCTCACAGTATCAGAAAGATCTCTGCAGCAGTGTCCTGCTGGAGGCAGGCACTGCCCACCTCCAGGCAGGACAAGTGACAAACAAGGAGGCACAGGGGCAGGATTTTAGGGAGGCACTCCAGGGGCAAGGCGTGTGCTTGGAATGGAAAACTACAAAACAAATACTGGCTATTCAGAGAGAAAACGGGGAAAAGAAGTTACATAAGAGGATTGAGATAGCTACAAAAATAGACAAAAAGCTGATTCTACAGGTGCTAATCACTCCCAGCATATTCGCAGTGCACAGGAACAGCCCTGAGTTCACTCCATTAACAAAACAGCTGAGTTTGGCACTTTGGAGACAACTGGTGCCTCACGGTTGCTGTCTCATTGAAGCTGGTTTTTTTATACCACATCACAACTGCAGAGTGTAAAAGCCTACAGAACCGCTGGGGTACTTCTTGCACAAGTAGTGGCTGTGTTTAATAACTCACAGGCAACCGCTGCATACACACTGAATTCTGCAGTCAGGTACACAAAGGGATGGTCTGGCAGTGGCACCAGTCTGGAAATAACAACTGTCTTCAGAATCTTCTCCTACTCCTCATTCTCAAGGAAATCAGAGACTGTTTGAGGAGGTCTAATGGCACCATCGCATCGAGAAAAGGAAGCCGTGATGCTGCTCTTTAATAAATCAATGCCTCTTTGGCTGCCTTCCAGACCACAAAAACACTTTGGGCATCTTTGCCTGCCTTTCATTTTGTGACTTGTAGGACCCTCTCCATCATCTTGATGTCTGCAGATTTTCTCCATAACCTTTTTTTTCTTTTTTTTTTTTGGCTTCTACCATGAGACTCACAGAACATTCCCCTTTAATAGGTCTCAAACTATGTTTTTCCAGAAACCCTTGACATTTTCTGAAAGCTGGCATTTATGTATTAAAGACAAATAAGTAGTGAGACAATTAAGGCTGCATCAGTGCTTTCCTAAAGCGAGCAATGTGCTGTATGGACATGCACAGCCAAATGGTTCTGATTTTCAGAAGTGGCCTCAAATTATTTTGAGATCACTTCAAAAATACCGAGAAATTTCTGCCCATCAGTCCCAACTATGAGAGGGAACCCAGGGCATGTCAGGAGACAAAATGAGATGAAGAGTGCCTTCTGGGAATCTGGCAGAGGGAATGTCTTCCTGGCACCCTGGAGCAGGACACATCTGTGAATGGGTGTGAGTGCAGCTATCCACAGCCTGTTCTTGTTCACACTGAAAGCTTGAAAGACTCATTTCTAGGATTTCTTTAAACAGGACATGGTTGTTTTTGAAGAACAGGTGTTTCTAGAAGAAAATTAAATGCAACACAGCTGTAAAGGAGTTCTTGTAGTTGAGTAGCTACCCATCCACACTGGAGGTAAATGCACGCAGCACCGCACAAGGAACACTCTGGGACAGGGGACTGTGCACTGCTTCCCCCCAGTGCAGGCACTTGATAACCAGGTCACTACACCCTTTCCAACATCTCCACAGTAGGAATAATCTTTTTCCTGGTCTTAAAAATTTCGGGGAGTATGCAGCTTGTTGCAAAAGGTCAGATTCAGAATAGTTTTACCTGCATGTTTCAAGCATTACAAAGCATGTCACTGTTCTGCTGCTAGACCCACTTGCACAGCCACCACCAGGGCAGTAAAAAGACAATAATCAAACCAACCTGTGAGTACATAAGATTCCCCCACTGCCTTCCAGTACTCTCAGAAATTCCTTCAGCAAAGTGAAGCTGGATTCCTTGACTATTCATTCTCACAATTAAAAAGTTCACTTCTCATATAGTCATTCTTTTGCCTGAAATCAAAATAGTCCCTGCATTGTCTCCCCTTCCATGAGCTGCCCATCCTTTCCGTTATTAAATTGATTGTACATTAGAGATGCTGTGTTTACCTCAGACACTCTCCATTAGGAGGGATCCAGCCTGTACACTAAATATTTAATTGGTGTTCTGAGATGCTCTGAATCTATGTATTTTCTATTTTCCTAGGGGGTTCATGGTTCACATCAGTTGGATATCTCTTTCCCAGCAACAAAATGCAAAGTTAACTATTTCCAACAGCAAATGCACAGGTACTGACACTGAAAAAAAACCAAAAAACCCCCAAACCAAAACCAACAAAAAAACCCAAACAAAAACAAACAAACAAACCCAAAACAAATTACACCCCGTTCTGAAAACAGTGACATTCTGGAAATATAACCTCTCTCTCAAACCAAAATGTAGATTCTTCTGGTAGTACAGGCTGATAATACTTTGTGCACATGTGAAAACTGAGATTTTTTTTCTTTTCCCCCTTTGGGAGGGAAATTCTCCAGTAGCATCACCAGGAGTGATTGTTCCTCACTTTATTGCTCCATCTTTCATCAGAGACAAACCACCAACACGGTGGCAACACTCTGGTGCAGCCCAGGGTTACTGCTCAGTTCTGAAGCACTTCCCGTGACAAAAGGCTGGTGGCACTTAGACTGAGACTAAAAGAGCAAGTGGCAGAGCAAACATCTGCTGCTCTGGTTGTCAAAAACACCACACACGTGAGGAACAGGAGCAGCTTCTGTGAGCACAGAGCTGGGTAACAGTCTCGATATCCCTTCTCTCTGGCACTACACCAGGCTCAGCTGGGCTCCGCTCACAGAGTACATTGCAAAATGCTGATCAAAGGCATCACAACGCTCACTGCTTTTCACTGAGCAAGACCTTGCTAAACCACAGCATCTTTGCAAACTGATCTTTGCAAGCAAACAATATTAAAGCATTTCAAAAGATACTTTGATTTTTAACATGAAATTTCACGTGCCAATATGACAAACAAGCAAAGACCATTTAGCATTGGGTATCCTGCTTCTATTTAGTTACTGTCTCCTAAGAACATTTTACATTCAGAGCTAAGGGGTAACAAGCAGGGCTTGTTTTCCATCCTGACCTGTACTTCAAACGAGGGAATTCTCCATGAGCAGAGCTTGTTAATGCAATTCTTTACAGGCAGGGAGACTCTGGGCTGCAGGATCAGGTTGCATAAAGCCCATCTGGCCTCTCAGAGGTGATATTTTATGTTCTCCTCGGAGCACTGAACTTGGATGCTCTCTGCACACTGAGTCTCCACGTTCACTCACCGCTCTGAATTAAACTCGTCTGTGGCTGTGGAAATCCAACACCTAATTAAACACATGCTGAAGTTTTCTTTGCCTAAGATACATCTTTTAAGACTATTTCTGTGTTCCAAATTCCAATCCAATTCCAAGAATTTTACATTCTTCCCTCCACCTGGCCAAGGAAAGGCATTCCTTGTGCCTCCAGCAGGAACCTAAGCAGGGAAGAGGCTGAGTGCTCCATGTAATGCACTGGAAGTGCATCAATACCATGCTTTAGTGCCAGCAGCACAGCAAAATAAACAGTGCAGGAACAGGGCAAGCATTTGGGTGGGATTTAGTTCAGAAAAACACACAGGAACATCAATCTCCTTTTGGTATTTACTGTAATAGTGTCAAAAATCTTTGTTTCAACTGAATTTCCTCTATATTATATCGCCACACTAACTGTGGTACGGTTACAGATGAACACTTACTGAACTTCTTTCTCTCTTTAATATTGTCAGTGTTTTCCCGCGCTTTCAAAATAAAACTTGGATTACTCTGAATAAAACATGGAAAGGTATTTTCATTAATCAATTTGAAAAATGAATTTTACTTTTCCTTTCAGCCTTTTTTAAATAAGAGCCAATGCTTTTCACATCATTATATATTTGGTATCATATAAGCCACAGAGTTCTCTAAAAATGGCAAAAGTCTTTCTGAATTTAAATGTAAACCTAATACCATTATGCATTATTTTGGAGTGCCTGATACATTTTCAAAGAAAATAGTGAAAAAACCTACTTTTTAAAAAAATTTGGCTCAGAGGTATCATAATTTTAACATACTGAATAGAATATCAGAAAGTAATTTTTTGCAGCCATTAGATCTGGTTTTCAAACCAGAAAGAACTGCATGGCAATGTTAGCAAACCATGATTGCTCTGTTCTGATGTCGACATGTGAAAAGAAATCTAAAATCTGGATACAAATGAGTCAAGAAAAGTTTTGTTATATTTTTAACATGGACGAATATTCAAAATATTTTACTGGCTCTCCCTGAAAAATAGATACCTTGGATACAAGATTACCGTAACTGAAAGAAACCCCCACAATCCTATAGTGCACTCCACATTTCCAGCTGAGCACGTGACTGGGAAACTGCCCAGCATGCAAGACCTGCACATTTCAAGGGCTTAGGAAAAATTAGGTTGTTAAGTGAATTTTTTTTTTTTTCCCCAGATTTACAGCTGTTTGTTTGTGGTTTATAAAAAAATAAAATCTCTGTTTAAAGATGAAAGAGAATAGTAAATAATTAAAGTAACAGACCTTTAATGTATTTTGGACGATTATCATCCTGGCAAATATGTAAAAAAAATATTTTTCTTAATTTCTAATTAAATGCTAACTACAATTAGATTTTAAATATGTGTTTTAGTGGAAGCAGGAGTGTAAGTGAGGTATGAGATATCCTTGAGCTGGGATCTTAGAAATTGAGCCAAAACTCCAAAAAATAAACTACCTTTTGAAAGGCATCTTTACAGAACATGCCGCCAGGTTTCTCCTTGGGCACTGTGGCAATATCACATGAAAATTCCTGGGAGATTTCATTCCAAAAAACGGGAAATGCCAGTTAGGGTGTCGAGAAAAAAAGAACAAGGGGGATCTAAATTATCAAAAGGCTGGATTTTTTTTTCCAGTGCCTACAGGTTTTAGATGCAAATGTATGTGCACAAAACTATGTGCCTGGAATTATCTGTAAGCAGAATGTTTACAATACCTTTATGGTAAGGAGCAAACAGATGACTGGTTACCTGCATCACATAAAATGACTCACCATCATTTGAGCATGAAAAATTGTGGGAATAAAACAGGAGATTAATGCAATCTACCTTAAAATTCCTAGGCAGTGTGCTAAGCGAAAAAGGTACACCAGATATCAGGGATGTATCTGAACCATAAAGTATTTGGGGCGAAGGCAGTATCTTACTCTGTGCTTGTAAAGTGCCTGTAATTTATGGGGCTATATAAATGATTTTTAACAACGATGAAAACAGTTGTAGAAAGCAGTAGTTCAGAGGGAAAAAAAAACCAAAAAGAGAAGAAATGAGCTGATAGCATATGAAGCAATCCATATAGCACGTAGGGAAAACCAACCAAAAGGTAATAAAACTATTCATTATGTGCTCTTTGGAGGGCAGGTTCTCTCAAGTAGCAAAGTGACCTTGAGATGAACACTACTTTTTTTTACTTTCAGTGTTGTACTCCAAGAGATCTTAAGAATCCAAAGGCAGAGATAACTACTGCATGAAAGAGAAATGCTGGAAATGGAACTTGTGAGCACAGAGTGCATCTGTGGTTTTGCCCATTACCTATGGGATAACAGCCTACGTGGCACTTGATTACATACTTGGGATACATCTGTAGCCCCTCCTTCACATTAAGGGCTCAAATTTCTGGTACTAGTGGAGCACAGAAAATGTCTGTGATCTGATGTACTTTGGTTTTATATCTCCCTCTCCCTGTCTAAGCCACACTGTCTTTAAAGATAACAGAGGTGATCAAAGCTTCAAAATACACAACAGCACACAGATGTGGAGGAGAAAACATTCCCGAAACAAGGTCAGCTTCTCCCAGGGGTGAGAAACAACAAAGATGCTACAAATCAGCAGAGCATTTTTACCTTTCTCGACTTCCTGCCTCATAAAACGGATCCTCCAGATACCATGCTACAAATATAAAAATACCAGCTCAGGATTTCTTCCATTTCTCAATCAATTTGTCCCCCAGTACCTACTGATATTGGTGATTGCCTCAGTCAAGGGGCAGGACCTTGCACCTGACCTTGTTCAGCTTCATGAGGTTCACCTGGCCCCACCTTTCCAGCCTGTCCAGGCCCACACAGGGAAAAGTGTGAAACTCTGGATAATACACTTTTTTTCTAAACAAATTTTTGCTGCAAGCCTTTGTGAAGAAAAGAAAAATCAGTTGACCAGAGGTACTTGTTAAATTCTGGGCTTCACTTGTCTTCCAACACCAGGTATAGCTCCCTGCTCCAGCCCAAAACTTCAAGATGGCACAAAACTACTGTCAGATAAAATATGGATTTTGTTTGTCTGGTGTAGCTTTTTATTTCTCTATCCCATTTCCTGGGGACTAAATAGAGGTGTTTTTGGGATTTCGTACCAAGAAAGCCATTCCTGTTGAACACAAAGACTTTCAGGGCAAGCTGGGATTTTTCTGCAGAATAGAACAGAGCACAGTTACAGTTCACTTATTCTTACTATTAAAAATGTCGAGACTAAGAACAAAGATAGACTTCTAAAATCCTGGCCCACTCAAAGCCGAGATTTCAGTCTTTATCCAACAGTGTGGTGTATGTGCATGTCAACCACAAGTCTGGACTGGATCCTTAACTGTATTTATATGTATGTATAATACAGTACACATTTGTACGTATATATTTGCATATTAATACTGATTCATGCGTTTCTGGTTTTTTTTAAGATGAATTTATTTTTCCTTGTAATTTTTGTGCTTTGAAAAACTTAGGCAGCTACTTAAAAAAGCGTAATGAAATGTTTTTGTAGAGTAGTACACCTGACCAGTTTAAACAAGTAAGGTTTAGAAAGATTTTACAGAACAGAAAAAGACCATTAACATCAATACAAGGACATGACGTCCATATTAAAATCAATATTCCTTCACGCTCTCTACTTGAAAAAATACTGGTTCAAGAAGTCAATGTGGCTCAGTGACTATATGTCCCTATAACACTAAATTGTTTGGATTGTTCATGTAAATTGGTTTGGGTTTTTTTCAGTTCTTACAATAATTTCAATGCCTTTCTTGTTCCCTTTAAAAATCCTGTTGCTCAGTCTGTTCTTTCATATATGAGTAAATGAGAATAGAAATCCACCATGCAGAAGGACCAAAGAGTGTGCTAAAAATCCAGCCCAACTACCTGCAACTGAAAAGCCTTTCTTGGTTTTTCACTTTTTTTCACCCAAGTGAAAAAGAAAATAGCTCAAGCCAACAGCACTACCCATGCAAAAACACACAACCCCCACCCAAGCCAGAAAGGCCTCGTGGAAACAGCCAGAAAAAAAAACAACCCAACACCAAACCAAACCTTGCAAAAAACCCAAATCAACAAAGGAAAAAAAACCAAACAAACAAATCAGAAAAAAAAACCCTAAGCCACAAACCCCTCCAAGCTGCACTGTAAACTAGATAGTGTTTCCTGCTTGAATTAGGTGTGACACTACAGAGACTATGATCTTTGCTAGTCAAATTGCCTCAGCAACAGCACAGGTTGAAAAATAAGTCAGGATAGTATAAACACTGTTAAAGCTGTGCACTCAAAGGTCTGGTTTCCAGATGATCAAAGAGAAACTACAAAAGCTGTGTGAAAAAAGAGCTCCCTCTCAACAAACACAAACTAAGCAAGAAAACCTTTCTTCTTTTCTAGGACAGCCTCCCTGATCACAGCGAGTGTTCTGCAGCAGGAGCTGTGTGCAGCCACTGCAGAAAGTCTGAACCAAAAGTTGCTGCTCTGAGTGCAAAGCTGTTCCCAAATGCAGCGTGGAGCCAGGACTGGGCATTGCTCATGTTTGTGCAGCAGGAGGAGGAGAGCACCAGGATACTGAATTAATGTTGGCTACTGTCTCAGCAGCCCTTAAACTGTCCAAATATATTTCCTTCTATGCCTTCACAGATTTACCACTTCCTGAACCTTCATTACACTCTGAACTATTCCCTGCCCATGGTTGTCTGTGCACAGATATGAGTTTAAACACACATTGAGTAGCTGCTGAATTCCATACAGAGTGCTGCAGCTCTAAATGGAACCTCTCACCCTAACCGGACAGGTACTTAGTGCAAACCTTGCTTCAGCCTCACCAAAAACTCTGGTAATCCTTCAGGTCCAGCAATTATGAAGCACCATACAGAGAAAATACTTGACTGTGCAAAAATCAAAGTTGAATTCAAAAGAAAGTGGCACTTGAACAGTAGAAAAGCCTCTGCCTGCTGTTTTCAGAGAGAGATGCCAAAACAACATCAGGACAGGAATGGAAGGTTTTCTGAATAGCATTCCACCGAGAACAGAGTCAGGACAATACCTAAAGGCCTCTTAAATACTCCTGAAAGAATTCAAAGAAACCTGAAGTGAGTGGCACCACTATTGAACCAAGTGCTGCAAACACTTTATTCTCTTGATCCAAGGGCCCCATTAGCAGTCAGTATTTGAAGAGAACAGAATCCTTGTGGTGAGAGGCCACGGCACTTGAAACATGAACCGCAACAGTTTTCATTACCGTGCCATGGTTTTTGGTCACAATAATATTAAACAACAAAATGGAGGCCAGCACTATGAGTTACTATTCTTGGGAAGGCTCCTAAAATTTAGCAGAACTGCCAAGCAAGACTGCAATTGAATTTTACATTTCTCTAGTTGCCTTTTTTTTGGCACACATTTATTTCAAGCTAAGGTAAAATTTAAATGAAACCACTTCCCTACAATTAACCCTTCTCCCCAGTCTTTTTTAGATCTTATTTCAAAGATTTTTTTTTTTTTCCCTGAGCTGGGATGTAAATTACTCTTTATGGAACCACTGGGAATATAGCTGGTAAGACAGTGAGTGAGAGTACTCCAATTTCATTCCCTGTCAATGTGTAACACAAATCAGGAACCAAAAATACATCATCTTATTGATATCACCTACCTGTATCTCCACACTACACCTACACGGGAGATGACACACACAGCTCACTGCAAGAATAACTACAGGAACTAAAGCAGGATCACTTTAAGCCACTTGTCTGGCACATCAAATGCAGCACATGTGAATTCCTAAGGACAGGATGAGTAGTAAACACACTGGATTGATCCAACTTTAGTAGTTGTCTCAGCTTTTCCCCCCTGAACCCTTTTTCCTTTGAGAGACATATAATACTTGGTAGTTCCAGATTAGTCTTCCAGGCAAAACACACACATGCTGTTTACAAATGCAGACCAAGGGATTTTCAGAGGAAAGGCAAGAAGTGACATTTTTGTAACTGGCCACAAGCAGCTGCCCTGTTTTGCAGAAATGCTGTGAATTACCATCTTGCTCTCTGGTAACAAGACATCACTGACTCACAAAACAAGCTCATACCCATTTCTTTGCCTCCTGTCCAGCATGGGAAGAGGTGGCTGGAGAGCAGAGGTTTTTGGCCATCCACCACGTACGTTCTGCCCTGCTATCACCCTAGGTAATTTTAGAAAACCCTTGAGAATAACTACTTAACAAATCACTTCCACTCTGATTCTCTTCCCCTCTCCAGTTGTTTGTTTTCTCTCAGCTCAAACCAATTAAAAAATTAGCGTCTGTCACTGAATCACAATTCAACTCCTTAGTGCATCAGAGGAACACCATACACAAAAATGTCAATGGATTATTCTTATATCACTGGAGAAAGCTAACGCCACAACAATGAGCTTCAAACATTTTCTTTAAAAAAGTTTCCAAAACCCCTCATCAATACAGCTAAGCACAATAGAAACCTGATAAATGAATGCACTGAACAAAGACACAATAAAGCTAAATACTGCAGGATCAGTGTTGCTTAAAAATGATTCTGGGCATCAACGCATTTGCTTTTGTTTTCTCTCTACCTGGCATAACTTTGATACATTTTTGGCTGCATTTTGCACTTTATTTCATTTACCATATAAGAGACAAGACAAAAAGAACAATATTGAATGTGAAACACCCTTCTGTCTCCTTGAAAATTAGAGCACTATACAAATATAAAAGTTGATATTAAATACAAGATTATAGTAACAGCCTGCCCTGCCCATATTTCAGACCAGAGAAGGAACTCTGGCTGCATATAATGCATCTTGATAATAAGCACATGTGAAAGAAGCTGTTAATTAGAGCAACAACTGGGTCACTTAAAATTTCAGATCAAGGAAGCTAATCACACCATTTACCATTAGACCTCATTGGTATTCACAGGAACATTTATAAAGCCTCCCAACATCAGAATTTAAAATTGCTCGCTGCCCACCTTGGAGAGCTCATCTGGTGTTGCTGCATCAGGACCAAAGCATTAGCTTCTATACTACAACTCATGCCAGTACAGACACAGGAGTTCATTTTAAACAGTGACACTGAATTAATCACGCAAAATAATAAATTAGGAGCTGAAGGTTGGGTAAAGCTTGAAAGCTCTAAGTTAGCCTTTACATTTAAGTCATGTCCTTAGGCTATGATAAAAAAAATAACATCCCAGGTTCAAGTCAGACCAGCAAGGAAAGTTTCAGTGGGAACAGCAGACAGACTTCTGAGGCTGTCACTGCCCTTATTTATAGCTTTAGGTACTCCAGCTAATTTCTACTTAGGGCTCGTATCCCAACTTTCTTCACAGCCTTAAATAACCTGGACCACGCACATTCCAAAGTCTGTTTTTCAGACTGAAATATAAGCAGAAAAGTGCTTTCAAATGATTTTGAGCAAGCTGTGAGTTCTGTGTCTTTACAGGTCATTTCTACTACATTGGAATGCCAACTACACACAGCCACTTGTGAGCAGCAATGGGCGGCAGGAGAGAGTCAGAGAAGAGGAGAGGGTGCGACTGTCCAAAAAGAGATTTATAAACCAGGACTGGATAACACAAAACACAATGAAGGGGAGTAAAGGGTCTCATTATTTTCTTTAAAGGTAATACTGATGAAGTACAGTATGTGGAGGGAGGTGGGGAGAGCGATACTGATGAGTCAATTTGCCTTTAAAAACAGTCTTTTTTAGTACAACTTGATTTGAGTGACACCAGATCAGAAAGCAAAAAGACATTAACAAACATGAAAGTAATGAATATTCAAGGCAGCACATTGTAATGAAAATCCCTGCCAAGAGGAAGTAAAACTTGAAAAATTGCATTGATGCTTTATTTTTTTAAAATCAAATGGAAATTTACCAAAGTTAGGTTATGTTATGTTTCCAGATGGAATAAAAAAGCCCCAACCAGCCTTGCTAGAGATAAAATTCCCATTCTCATTTAAATAATTCAGGTGAAGACATTAATGTCTGGTGGGGGACTGTACCAGGTTGGCAGGGCAAATAAGTTACATACTTGTGGTTGTTGTGAAGTTCAAATATTGAGTAGAAAAGGGTTAAAATACAAAGGCTTCCTTAATCATTAGGATTATCATTCATTGTAAATATAATGTATAATGGCCAGAGGCTCTAATATGGATGAGTTTCATTACTCTAAATGCTTTATTCCAGAACAGTGATGCTCTGCTTTGCATTTAGAATTTACAAGGCAGTGAAACAGATAAGAGGTGAGAAATGTCTGAATAAATGATTTTAGTCAGACTTGGATATTTCTTTCTATAGCCACACAATGACTAATTATTTATTTACACTATTAGGCTTTTAAGAAGCCTTTATTTTGAAACTTTTTTATGACTCTTAGGCTAAGGAATTATTACGGAATCAAAAAAGGAGAGTGGCAGACATTTTCATCTTAGACTTAAGCAAGGATGTGGGAAGATATGCTATCTTTTTTTTATTGTATTATAATTATATTGTATAATCTGGTTTTAACTTGATTTAACAAACAACAGGATGTTGGCATTTTGTTGTTTTAATCCTGTTTCCTTGTTCTATTTCAATTATTTCAGCTGGGATGTAGCACAACTTTTCTTTTGTAAAGAGACTGCCTAACATCCAAGTATTCAAGGCAGGTCACAAGCCCCAAAAGAAAATACTGCAGGCCTGCAAAACCTAATTCAGCCAATGAAACATTTCTTTAACAGCACTGCTCAGTTAGAGAGCCAGCCTAAAAGTGGCAGAATGGTCAAGTGACACCCTCGTAGTGTTCAAAGTGCAACATGTCTACGCAGGATATTTAAATTTCAGCGTGACCTTTTGTCACAGCGGATAAGCTGTGAAAGCCACAGGACATCCCTGGTACAGGAACAGAGCTTACACTGGAAACAGTGTTTTGTGTGACAGGAACAGCACAGGAGCTGTGGAAGCAGATGTACCTAAATTTAGTAGGTTACAGATATGGTTTTGTCTTTAGGTGTCACGTTTTGCTGTGTGACACAAAGGCATCCTAGCGACTGAGCTCATTGTCAGACATAAATGTGTAACACTGGAATAGAAGGATACACGAAAGTTTCACTGCACCACGTATTACCCACTACTTTGAAAAAGCACACATATTTACTTCAAGAAAGAGCTGGTGGCCTCCTCACATTATATTTAAAAACAACATTTTCCTTCATTCAAGGAAGAAAATAAAAACAATAAAAAGAAATGAAAACTTTCTTTGTTCTCAAGGCACTGCTACCTCTTGAAAAGCTTGTCCTTCAGGTACTATTGCAATATTTCAGCTTTGACAGCTGCTCTGTTGAGACATGACAACTGATAAAACAAAGCTTTGTCACTCCAGCTCCAGTACAATGCAATGCAGTCACATGTCAGCAAAAAAAGAATTGAGGACAATACGTGATGCATTGTTCTTGCATAACTTGTTTACCAAAAATCCCATTACGAGTGTGGTGAAGACCAGCTGAAGCATCTAGATATGTTGATGAAGTTAATCTAATGAACAGCTGAATGGACAAGAACACTGCACAATATACTTTAAGACAAGTATATTCTTTATACTTGCAAGTCATGAAGGCACTGCCGATGCTTAGTAAACAGCAAACAGACAAAAATGCTGCTTGTTCTATTTCCAACAATATTTTTGTTTGTATAGAAACTTACCCTTCCTTCAGGCCTGCCTCTCCCTCTCTACTTGCATTTGAGATTTCCAGTGAATACTCATCATGTGCTATCAATAAATGTAGGTCTATTAAGCAACATTCAGATGACCAAAAAGCTTTTGGTTGGTTGGGTTTTTTTGGTTTTGTTTTATTTCTTTTAGTTAATGAAGGCTCTTACACTTTCCCAAACAAATACTAGAATCAATCAAGAAATACTGCAATGGAAAAGCATCTTCAGAAATCTGTAGCATTTAATGGGAGCAGAGACTAAAAGCTGTTTAACATGGTCACTAATACAGGAAAAGGGGAAAACAAAAGAGAGGCCAGCATCCTGGGCTCAGGAACTCCATCTCTTTACCGACTGCACACAACCAATACACACTAACATAACCAGCTCCCTCACCGTCCTGGCACTGGTTCCTCTCTGTTTGTACACGGACTGTAAAAATCCAAAGGATAACGTCTTCTTCTTCAGAACAATCTCAGAGTGGAGAAAGTCTGGGAAGCACAGGGACCTTTGGCACTGCTAAGGCTGCACGTGGTGCACGGGAGGAGCTCACGGAGTGTCAGGGGTCCCATGAAGAGGCATTTACTGCCAAATCTCACCCCATTACGGAAGAAAAACCTGGATCTACTGTAGCTCTTTGATACTGAGAGATGTACAATATTTACCAACAAGCAACAAATGAACAAAATATGTTCCTCTTAATTTAAGTAATCCATCTGTCAATAGCACAGACTAGATTCTGCTTATGTTTTAAACAAACAGAGCATTTTGCATATCATTGCACTTACCCTTAGCTGTTCTCTTTCACAACTCATCTGTTGTTTTGAACTCTACAAGGGGAAAAAAGAAAAAAAAATGCCAAAATAACTTTGAAAGCATAACATTCTTGCCACAACAAAGCTGCTAAGTCTACCTATCTTATACATATAAATATTGGAAATGCAGCCATTTATCTAAACATAGTATTATCCTGTGCATCCAGATAGAATCATTACTGAAAAAAAAAATATTTTTTCCACTTATATTTTAAATCTACAAAGGTCAAAACAAAATTAAGACCAGAACTCACAACAAATCTGAAGTAGAAAAGACTCTTTTTCAGATTTTAAACACTTCATTGGCAGTTCAGTTCAGGAAGAAGCCTTCCTCCTTTTGTGCTCTATCACGAGTCTGTTGTATTTGTGAATATCCCACTGCTTCCATGCTGTGATATAGTCACAGCACAGCTCAGGAAAAAAGATACAGAAGCTTCAAATAAGTGATAAAACACATTCCTATGAAAACTTCCAGTTCTAAGCTGGTGTAGAAATCACTCTGAAGATGATTTGATTCCACAGCATATTTATTTCCATGCTGCTGTGTTTCTGCTCTGCCAGATTTACAAGAAACACTGTTCAGAGTGTGAGAGCTGCTGTCTGGGCAGGACTTCACTCCCTGAGAATGGCAGTGACAGTAGCAGCAGGCAATGGGCAGTGGCAGTAGCAGCAGAACTTGGGACATCCCAACTCTGCCAGAAGGAAGAGGGTCCTCCAGGAAGAGCTCTGGAAATAACAACAGCCCTGAAACAGCCAGTTCCCAGTCTGCTTTCCAGTTCCCAGTCTGCTTTCCATCTCCCTGACATCTAACTCAGTCATGCACCAGGACCTCTGGAACGAAACTTTCAAAGCTTTGCTCAGAAAGGCACTCGGGTATTGATTTGTCCATATGGAGAAAGGGTTTTTATGTCCGGTTGGGTTTTGTTTTGGTTTTTTTTAAAATAATTTTAGAATCATTAGGGAGCATAATTAGCCTTGAAAGTGTAATCACTGTCAGTTCTGTCATTAGTGTAGATGGCAAACAATCCATAAAACATGAAACTGGATGCAGTGTTTCTGAGGATATCTTCAAAGGTTTGGAATACACTTATCACTACTTCGTACGTAGAAACAGTTAAAACTCCAACCAATACCCATTTGTATAAGATATTTTTACTCTGTAGTGAAGATGAAAATAGGAACTTCTCAGTCAAAGTTACATTACTACAAACAAAATAAAACTGCCTGGTTTTCATCACAGAAGGAGTCCCTAAAAAGTACATTACAGGCTCAACTTTCTACTTGTATAGCAGAAGTTTTACAACAGAGTTCCTGTATGAAAATACAAACCTAACAGAAACAAATGCTCTTTGAAGTTCCTAGCAGGGAAGGAAAAGTAAAAGAGTTCAGCGTAGGTCTAATTACAATTCCCCTAAGGAGTCAAATTAAGTACAGCTGAAGCAACTGTCACTCGCAGACTAATGATTCCACTCTTCAAAGTTCATGACTTTACACCATTTATGAGTCACTTTAAGGTTATATTAGTCTGCATTGTAAGTGTGCTTGCATAAGTCTCAAGAGTTAATTTCAGACCTGAATTCCACATGAACCTCTTCACCTTGATTAAAAATAAATATAATAGAATATTTCAGTTGGAAGGGACCTACAGTGATCATCTAGTCCAAGTTAGAAGTGAGTTTGGGTTGTTTTCTTCAGGGTCTCTTTTACTATTAGGTTTTCTGTGTAAGCCCCCACACTATTGATTTTAACCTCTGGTGGTGGGATGGAGGGGGAGTTCTGGAATGCAAGAAAGGTGAAATTTGTAAGGTAACGAGCAAAAAGGTGTATGAAATACTTGTAGAGTAGAGCAAGGGTTATAGTTATTGACTATATAGGCAGAGTTAATTCTGTGGTTTAGTTAGTAGCTATCTGCTACTGTAATTTGAAATACAAAATACCCAACATCAGACACCAGAAAAATTGTATTTAAGATGGAAAAGAATTATTTATTAACAGTGGGAGAATACAATAGAGCGGCAAAGAGTGAATAAGTGAATAAGAAGATGACTGCATCTAAACATCCAACTGCTCCTCCATCTCTAGCAGTGAAACCAACAGAAGAAGAACATCAATTTACTTTAAAACAAACAGCTTTCATATGAACGTGAGAATACTATTTTAAAGTATTTTTTGATTCAACCACCTCCAAGACACTCTGTTCACTCTGAAAGGAAAAAAACAACAGGGGCAATGTGCAGGACTCACCAATGGTGGCAATTCCCTTGGCTCAAAGCTCAGCAAATGGCTGATTCCAAACTGTGTTTTAGCTACAACAACCAAATCCATTTCAGAGCTGGCTTCCCTCAGAGTGAGCATCTACCTAGACAGCTCCCTCATCACTCTTCATACTAGGAGCTTTCCAGAAAAAAAGCAGCAAGGCTTAGTGATAAGGCATTATTAGGATGAGATTAAAAGGGAAAAAAAAATAAACAAACCAAACTTACCTTAATGAAAAAAAATATTTTTCATAGTTTAAACACGGATGCCATCTGCCTGTCTGGGCCTCTATTTGTCAGTTCAAGTTTATTAAAATACATCTGGGAAAGGCTCATTTGGACACGAGCAGCTCTCTGTGTGCTTCACCAGTGCCAAATTTGCTCTCTCATTTTGTCTTTTTTGCTATCTGTGCCAGTTTAAGAGAAACATCCTGGCAGTACTGAGCACTTAAGGGAAAACATAAATAATGCATTTACAATATGTAAACCTGTACAGATAAATGAGAAAAACTGAAAGCCATAACATATTTAATTAATGATCAAGAGACCCTAGAAGCAAACCTTGTGCATATTCTGCAATTTTAAATACGTTGCTTCTCAATCCTAAATTTACTTTGTTATGGCTCTGGATTGAACCATACACAATTAATTATTTATTTACTTTAGTTTAAGACTGGTCAGTATGTTGAGTGTCATTGTGTCAAGCTCTCACATATTATGAGTTTAGTGGAAGAATGTCTAAAAGATACATTCCCTTTAAAGGATTTCATCAAGGAAAAAGAAAAAAACCAACCTGAAAGAACTACAGGCTTTTTTATAGGACAGCAGTCTTAGAAGACACTTGTGCTGTCAGGCTCCATCACTTTAAACCAAAAAAAGACCCTTTGGAAATACTTTGCAGCCTGCTGGTGTCATTCCCCAGTGAGTTCAGGACTAGAATGGGGAAGTCTGTTTTGTTTTCTTTAAGTAGTGGTAACAGGTGGGAGACTGAATATCTGTTAAATGTATTTATCAGTTAACTACTCTTCTTAAGGACACACAAGCCCTGGCTCTGAGGAAACTGCAAACCAAACAGAAAATGGGACCTATCTCTGCATGCATGGACAGACAGAGAACAACAGCATTACTCCAGGTGTTAAGGAATACCAACAGTCCAACTCAGAAGTGGGTTTTTTTGCTGTTAAGTTTATTAAGTGTCATTTTAAATAAAAGGGTTTAGGTGATTGGGAAAACAGAACAATAGGACAGTAATAAGGTTATTTACAGAAAGCATCTGCTTAAATGTAAAAGAACATTTTTGTGGCAGTAAAACATTCCCAAGTACTGGGTTTACATTTTCAAATTCAAAATGTTTTCAGGATTGAGGTTATTCGAAATGGAGCACAGTGGTTGAAAAACAACAGGTCTAATGTCTTTTATCTTCTAGATATTTTACCATAACTAAACATGTGTGGTAAATGAAAGGCCCCCTGATATTGCTGCCTTTCTTTTTCCACCTCAAAACGGACAGTGCAAATAAGATTACCAGAATTTCACCAATATGCCTGGTTTTATTATTACAGTCAGTATCTCCACATGAACTGTGGAGCTTGAGAGCCAGAAGAGAAAGGCTTGGCACTGAGCAGAGCCACAGTGCCTTTACCAGAATCCACCTCCCAACTGATGAGTGCTCAGCATCTGATTGAGAAATTGTATTTCTCCTCATTCTCATATAGATTAAACAGCTGCAATCAAACCATAGATTATCCTTTGACAGTTGTAGCAGTTGTGTCTCACCAGACACTTTGAGGCAGTCCATACCATTTCATACTATCTGCAAAATCCATCTGTCAGTGCTTTCTCTCATTAGACACTCATCTGACTGTAAAAGTCTTCTGTCAAAAATTAAATGCTTGGGTTTTTCCTTGCCACGTTACACAAAAAGGCTGTGCAACACAAGGACACACACCATGCACTGCTGTATTCCATTTGGAAACAGTCACTTCCCTGGCATCTTTTTATTACTTATTAGTGTTCATTATCTCATTGCCCCGCAGAATTCAGAAGAAATGATACTGCAAGTTATTTAATATGTGGAGAGAGTGTGGGTTTGTACATAAATGTATAAATAATATTGGGTATTAATCTAAAACTGCTCCTCAGTACTACGTGTGAAACCCCAAAACACAAATGAAGAAACAACATCCACCCCAAGAGCTCACAATGCCACGAAGTAGAGCCCAAGGTGCTCAAACACAGAGGACGTATCAAAAATACCAGTAATTGCATAAACATATAGGATGAACTGAACTGGAAAGGGGGGTTTCAAAGCCTTTTGTAGTCACTTACAGCAACATCTAGAAGCTTTCAAACATAACACCAGTATTTCTTCCTCAAGGAGTAACTGGGATCATCCTTTTCCTCCACAAGATGCCTAAATTTTCGTGGACCTGTCTCCTGAAACCCCCCAAACGTTGAGGAAAGTCTAACGAGGTGATAATGTGCTGAAAACCCACAGACTTTGTGTTCCATTGTGTTCCAAACACAAAGGGGCACAGAATGTATATGTCTATGCATATGCAAATTCTTTCCAGAATAGAGAGCTTCGGGTTTCTCTTGGCTAGGTACGTGTGTTTGCATGCATAGAATTTTAATTTCCTGGGGTTTTATTACCACCATCAGTTATTGTGCTCCAGCAGTGGCTGGAGGGACTGATTTATTCTCCAACGCCCTCGGCTGGGTATTGTATATCGACTGGTGCTGCTGTCATAAATATATTTGGGTGAAGAACTGTCTCCAGTTCCGTGGGTAATACTAAGCAGAGTTAAGGTTTCAAGTGTCACATACAAGTGGGTTTATTTCTACTGGAAGAAACAGGCAATTATTATGGCCCATTGAGCTCAGATTAAGCATTTCCATCAAAAAAAGAAAAAGAGCCTAGTGCTACAGTCCTTGTAAAGCTGTAAATGCAAATGGAGACCATCTCATCATCCATAAAAAATAATCTATAGTTTTATAGGCTTTTCTCCCTCTCCTTTTCTTTTTGCCCTCAAATTAGCAACCTATTCCAAACAGGATCATTTTATTGAGACCAGGAAAAGTAGAAAATCTCCAAAAATAAAAGAGAAACACTTTTAAAGATTTTTTTTTTACATTAAATCAGTTTGAAGGTAATTATTTCCTTTTGCAAAATCACTCTTTTAACCAACTGAGAAACCTTAAAGTCCGATTTTCACCTTTTCTTAGCTTCAGGATAAGATGTTTCTTCATCAAGATTTTCTATATTGCTCGAACAACACTGTTACCTGGAAAACACGGGGGTTTGGGGGTTTTCTTGGGTTTTTTTGTTTTAATTTTCAATTTCTTTGTTTTTTAACAGCCTTACCTACATGCCCAAAGCACGCTGCAGATCACAGAGACAGATATGTGACCAAATTTGCCTCTGGCTCCCTGAGTGCATTCAAGGAAACTTGTGGTGCTGCAGCATAGCCTGGGAGTTCTTCCTTTTCCAACATCCCTGTGAGTAAAATCCCTGCAGGATGGCACAACAGCAGCCAGCACTGCAGCTTTCCCCACGCTCATATCCTGTGACACAGTTAGTTCCCTGTTTTTGCAAACACAGTTTGGGAGCTGTGGGTCTTTGCTATGACCTTGTGAAAAGTACGGTGCAGATAGGGACAGAGCTGGCTTTAATTTGGATCTACACTCTGGCCAGCCCACGAACATTAAGGCTCTGGAAATTACCTCACAGAGGACTTTAATATAAATTAGGAAAATGATCTCGAAGGAGGTATCTTTTGTAAGTGCCATTCCAGATAAACACTTGTGTGGGAAAGCCTCAAGATAAAATTCTGGATGTATGCTCTGCATCGAGCAGTCCCATGAGAAACTTGATCTATAGTTAGTATTGGAATATAAACTCCTCTTATACATAAAGGACTAGCCATAGTGCATTTTATTTAATTTCCCTGCATAGCACAGAAAATATTATAAGGAATAATCTGAAGGCAAAGGCAATGCACTACAAAGAATAAATGGACACTATGAAAAATGTAATCAAAAATACTGTGATGTTAAAGCAGCAAGCAGTATAGAATTAAAGCGTGTTAACTTACAATGCAAACAGGCCCAAACCAAACCTGGCATATTACATGTATTACCCTATTCAGTGCAGCACAAATAATTCTTGTTTCATGAGCATATTGTTATTGCAAGAACTTACTCTTGTAAAATCTTGTACCTTTGGGGAAAAGGGTTTTAAGTTTCTTTCCTTAAAGTCTCTATGCATAAAAAAAATTTAAAATTGCAGATAATAGCATGAATACCAATTAGGTGATAAACTCTGAAGCTAATGTAAATATAGAATGAAGAAATTAGAGATACTAATTAGTATCTGAGTATCAGGTACTGCTGAATTCTGAGGGTCTGTATTACCCAAACCAGGCAATAAATCTGATGTGCTGCATAATAGGTTTTTTAAAGTAAAGATCATGGACAGAGATGACAACTAAAAACTGTAGGCCAAGAATATATAGCAAAATTAAAACAGGGTTGAAGTTAAAACTCAGCTTTACATTGGTTTTTTTTCTAGAAAATTACTACTAGCCTGTTCAGGTGGCAGTTATTCCAGCTGCAGGTAACAACTCAGAAAGACACTTCAAGGCAGAGGAGAGAACAGCAGCCTGACAATGAGGATATCACTAGAGACAGGCATGGATTTCCAGACAATTACCAAAGCCAGTTATGTTACAAATTGCTCCTATATACACGGCCTGCGTGCTATCAGCAAACATCTGCAGGCCTACTTGCTGTGCTTGTGTGCTGATAAAAATAAGTCAAGTTCATTCAGTCACCGATCCTTGACAAATTACAAAAAACCCAAAACACAGCTTTTATCTGGCAGATCCACATTATTGGCTGGAGAGGTCATTACAGGAGGAACCGGCCTGAGAAACCAGATATTGCCAGGTCAGCAAGAAGCCAATGAACTGACAGACAGCCAGACTTTCATTTGTCCCCTTCCTCAGAGTTGCCATTTTTCCAATTAAAACATTAATCTCCAGAGTGTCATAAAGGCTGTGTGTATGTACAGGTATATTCATAAATGTAAAATAGTTTACTTTGTATGAAATGATCCAAAGTATACCAAAAGGTCATTCTGCAGTATTAACCTCATAGATTAATTGTCAGTAAATTGATCTGCAAAACTTATTTTATTCATCTGCAGATAAAAAAGGAAAACCTTAGAATGTTTAATATTAACAACTATTTATATTCTAGGATTTTTTTTAAACTCATTGATAATTAATAGCATACTATTATAGTGTAATTTAGTTGGTTAATCAAACAATTGATTTTTTTCCTTTGTTTTGTTTTTGGTTCGGGTTTTGTTTCTTTATAGACACGTATACAGACATGTACTTTATATATATATTCTTGTCAGTGAAATTTGAATGCAAAGAAGAAGTGAATACCATGAAGTGCATTAAAATTACAGTCTGTTCTCCTGTATCACTCTACCTAAAACTTGACATTTTGGTGGATAACTTCATTACTTATGAAACATATACATGCTGCTTATCTTTAGCTCTTGGGAGAGAATTTCAAAGGCTTGAATGCAAGATGAAAATTGGTCATTAGTATCTACACACATTTTCAATAGGACAATAGAGGTAATTTAGGCATTAATGACATTTAGATACCATTCTGTGTTGCAGTGGAAATGCAGTGTTAGGTTCTGTGCTTGCACATGCAAATCACAAATCAAAACACAACCGTTGTACCCTCTGCCACAATTATCACGGGTTTTTTGCTATGAATCTCTTGAGATAAGCAGAGGTTGCCTTTGCTGCACTAATTTATCAAGTTGTGAACTCTGCAGGTGAGATTCTTTCCCTAAAGCACAGCAAAGACATGTAGGAATTACGCTTTCTTGAAGTTTAGAGAGAGAACTTCACACTCTATGTGTGAAATACACCCAAAATCAGGAATGTGTTTTCTTTGGTTTTTAATCAATGAATGAATTAGTCCCAGAGGGAAAATCATGTCTGTCCCCCCTGCCCTGGGGCTGTTCTTACCCTCACAGCACGAGCCCGACCTGGCTCTGCATCAGGGTTCACTCACCCTCCATCACACCACTCCTCTGGCCATTTCCGTACGTGCAAGAAGTTTGAATCAGCAGAAAGAGCAGGCAGAAATTTAATGAGCTCTAGGAGCAAACCTGCCATAAGGAACTTTTTACATAGTTTTTTACAACTCGGATAATGTTCCTCAGTGGAACTGTAGGTTGTACAAGCAGCAGAATGTTTGGCTCTCAGAGCCACAAACCAATCACTTTGGAAAGCTGTTGGTACTCACTTGTACCCCATGTAAAAAATCCTGTTTTGGTTCTGATTTGTACTGTAAATCTTACTTCCCCAAAGGAAGTACTTTGCCCTTGCTTACAGCAACAGAATTGCAGAGGAACGTTACTGAAATGAGTAGCTTAGATTTTGTGATTTAAAGAAGGGTAAAACTCTTCTGGCAGTCATCTGAAGAATGAATCCTGTTCCTTGCATTTACAAAATTGCTCATAGATTCACTGTGTCCCAGAGTATTCCAGAGATGTGGCAAGACAGTGCAAATACTTCTGGTGCTTACACCCTAGGATCATTATATAATAACTTGCAAGACTTTTCCAGGTTCATGGTATCAGTAAGAAATCACAGATTTCATTTTGGACTAGGTGACCTTTAAAGATCCCTTACAATCCAATGTATTCTATGACTCCAAATGCACAGACCATGTAGCGTGAGCAGGCAAACCCAGGGATGAAATTTCTCTTATCCAGTGATGCTACACCAGAGCCAAGTGTGACCCCACACGAGCAAGCCTGTCCCTGACAGTGTCCCACACCAGAACTGCACAGGTATGGCTGACACCTTTACTTATACCCACACACAGAGCTGAAGTAACTCTGCACACCCTTGCTCAACTTAGGAGCTGCACCTTGAGGGAATTGTTTTGTGAATGGACAAAATTCTTTTCCTTCCTGGGGAGATGTACCTTTCAGACCTTGGCAGTGTTTAACTGACTTCCCCACTTGCCCATGGCTACCAAGTGAAAAAGTTCGTGACAAAGCCAAAGTTTCTTGGAGTTTGCAGCACTGTTATCCTGAGAGGAAAGTGTTTTATTCTGCACAACAGCCACAGACAATAACTACACAGGGAAGGAAGGGCAGAGTACCTTAATCTCCTCTCCTAAACAGCTTAACTAACTATAGAAGATGCAGTGCCTCGCATTCAATAACTACTCGGTGCTTTGACTTGTTCCAGGAACGCATTACAGAGACTGTCAATAAACTTTAATTAGCAATATATTTTTAGTGGCAGTGCTACAGCTTGCTGCAATGAAACATTTCTCCCAAGAATTTCTAAAGCTTTCCTAAAAGAAACCTTGACACTTAATAAGGCAAGACATTTAGAGATTGTCATATACCAGCATCCATTAGGGCACTGTATTCTTCTCACTCAGAAATGGTAAGGTTACCTTGAACAAGTGAGTCTCATTTAAAATATTCTTTACTTTTCTGTTAAGAAAATGAACAATCATTGGCAAAAATCGGGTGCAGCTGACTAAGTTTAACACTTTCTTTCACCTTTTAATGAGACCGTGGCAGTGGCCTTACTGTCCTAAAAATAGCAAAGTAGAGGGAAACATTTAAAACTTGTGTATGTGCGTGCACCTGCATGCACAGCCAGGCTCATTTTGCAAATGAAATGTCACGTTCTTCAATGACCTCCACGATAACAAGCTTGAAATTGTAGCTTCAAAACTGTATTGTGTCTATACCTTTTGAAATAATTGCAATGGCACATTGCATGCCATCCTCATGCATGAAAGTGCTGCTTCCAACTCCTCTAAGAAACTTTGTGATGAGCTATGACAAGGTGAGGTAAATTGTGACCTGAAACCCTGTCCCTTGAGAAGGCAGATACAAATCTTTTACTATATAAACATGAAAGATCTAAATATCATCTCTTTTTGCAATAAATATAACCTCTTTTTCTTCTTTGCATAACTGTATATATCTTCACTTTTCTGCCACACTTTAGTCCAGACTTAAAGTCATCAAGGACAAAGAATTCCATCTACAAGTTTTCTCACATTTATCTATAGCTCTATATACAATAGAGATGGAGAGGGGGAGAGAGAAGCATCTCTTCTACCTCCATGTGTGTCTGTGTGTTTCCATTACAGGAGGGTATAAACCAAATCACAATATTAATGACTCATTTCAACATCGCATAACAATATACACGATCAATGGAATAACTGCACACACCATCCAAAAGGAACATTTCACTTTCATTTGCATGCAGGTAACACTGCCAGTGTGGTGGCCCAGCCTGTGTGTTCAATACACCACAGCTGTAGCCTCAAGCAAGGTCTCATTTACTCACTGTTTTCCATTCATTTCATTTCCAGTGTTTGTGACAACCCTGTGCTGCTTTTACACCTGAATTTGTAGAAATTCCTAAACTTTGCAATGAGATAAATGTGCAATAATACAAAAAGTATTTTGATGTGCACGTTATTTCTGTTTGTCCTCCCTTTTCCTCCCAGAAATGCTGTATTAACATACATGAAGAAGCAAAGGGAAGCCAAGGCCCTGAGGTGAGTCCCACACCTGCAGGAGTTTGCACATTACCTGAGAAGTGTTGGGTCAAGCTGCTCAAACTGAAACCCACTCCCTCCATTCAGCTTGCTGTGACCCCAAACAACTCCTCTCACTCCAACAGGAATAAACAAAGTACCAGCAGAAATAATTTGGAGCTCCTCAAAGCTCTGACATAGGTGGCCCTCGGGGAGAACTGAGAACAGGAGAACTGCAAAGAGCAGGACCAGTGCTGTGATGTTCTGTGTGGTTATTCAGATTAATCACAATCTGGTCCAGTGGACCCAAGATCCAAACAAACTCATTATTTTTAAGCTAGGGAGCCTTCAGGTATGCCACATTTTTAAGCCTGGGATTAGTTTATGAGATAAAACGATTTTTAGTGCTATGATGCAGAAGCCATTCTAGTCTGCTAACTACCTGAAACACCGAGATCAATTTTGAGAGTAAAACATCAATTACCTCACTTACTGAGACAGGATAAGCAGCAATTAAAAGGGTAGGCAATGCTGCTCTGCATGAGGTTACTTGTCTGGTTTTTCAGTATATCACAGCAATTGTTTTGATTTTTAATTGCGTCTAGAGACTGGAATTCAGGCCTTTTACACCTCAGTATGCATATTCTGAGACAGGGGTGTCTCATTACTTAGATAAAAATTCCTGATGTGTCTCAAACAGGAGCACAATTACAAATAACAATTAATTTCCGTTGTGAAAAGATACTTTTGCTTAAGAATTATGACCTGGGCTCAGCTACATTGTCATACCCATCATAGTCAAATAAATCTAAACTATGGCATTTCTGGTATTTAACACCCATCCTTACATAAAGAAATAAATCCTGCAGGAACTAAGGGCCTCCAGAGAAAACACAGCGTTTGTCCTGCTGTATGGCACGAAGGTCTCTGAACTTGGAAAGTTTAGGAAGGCCATGGGATAGCCCTGAAAGCCTGGAAACAACAAGCAAGTGTCCAGCGCAGGAGGAAAGGAGCTGCTGTTTCCTAACACCAAGCAGCACCAACAAACTGGCCACAGGTCACAAGCAGCAAGAGCTTCCCAGAGGTCCAGAGACAGCAAAATCTTATTTAAGTGACCAAATAGGGAGCTTAAAAGGTATCCTTCCATACCTAGAGCTGGTTACAAAGCCTGTGATAGAAACATTTGTTCATCAGATTTGCCAGATCAACAACAATGGGAAGTTCTGCACGGAGTGCTCTGCTCAGCAATGCCCCAATAGTTTCTGTAAACTCGTTCCCCTCTCCTTTGGCTACTGAGGTGCTGCTGTGATGGGTTTTTTAGGGAGCTGAGCCTTCCAAGCAACCCAGGCACCTGGCTCAGGTTCCCAGAGCCTGCAGCTGCCAACTGGCAATGGACAGAGAGAGAGCTGGAGACCCCGAGTCACAGAGATTCAGTGGCTCTAGAGCACCCACATGGTAAAGCCCTTTATTTAAAGCTCCATTTTTAAAAGAATAATTAAAAAAAAATTACTTCCATTCTAAATAAAGACAAAAAGTCTTTATTCTAAATAAAGACAAAAATCTGTCCTACAACATCAGATTTTCCATGAAATTGGATGTTTTTTCCCCTTTTTTGGTTTTTTTCCCTTTTCCCCAGTCTGAGCTCACTGTACCTCTGTCTGATTGTTGATGAAGATAAAGCCCTCTTTGTAAAAATAGGAAACTTCCTTCTAGACTCGAACCTTGGCAAGTGTGCAGCAGTGTGACAGTTTACAGGTGCAGACTGGCAAGAGAGCCACACTTCTTGCTCAGTGCACACTGCCCATGCTAGTCAGGGGCAATAATTCATTACAATGACTGCACATCATTCTTTACTAAATAAAGCCAGACTTAAAATACATCATGGAGATGTCTTCTTGTTTTGGTTTTTTGGGGTTTTTTTCCCCAAAGCCTTTCATTTGATTCCTGAAACACTGAAATTCATATGTGTACATTTAGCAACCTGGAGACTTGGGACTAATAACACTGAAAAGGGAAAAAAAAACACCAAGCAGCTTTCACCTGCCCAAGTCTGATAGATATCAATCCTGAGAACTCTTTTTACCTGAAGGGAATAAAAAAACCCCTTGATCTTTTGAAAACAACGATTTGTGAGCATCTATTAAACAGATTTTTTCATTTCCTGCATATTTTATAGTGGTTCTCAGCGCTGCTCGATTCCTAGAGCTGAATCTCCTGAGTAAGCAGTATTTCACCATATCTTATAGTGTGTGTGTGTGGTTTGCATTCTAAGGCTGGGGCCAACATTGATTTTATTTCTTCTTAGTATTTTATCGTTATTAGACTGCAACAAATTTTTCCTAAGTCAAGTATGGATTTAAATATGGAAGCCAAGATGGAAAGGGACTGCATCTGTACTTTGCCATAAATTTAGTATATTTGTGATCTTTTTTTTCTTTTTTTAATTCTCTTTTTTTACTGTTACAGTTAGAGGGAGAGAACTGTGTGCTTAGTTTATGTACCAGCTCCTCTGGAAAGCCAAAGGAGACTTTGGAACACTGGAAAGAGCCATGTGCTGCTGGTCTAGCCTCATCTTGCACCTCACCAGCTGTTTTCTTTTTGCTTTACAAAGAACAGTGTTGCCATCATCTGTCTTTAGGAGAAAAGAAACTGAAAATACATGCACCAAAAAAAAAATCACCAACAAAAAAAAAAACAAACAAAAAAANACCAAATAAAAACTGCAAAACCAAACCTACGAAGAAAGACAGAGAAAAAGGGAAAATATTTTTCTCAAAGCAAGTCAGTAGCATAAGCAAAATGGGGGATGGGGGTGTGGGAATGAATTGATACCCAAGTCCATAGGCATTATAATAGAAAATGGATTGAGTGAAACACAAAATAAAGCAAGGAAGGAGTTTGTCTGCATTTTAAAAAGCTTTGCTACCATTATATAAATATCCATCTTCATGAGAAATAAGACAAACTTGGCATTTCACAGGGAGAGTGGGAAAGGAAGACGAGTCCCTTTTGGTTTTATTTGATAGTTCTGAACTAATTATATAAGAAATATGTCTATAATCACTTCTTTTTGAGAAGAAAATAAGTTCAGTAGCTATCTAGGTATTAGAAAAAAAAATCTTATAGTTTTCATACATTCTTGTTGTACATGTCATGTTCCAGTTTCAGTAATGTGGAATGCCTGGGGCCCAGAGAACAAGAGAAGAACTATTCTTCATTACCAGGTTATATAAAATCCCTCTCTGATGTCTGGAATTATTTTCTAAAAATGAAAAAGAATACTGCAGTCCATTTTCACTGCATTTTACTCCTTGTAGTGCTCAATAACCAAGCCTTCAAAACCCATTTTTCCTCTGTTGTTCAGAGGCAACGAGGAACATATGAATAGTGATTGCCAGACAGGTGAGAAATTCCCTTTCCTGCTGAGCCTTGGTAGTCAGCTCTTACCAAGCTCAACAACCCCACACTGGACAGGATAGCACAGATTAAATCTTCCTAAAAGCAGTAAATATTCTCCTGAATGAACTCTTGGCACCCTGTCACTTCCAACAAGAACTAAACTGGTTTTAGGGGGAATATCAGGTGCTGTGTTCTAGTGGAGCTGGAGTCAATTTAAGCCTGCACCAAGTGCTTTAAGCTTTGTCTTCCCTCCCCTAATGAGCACTCTCAGCTTGCACATTGTAGAGCAGTCTCTCCTCAGTACATTCAGAGAACTGCCCTCCTGGTGCACCAAACCCACAGCAGCTCACGCCAGCTCCCTTCCCTGCTCCAGCCGCCCACAGCTGCGTGGGTCAGCTGAGTGCATGGCTTCAATTAGATGGAAAAAAGAGCACAGAACACTTCAAATATTAATGCATTCTTGCTGACAATCTTGACACGATTTCCCAGTATTTACAGATTTCAAAAAGCTGATATTCTTCCCCTGTGACTGCCAGTAAAATATAGCCACATGTATGTTGTAATACAGTATTATCATGCACAATACCAGTGGAAAAAGGTATCTTAGCCACCTATGTTTAGGTCTAAAGGCATTCCACAACACAAATAAATAGTACAAAACCCCCACAAATATGTAACAGAGTGTACTGAGCTTAAGAATCAGAGCCTGTTTCAACATGAGAGCAATTCTGCTGTTAAATACCAAAAAAGTTGGACCACCAATCAACAACCCTTCCCAGTGGTACCCAGCTGTACCTGCCACTTGGTCTCAGCTGTAAAAGAAACAAGCAGGATGTCAGCAGAACTGAAGATCATTATGATGACTTTTATTGCTCTGGAAATATTTGAAGAAAAGAAAAAAAGCCAACCCTTTCTTTTTTTTACCTTGCAAGAGTCTGTGTTTAAGAGACAAATGTGGCAAACCATAGGAGGGGAAAAAAGAGAGAACATTCTGCTTTCCTTTAATATCTAGATCATGTTAATTGATCCCAGTAGAGTCCCTCATTGCCAGACTACTGCAATTAGCTCACCGATTTCCGTATTTGTATGATCTTGCTTCTGCTAATTACAGATGAAACAATCCTTTGGAGGAGGTTAAAATTCCCCTCTCTTTTCCTGGGGAAAAGCATTAACACCTTTTCAAGCACTTGCAAGTTGGTAAGACCTTCCAGGGTCACCATCTGCATTACAAGTTTTATTTCAAGAGCACAACACAGAAATTAGCAAAGGCAACGATACTGAGCAAGGCAAGCAGAGGCAGCAGCACCTTGCCAGAGCAGTTCCATGGAACAACCAGGTTCCCATGGAAAATGCATGGTTCTTCACCTGCCCGGTTCTACTGGCCATGCACTAAGTTTTAGCTAAATGTGAAAAATGAAAAATAACCCCCCCCCCAAAAAAAAAACCCCACAAAAACCTGTATGACAGAAGTCTTAAGATACTTCATTGTAGGTACTGCAAATAATCACTGAATCCCAGAATGGTTTGGGTGGGAAGGGACCTCAAAGATCACCCAGTTCCACCCCCTGCCATGGGCAGGGACACCTTCCACTATCCCAGGTTGCTCCAAGCCCCGTCCAACCTGGCCTTGGACACTTCCAGGGCTCGGGTAGGCACAGCTTCTCTGGGCAGCCTGTGCCAGGGCCTCACCTCCCTCACAGGGAACAATTTTTTCCCAAAATCTAACCTAGCTCTGCCCTCTGACAGTTTTAAGCCATTCCTGCCTGTCCTGTCCCTGTTCAGGAATGGTCTGTGAGGATTTTTACACATTTAGTAAATGATGTTAAACTGCTGACAGCCAAGTGAAGCATTTACATAAGTTCCTCTGTTATGAAGATACTGCATTGTAACTTCACAGATGACTGGTGGCATCTAACAACTTGAGAGAAAAAAGAGCATAAAGAAAAACATTGCTGGATTCAGTTTGTTTCAACCAATGCCTTCAGGCTATCCATTACTACTTCAGTCTTAACAAAGTGTCTTCATTTTCCGTAATATTGAGGTGTTTTGGCTTTTTGCCTCAAATAACCGCAGTAATCTCAAAGAGAGGAGAGAAAAGATCTGAACTCTTTCACTTAGACTTTACAGAATTATTCATAGCAGCTTGCAAGTCTACCGGGATTATTCAAAACTTGAAAAGAAACCCAATATTTCTATTCTAATATTGCATGTACAGCTCTCCAGCAATTATAAAACACACTGCTCAGTACTTTCTTTAACATAGGCTGGCTTGAAATTAATTGTTCTGGAAAGAAGCAAGTAGATCTCATTTACTGCTGGAACATAACTTGAATACAGTTTTCATGTATTAAAATTATTCCCTAGTGGCCAAAAGAAATGAACAAAGTCTCGGGGAAGGCGAGGGTTTGTTCCACAGCAATTAGCTACCATCAGAGTCTGAACTCAGCTTCTCTTTATCATTACTCCGATGATGGGAGGTGTAAAGCGAACTGTTAACACTTCCACACAATCAAAAACAGGTTTAGAAAATACACACTGTACCAGGCCTTTCCTCACAGAAAGAGATGCTATTAACACCCAGGATGCTGATATTACGTTCACAACTTGGTCAACTTATATTTTGGTTATACTGCAGCATTTTTAAAGGAAAAAACCCTGAAGAATATGAATTCTATTTTCTACTTGCAAAGAAACAGAAAGATACAGTCTTTGCTGTCAGCTCGCTTAAGCAGCCTGAAACCCATTTCAGGACTTATTGATCACTTATTAATCTAGTATTTAATTAATTTTTTCTATTGAAAACAAATGCTTTGGAATACTTAGAACCCTTAGCATAAATTATCTCCTCAATTTCATCCCTGCATTAGCATCATAACCGTGGAAGGAATCTTGTTTATTTTGTCCCTTTAGTCCCCTCAGGTATAATCAACGTTAGGGAGGAAGAAGAGAAGCCCCATACAAACAGTGGCTGATCATTTCCCCACAACGCTAAGGAAATCACATTGCACTTAAAGGGAAACAGAAGATGTGAGTGCAGCTCTGAAGTGCTGCCTTTTCTACAGCAGGGCATTAAGCTGAGATGGCTGGACAATTCCTACTCACACATGCCCAGCTGGATGCTCTTAGGGTCAAAGATGCTTCAGCAAGGCATGCAGAGCTCCTAATCTGTCATAACAGCTGTTACCAGCAAACTTTAACAAGAATGAGAGTATTTTTGTTTGCTTGCTATTTGCTTAAATAATTGTCCCCAATCGTCTCTGTCTCAACAGCTTCTTCAAAGGAGAAAAGCCCAGCAAGAGCAGCAAACTGATTTTGTTCATGAAAAACCCCCTGCATTTGCACATAGAAATAGAGCCAGGTTCCACTGAAGAGTTTCAAGACCTATGAAGTGTCAAAACCTCACTCCAATTCATGCACAAACACTCGTATCTGAAAAGTGGCAAATTTCTACAGCTGAAACATAAAATTCCCATCCAGCATTGGATTAAAGCAGCCAACGATTTCCAGGAGGCAAAGCAGAATGACACACAGATGGGTTTAGGTGCTCCCTCAGTGGTGAGGGAGCCATCCATTTTCCTCCTGTGATTGCTCAAACCCACAGAAACAGCAGCCCTTGGACACCCGGAATGTTGAGCAGCTCCAAGATCAGTCATTTATCCCCCCCAACAAAAATAAACAATTGAGAAATACTGCTGACAAGGGATAAGGTGAAAAAAACAGTCACAGCTCCTCTGCAGCTCCAAGTGGTCCTTTCCAAGCACGTCAGGAAAAACCCAGTGCCCCAGGGAGAGGCAGGAGAACAGGACACACCTTCCTTGAACAGGCACTGCCAAGGGGTTCCTGCACGGATCCTGCAGCCTCCTGACATCCTCCACACAAAGCTGGGTCTTAAAAAGCCAAGCCAACAGCAAAGTCAAGTCAAAATGACAATGAGCAGGATTGTAGAGATAAACTTCATGATAAAAATTAAGTATCAGTATTAAAGCAATAGTAGAAAAGTCAATAATTTAATAAGAACTGAAAGACTTAGTCCTTAATGTGACAAATGCTATATTTTGAGATGATTCAGGTTTGTTTTATAATAAGTAGATGATCACAATTTTAACCAGGTCAGCCACAGGTTTGGCTGAACTTATATTACTAAAAATCTATTCTTCCTCCAATCAACACCTAACACCGAGCCGACTGAAATTAGTAACCATAGGCAAACATGGGCAGAAGCTAACTAAATTTGAATTCTCCAAGGGCCTGCTAGAAGCATTATTTTTCCCACCAGTTCTTTAAGCCTTTCTAAACTCAAACTGATTTGCAGCACAGGTCACTGGTGGCTCACAACTCTGCAATGGTCCTTACTCCTCGTGGCCAACAGCAAGAGACCAGTGACCAATGTTCAAATGGCCACAGTTAACTTGCACACATCTTAATATTCATAGTTTGCTTTGATTAAAATACACAGTTTCACATTAATTTAAGGATTACCTTTTATAACCCGGCCAAGTCGCAGTGTTTGAGTGCCGCTTAACGTGGTGTTTAATCAGGAAAACGACTGCGGCACTGCCCGATTAGGCTGCCTCCACTGCTGCCTGCTCGATTTTTCCCCATAATTGCAGGATATACTTTATTGTGACAGGGGCCCGAGCAGTGGAATTCCAATATGCTATCCATCAGCTTCTCCATTATTGGATTAGCTGGATGTGGCATCATTACCGCTGCACTTTCATGCCTATCATTGATCGCGGCGTTCCTTCTGTTTCACAATTAATGCAAGTCAGCTGGATTGATCAATCTTCTGATGAGTTTGAGCCACAGTCAATATATTCTTATGGCTCTGTGCTACTGATCTGTATGTTTTATAGCTGTGCCTAAGGATTTGTCATTCTGGCTACACATTTTCTTGGTTTTTGTTTTTTTTTTCTTTCCCTTTAGATACTTCTGCTCCCACCTTGCTGCCTAAACCACAAAGTGTTTATGAATGACTCACATCACATGAAAAAAAGAGGGAGCAAGAAAGTAACTAAATTCATCACTGGAAAGAATTTTCTTTAAAAAAAGTAAATAAATCACACTCTTGGGTTGGCTCAGCAACAGCCAGTCTGAAAGCTGAATGCTGCACTTGAAACCACTGAGCTTCCAAGGAATTTCAGAGATTTCAGATGACTGCAAGGATTTTCATTCCTTGCTCAGACTGACAGCAGGTTCGTGAGATGTGGAAATACGTCAACAACTTGATTGTTAATATTTTTCTAACGTGGTGATAGCTCTAATCATTTTTGAAACCTTACTCTTCTTTCAGAGGGCAAAGAAGTGTGCAGGAAAATCTCTCTCCACAGAGAGAGGGAGAATGAAATGATAGGGCATTAGGAGAAACAGTGAACCACAATATTTGCTTAATACCACTCTTCTGTTACCCTGTGTCACAAACACTGCTATCCATATTTGAATTTTTTCTTTATGGAGGAGAATAGAGATACTGTCATTTTCTAATAAAGTACAGACTATACACAAAAGGGAAACAATGTACTTCTGAATATTCTTTGAAAATTTATCTTTTCTCTGCCTACTACAGAATGTACCCTGACCAATGCCTGTACATTTTAATGTCCATAAAACAAAATGTGATTTTGAAAAAAACAAAACAAAACAAAAACAACAAACCAGAAATGAAAAACCAAATCAAAAAAATCACCAAACACAAACCAAACTAAACCGACCTGAAACTTGAAAGAGCAATGTTAATGCTGGTTCCCTATTATAGTTCCATTCCCATTCATCTACATCCCAGCCTGATCACCATTATAAGAAGCCTCAATTAACAAAAGACACCAAATTTAAACATAAGAAAATTAACTGAAAGTTGGACAAAGAGTAAAGAGTGTTGATGAATACATTCAAATTAGAGTTTGGACTTTCTGGACTGGTTTGCACACACAGTGCCCTCATTAAATGAAGAATAATTGCTTTTCTTCATCACTCTTTTTCATGTGGTTGCCAAAGCCAGGATTGGTGAGAACTACAAGGTATTAGCAGTGACAATTACACTGCAATTTTCTGACAGTGAAACTACATTTTTAAATACCTTGTTTTGTCTTGAAGAATCTAAATTTATGGATAAAAGCCACTTATAACTGAAATCTTTTTAGAGTTTCTTCCAATTCAAAAAAGCAAAACAACCCCTGAACCATCTTTTCTGTAAGCCCTGAAAATACCATCAACACAAGAAGAAAAAGAACCACACTGTCTGACAGGTGGAAATGCTCTGTTAAATATAAGATGAGTTTTAGTCAAAGCAAGTAATGTGCTCCCTTAAACATCCTGGCTTTGAAGAGAGCAGGCATTTCAGATCATCCATACATAATTCAGTCCCACTGAAAGGGCTCTACCTAAGCAATTTTCCATTACATTCCTAGGAAATCTGGAATATAAAAGACAGAACTTGTGCCTTAAACAGGGATGATATAATACAACATCAAGCTGTTACAGAGCTTTCAAATGCACTCTGAAAACCAAGGAGCAATCCTTTCCCATCAGTGCCAGGCAGACAAGGATCACTGCTGGAATCACTGCTTTTCTCCGTCAGGAATAACATGAACTAAGAAACATGCCAAATCATTTGAAGTCTATTTAAGTCTTAAATTAGTTCATGAATCTATATTTAGGCTGCCTACATATATGGCCTGGATTTAGAAATGCAAAACACAGCAAATCTTAGTAAGTCACTGTACCTAAAAGTGCTCACATCTTTCAAGAATCAGGCCATTATATTTAGATGCCTAATTATGGGTGCAAGATTTGAACAAACTTAGCTTAGAGAATTTTAGCCTAGATAAGTGCATATTACATTACAAAGGTTTTGAAGTTGCTTTGAGATATGATACATTATGGCAGAGAGCTCATATTCATGTAAAAGTGAAAAAGACCCCACCTGATAATTATAAATATATTACAATTTAATGTGTTGGGTGCTTATGGAGAAAAAAAAAAACAACTACTTTATTTCTATTAAAAAGACTACAATATTTAGAGCTGCAAAGGGAAACAAATTAACATTCTATTTAATCCTATTACCAGAAGATTTACACTAAGCACAGAAATTTTTCTGTTTCAGGAAAGTTAGCAAAGACATATGAAATAAAGACAACCCTAAAAATAAAGTAATAATTATGCTGAGTGTGCAAATAATTTTTAATATCTCAGATATTTGGGGTTTTATTTTACATCACACTATATTTCAAAGGATATTGGAGATTAATCCCAAATTTTGCAACTAGAAGATTTATGATGAATTTTTAAATTGTAACTACAAGTCCACTCTTAGAGGAAAACATGTTTTAGGTTTTTTTGTATTTTCAAGAGTGAGCCAGCTGCTTTCTTTTTTCTATATAGTCACCAAATGACTCAGGCTGCTGGGGAAAATGGATACGAAAATGTTTTAGTTCTGACATTGGTGTAGGCTATTGGAGCCTCGTCAGACTTTCAAACAGAATCTTGTGCTTTTCTGAATTAATTCCCTTTGTAAGAAATGATGGCTGCACTTCGGCCTATTGGTACTGCAGAGATCCCTCCAGGTTTGCTTCCACAGAAAAGCTCAACTTGATAAAACTCTGTGAGCACAAGGGCAGGCTGAGCCCACTTCCTCACCCAGACACAAAAAATAACTGGGGGGTCAGGGGGCTTTAAAAACAGAGCAGGAACGCCAAACTTATGTGTCTTTCTCTGATGCTGTCTGTATTTTTGTGAATCACTTATGCAAATGTATTTATGTTTTCAGGAACATAACAGGATAAAGAAAAAAAAAACAAAACCACACAGAATACTAAATTTTTAACCTTGCTGTGATTTACCATGTTTGGGATGTGTTTGCCCAGTCAACCTCGTTGCAGTCTTTGCAGTAAAACAGGGAAGGGCATCAGGAATTTAGACAGATGTAAATTCAAAGTAATTTCCAGGAAAACACTGCGTGGCTATACAGACTCAAATTCCATCTTCAATTACTCTATCTGTAAAAACTCCTAACAACAAACATTTCATATAGCCATAAATCCTTATTTGTCTTCTACAGTAAACTGAATGAACCATATATTTTTGCTTCCAAATTTTTTATGGAAATCACAGAAAAAGGACATTGCAGGCATTATATACAAAAGAAACAACCCCCTCCCTGGGCCTAACCTGGTGGATTTTTAGTTCTTGCATAGGCAAAAGGCATAGTCAGAATGCACCTGCAGGCAGGCAGTGAGGCACAGGCAGCTCAGATAACAGGATACACACACTCACCTTCTGTTTCTACCTCCTCAAATAAACGTTCATTACTTTTTCAAAGGAAATGACAAGTAATTTATGAGGTAATACACATAAATGCTCCAAGCACGAGAAAACACAGCTTTCAAATAATGCAAAGAAACTTATGTCTCTGAGGACTTTAAAGGTACTGCCAGGTTCTCTGGTGCAGAGGTATAGTATAAATACTATAAAATGCAGTAGAAAGCGTTAAGCAACACATACTTCCTGCTGAATTATAGATGTAATCAAAATGAGCAAATACACAACATCACTCTTCACCATGCTTGTCTTCCTAGAGAATTTAAGCTGAAGCTCCAGATTTTGTGTTCCCTGGGTTTTATGCCCTCTCCATTGTTTACCTAAGAGATTCTGAGGTTCATAACATGTCATAGCACATCATAAAAAAGGTATAAACCTGGACGTTTCTCTTGAAAGTCATATATCAAGTTTCCACCAACACCGGCCCCAGGAATTGATTTTGATTCCAGCTTATATGTATATTTCATTGCTTGTGTTTCAACGCCATTTTAAATATTTACTTAGCATCTTTCTAAAGACAGAGCCGGTGTCATTAATTCAGAAAGCAGAATTCTGTTATGGAAATTGTAATCATTACAGCTTGACCTAAAACTGCTAATGCAGGCTTTTCTGTCGTCTAATTTTGCAGACAGAGAAGCAGTTTCCTGGGGCTCACTGATCCTGACAATACCCTTAGACCAATTCCCGTGGTTCCCTCATCACAGGCAGATATCATTTCAACAGATGTCAAGAACAGCTAAGTGCACTTAGGCCTATTTGTTAAATTCCTAGGGGGAGGTAGATGGGCGAAATTCATCCTGTAATTAAACCGCATATTTCTTTCAAGCTGCCTCTTCCCTCTTCCCTTCATAATCCCTCTGCCTTGCATCAAATCATTTAGGCACTTATTGGCCACAATCAATACAATATGAGATCCATTAATTTAGTCCCTGGGAGGTTTGCTGGGAACAGGCAGCACTGCTCTGCCAGCATTCCGAGGCGTTCCTGCAAGCCCACCGCAGCCACGGAGCACCTGGAGCGGATTTATGGCAGTTCCAGCCCGTGTGCCCACAGCTCTGGGCTGCAGCCAAACCCACAGGGATGGGATGGGAACGGGAAGCACTGGGTGCATCACCGAATGCATCACCTAATGCACACCACCGCTGCACAGCCCGGTCCCCGCAAGCAGAACCGCAGCAATCAAACCCCAGCTCTCCACGTGCTCGGTGCCCCTTGTGCCTCGCTGCAAACAGGGAAATCAAGGTTGGAGAGAAACATTAACAAGAGCTCTCGCTGACAGGGATGGGCTTCAAACATCTTTCGCTTACATCTTCTCTCTTGCCTTTTAATTTACACGTCCTCCTCTTACTGAGTACGGTTGAATTTGGCTGGGATTTGGTTTTATTCTCATAAATGGATGAAACCAGCCATTTATTTTTTTAGAAAGAGGATATAAACAGAATCCTAAAATTTGCCTATGTTTCATTTTTAAGGATATACTGTTGCATTATATATTTATAAGCAAATATATAAACCAGGTCCCAAACATGTAACTGTGAAACTGAGGACTTAAAACTGTCAACAAGAAACCACATTAAAGGCTTCATAAATCCCAAGCATGTAAGGCGCTGGGAAGCCATCAATATGTACACCAATGCGTCATTTGCAATTAAAATTGTATTTGTACAGAAACGACGACTAAAATTGGTACACACACAGATTACTAATGTGGTAGGCTAACTTGGGAAGGGAAGGAAAAAAATAAATTCTAAGGCTTAATTGGATTGTTTTGCTGCAACTGCAAAAATATAATCTATCAGACAAACAAAAATTCCATATACTATTATATGTATTTAATTTTTAAAGCAGTGAACTAATTAAAAAGTATTTTTGCCCATTTTATAATGGATAAAATTTATAACTTTCAGATTAGCAAATTCTAATTTCAGTGATGTTCTGTAGTCTGCTTGAGCTCATTTTCTGAGACAGCACGAGGAAAGCTGGGGTGTGGCTGGAGTTTGTTCATGCCCTGAGGAGGCTGGAGCGCATGTGGGCAGCTGCAGGCAGCCAGACAGGAGAGGATGGGGCTGGGGGACAGCCCAAGCAGACTCAGCAGCACAGATGTTTCAGAAGCTCTGCCACGGCCCTGGCTGGATGCACTTGTTAATTGAAATCCCTAAAGATTTTCTTCCCACCTTTCGCTCCTGCTCCTAATGTGCTTGCCCGGTTTCATCCCGTCAAGATTTTAAAGGGCCACACCCTTTACTTCCTTTTTCATTTCTATAATATTTTTGGAGTTTTTTTTAGGGGTGAGAGCGATTACTTTATTATCTAAATTGAGTGGAAAAAACAGTGTTACTTCATAGGTTCACAGCAGACCTGTAATAAATTATGGTTAAAACATTCCCAACACATACAAGAATCTTTTCAACTGTGGGGGTAAACAAAAGAGTTAAAGGTACCACAAGGTCATCACTCTGTACTGCAGAAAAACTGCTAAAATCTAGGAAAAAAAAACCTACTTCAAGTGTTTTAAGGGATTTGCATGCCTTTACAGCGTATTTTTTCTCTTTGACTAAAGGTACTTTCTAGTTGAAATTGGTAACATCAATTACAGTTTCAGCACTAAAAAAAATTGGGGTAAACACAACCATTCATTTTATAACCAATAACCCTTCAAGTTTACAAGGTTGACCTGAGTGGAGTCTCATCTTTCTAATTGGAAAAGAAAGCCCAAACCATTGCCATTCATACTGGTGACTGTTTCATTAACTTAGAGCCAGTTCCCAGAAATTCATTTTGGACTTTGTACCTTTTCTTTTTCAGGAAATGTTTAACCAGATGATTTTTCTCTTTCAACTCCACAACTTCATAAGGGACTCAGCCACCTTCTGGACTCACCTGGTGCCTGCCCTTGCTCAGATACTGCAGCCACTGATAATCTGTGCTGAGACTCAATTGTTTATTTTTTTTGGGGGGGGACACTGTTTGAAAGGCACTATCTACTCCCCATTCATCTCTAATAAAGATTAATAGAGAATTTCACAAACGTGAGTCTCATAAATGCCCGTTACTGTCCCATCAGATCAGTCAGGAGTCCTCTGGTTTCTCAAAAATTTGTAGGAAAGAAAAACCTCTTAGCACAGAAAAAAAAAAAAAATTTCCCCCCACCAAAAAAAAAACCCCAAAAACCGAACCACCTGCTGAAAAAAGGAATGCAGTGCCTACTTTCAATATGGAAACACACTGCCTTAACCTCACACCCCTGAGAGCTACAATTAAGCACTCTAGAAATTAAGAAATTATTAGGAAAAATATGTTATCATCCAGGCAAATACTTTTATTACACTTTTAATTCATTAGAAAGATTTCTAAACTCTCCCTGGGGAAAGAGTACAGTTTAAAATTGCTTACATCTTTCTTAAAAGCTGAAGTAAGCTTTCCTGTTTCATCTTTTATAATCTTATTTTAAAGTTTGCAAAAACTGCTGACTTGGTACTGCAAAACAGATAATTATTCCAAATATCTTTTTTTGGGGGGTAGTTTTTGAGGTATGACTAATTGTTGTCTGCCCTTTTACATTTTACTTCTGGATGTCATGGAGATTTGCAAACAAAAAACAAACAAAAAAAATCCAACAGAAGAAAACCCACACTGGATACACCTGCTTAATGATGATAATTAGGTTACCACTAATTCCTAGAGCTGTCACTGTAGGCTGGGCAGGTAAATAACAAAGGCAGGTAGCTTCAGATCAAAAATAATTAGTCTGAGTTTTTTTAATATTACATTGAGGACAACAGCTTCAATCCATCTGTCTTTTTTTCCCCCCAGGTAGCCATTTCATAATTACAGGAGGACTGACTGAGATAATGCCTCCATTTGAAGGAAACGTCTGCTTTCACATTTCCTCTCTCTGAACTGCTCCTAATTTTAGATTCCCTCGTTTGTAGGAGGGCAGAGGAGGAATAAGCATTCCCCCGAGCGCTCTCCCAGTCGCAGCAGTTCGTGGGTTTGAAACTTCTTGGGACATTTTTGTGTTTATTATTTCCTGATGGATTTATTTGCTGTTTAATTGAGTCTTCCCTTGGACACAAGTCAAGATTCAGAATTTGCAACATCCTCTTGCAAGACCTACATGTGGCATGCTTATTAAGGTGTTTTACACTAAAAATACGTACAACATGCAAGCAAAACGAACTAACCCAAACATGGATTCAAAAGAGATCTGCCTTAGGAGTATTTTACTTTGCCATTTATTTTATTTTAATGTGTTACCTCTGGTGGGAACATTTCTCATAAACGAGGACACTCATTCCCTAAAAATTGCCTTAGAACTACACAAATAAGCAAAAAATAAGTCATAACACGTGAAGTTTCAGCCATTATCAACTTTAAGTCATTATTATGCATTCCAGTAGGGCAGAACAGATGGAATAAAAGAAATTTTGTCTCAAACTAAGATAGGTGGTCAGGAAATTTAATAGTTAGTTAGAAAAATAAGTAAATAATTTTTAAAAATGGCAAAACCTTGAAGTGACACATGGTAAAAATAGCAAAAGAATTGAGAAATGCAAGATTTTTCTGCAAACTCTTTATTTTATTTCAATTACATTTTCTTCCAGCAATAATCAGGTATAACAACAACTTGGCTCTTTGCAATAATTACATTCTAACTGTGTGATTGTAATAGCCTGAAGGCTCAGATTTGGTAGTACCTACAGATTATTCTATTTTATAAGTATTATTAAAAGCAAATGAAGGAAAACTAGACGAATAAGATTAGCATTATATAAAAAAACACTGCACTAGAATACCTCATTAGGAAAACAAATAGTTTTCTCCTTAAAACAAGAAAGTATGAAGTTAAGAAAGTTCCATTTCAGACTCCTAAAGAGAACAGGTTTTGTTCTACTATTTATTTTTATTCTAACATTGCATTTCATTATAAAGGTGGATGACATACTGTCCATTCACTGTCTTTTTGCGAAAACTGTACAGACCTTTTTTGTTTATAGAAATCGTAGCTTTCTTCCACAAAGAGAAAGTAGAAATGCTCATCCCTGTTAATGCAGCCCCCCCTGCAAAGGGCAGCAGCAGGACAGACACAGACTTCGTTCTGAACTCTTGCAGCCTTTGCAGTTCCCGGAGACACCAACCAGGCTTTGCCAACCATGGGGTGGTGTCCTGCTTAAAATGATCCCCCATTCCCTTTATTTCAAGAAAGCCCTTTTCCCCCTCAGAATCCTTAAGGCCCCTGCTGTTTCATGTAAGATTATTCCCACTTTTCACTTTCTGACCCCCGTTTCCTTTCTTTACCCTCTTCCATAACCACTCTGCTCCCCGCTGGCTCTACAGTTCTCTGGCATGTCTGTGTAAAATGACCTCTTTTAACTTGCTGGATGCAGAGTTTACAATCATATCCAGGGGTTTCCCTGTGACAGCTCCCAGCCTGTTCTCCCAAGCAATCTGTCTGTTTAAGGAAATGTGGTTGACAAAGCCCTCTAACGAATGTTTTGCAAGGCAAGGCTAAAAGCCAGTTCTTCATGCTCATGCTCACCCAATCTCTAACCCACTTTCTGTGCCCTCAAATGATAATAATTCCTGTTGTAATTGCCCACTCTCATTATCTCTGTCAGCTTCTTGTCTGCCATCAGCTTTTTCTAGGGGCTCTAAGAGGTGCCTGTGCTTGCTTTCCCCCTCTTTTCCCTACACATCTTATCTTTGGCCATTTATCACCACCTCCTAAGACGTTTTCATATGACTCATGGGGTCAGCTCTGTAATGTAGACATTTGGAATTAAATCTTGTCTCTGACAAATATCCTCATGGATATCTAACAACAGCTTCAAGTTCAAAGCAGAACTTTATTTGTCCTATTGCCCATCAGCTTCCAGTCCCTCCTTTTTCAACTTCCCATAGATTCATCATCTTGATGCTCATGGAAAATCTCGCAGATTTTTTCTGTGTAACATTTCTAAGATCCAGCACTTCATATCCATCTGGAGAACTTAAATTCTCACTTCACCACACCACTTACAATTAACATATTTTTTCTCCTCTTGGCTCTACTCACAACCTTTCAGATTGCTGCTGCCAGACCAACTTCGTGAAATTGCTGTTCAGACCATTTCAGCCACCTTTTTACAACATCCCCCTCTATCCCCTCAGACAGTCCTACCTCTTTCCATCTCTCTCATGAACAGAAGAAGCAGGATGGCACCTCTGTAAACTCAAGTATTCCTTATTCTTTAGAAAGTGATATCACACACAGAATCACACAGAATCGCCAGGTTGGAAGAGACCTCCAAGATCATCGAGTCCAACCTGTGCCCTAACACCTCAACTAAACCATGGCACCGAGTGCCACATCCAATCTTTTTCTAACACATCCAGGGATGGTGATTCCACCACCTCCCCAGGCCAACAATTCCAGTGCTTTACCACTCCTCCCGCGAAAAACTTTTTCCTAATATCCAACCTATATTTTCCTTGGCGCAGCTGGAGACTGTCCTCTCGTTCTGTCAGTTGCTGCCCGGAGAGAGGGACCAGCCCCCATCTGACTACAACCACCCTTCAGGAAGTTGTAGAGACTGATAAGGTCACCACTTTGTAACACTTTATAAGTGATATCAGTTGTATCACTAAAGTTATGGTGAAAGGTTACAGTATAGCCAAAGTATAGCCTTTTTTAACATCTAGAAAACAATGCAAGATTCCACACTTCATCATTGATCTGCCTCGTCTCCACCCTTTCCTAACATTTGCACTTCTTCTCTTTTCACAGAATCACAGAATTAACTGGGTTGGCAAAGACCTTTGAGATCATCAATTCCAACGTTTTCTCTTCTTATTTCCTATTCTTAAATTCTTGAAATGGTTCATGATCCTCTCTCCATAGCTGAAAACATGACACCAATTAATTTGCTTGCAATGCTGAGATTTTGGGGAAGATGGGGAAAAAAGTACAAAGGTATTACACTTTAAAAGCTTTAAATGTTACAGTCAGGATCATTTGTATCATTTTTGTTGACTCTTATCCTTTCTGTAATGTATTGTTTTGTCAGCTTCTAAATTACTGATTTTAATCCATCACGCCAGGCAGGCCCACAATCAATTGAAAGGTACAAGAGAAAAAAGGTAGCTCTTAATCATTATTAGTTCTTTGTTGAAAAGAACTCTGCTTTAACTTTTGATCTATGTACTTCAGACAACGCAAAATCTATTTTTTTGAGTTTAATCTTAATCAGTGCTCTGTCTGGTAATTAGCCAAGCAGGATGACAGCATTCTGGGGTAATTTCTAATGGTTCTCACAAAAGAGAGTAAGATCACCTCAACTCAGGATGATGTTTCATACAGTGTCATTTTAGAACACAAAATAAATATAAATATGTGCAAAACATGCCTAGAATACATCATACATTCTACTTTTTTCTCTCAAGACAAATATCTTTATCTGAAAAAATAATAGAAAACTCTTTTTTTTTGGCCATGCCTCCTACCTGGGCTGCTGAGCAGCTTCTAACTTGCACAAGTAACAATGCATTAAGCAAATCTCTTGATTTACATACATCATCCTCTACTTTTAAGAGAAGTGAAAAACTCTGGAAGTGTATAAGCACACGCAGCATGCACCAGATTTATTAATGAGGGAAAGGGGTCCACAGCCAAATGGAACAGTGACCCAGCTTTGGAGACATCCTGCTACATCTTGCTGCTGTGATTTTTCTTGGCTGACATCTCTGCTCCAGTTCTCAGACACAAAAACCCACTTGACCCCAGTCCATGGCAAGAGCCTGTCAGCCAGGGCCTGATTCACCTGGACACCCCAAAATCACCAGGAAAAACTCAGTCTGTGTGGGCAGTGGTGGAATCAGGAGCCTGTGATGAAAAGGAGTTTGATTGTTGTGGTTTGATTTTGAATTATTTTAATTCTAAACCTACACCTTTCTCCTAAGGGCATTATGTTGCTTTCCTGGGTTCAGGCACTTTGTCAGTCCTTTTCAGGCTAGGACACCCAGATTAAACTGTCTACAGCTAATCCACCAACTCCCAGTAAACTCCTTCCTTACCTTCGAAAAGTAACAATGCACCTGGAATTAACTGCACAGGGAATCTCTGCCTGGAGCTGATGTTCAGTTTATGACAAAGGCTGGCTTGCTCCGAGTTCTTTCAGCACAACAAAACTTTGTTAAGGAAACTTAAACTTCGGGGGCAAAATGGAACCCTAATAAAGGCAGTGGCAGTTTCTGTTATTAAGCAAAGCACAGCAACCCCGTTATGTCCCAGGATTACGTGGTTCAAAGAGCCAGTGTCAGCTGCCTCCTGCTGTGCACTTCCACTTAACAACAGAGCTCCCTGCAATGCCTTTGGGAACATAAACTCATTTTATGGCTAACAAAGGGAGGATTTTTTTAAAACACGACTGTATTATTGTAAAATTGTACTAGTATCAGAAAGTCAAGAAAAAGTAATTTTAAAGTTATACTGCTACTTTAAATTCTTTTCTGCCACTGTGTGCTACTTGGTTATGTTCCATATCTCAAGGTATGACAAAAAGCAATGCTTGAAAACAGGGCTGAACACCTGCAGGATGTGACTTTATAGCATTAGCCCTGATTATAAACATAAAGGTAAGTGATGCATTGTAATAGAATCATCTTATGGCCCAGGCTAAGACTGTAAAATGCAAAGCTTCATACTGTGCTCACCATGTTCAGTTAAAAGCAGAAAAAAATAGTGTTGCATTTTCCCCATCCTCAGCAGAACTGCCATCCCTTCTCACAGGGTTTTCTAATCCTTTCTGGCACCTGAGGCATCTGAACAGTTGGTGGGAAGAAGTGAAACTGTGACGAAGTGAGTCTCATTTCAGATTTACAGTCCAATCACTCACAAAACCTGCCAATTCACTTTATGGCATGTACTGTGAAAATTCATTATTTAATATGAGCCTAAAAAAATCTATTGGTGCACTACAGTAGCTTGACTTTGAATTACAAAAGAACGAGTAACTCAGTATGTGGTGTCTTTAAGCTTGTAGTGAGGTAGACCAGCATACACTTAAAATGTCCTTTGTATGTTCCACTCAAGCACAACATTTGTTCAGCCAACAAACTGTTCTATTTCAACATTTTTTTCTGTGTATTTTTATTTGACTGCTATATATGCATAAATCTAGGTACTTATGCATGTTTTAGGTGCTAAAAAAAAGAGTACAACAAAAAGTGACCAGTCTAGGTTAGAAATAATTTTGATTTCAAATATTTTCATTAAAAAAAAAAAAAAAGAAAGATATTTTAACCTACTAGTTTTTAGATAATGGAAATAATAACTACTCAAACCAGGTTAACTCACTAAATATCTTTGTTATTTTATTGCCACATGACTTAGGGAAAAAATACACTGTAGGGTCTGTGGACTGCATAATCTTGACTGTGTCGGGTTACACTGATGCTACCTTAGAGCTCCCAACTCCTCACTGTCCTCCCCAGTCTGGCTTGGGACTGAAAAAGGCAATTTCTCCATCCTACAGACCTGCTAAATGCTAAGACAATAACTGAGAAAAAATTAACTTACACTAAAAGAAAATACCAGGATGTCTTGGGGTGTTTTCACTTGTGCCCAGCCCTGTTGACTCATGCTGCAGAATCAAAACTGCAACATCTCTGTGCCTTTGGAAAGCACAATAAAGTGAGCAGGAGCTTGGCCATTCCTCTTTGTAACAGCAGCAACAGGGGGCTTGGACCACACCACATCCACACCTTGATTTGCTGCTGGTGCTCACAAAGCACAGCCTCACCTGGGCAGGCTGCACTCCCAGCTCCTTTCTGCTTCAGGGAACATCAAAGCTGCAGCCCGATTTTGCAGTTTACAAAATGCCAAATAGCAGCAGTTATGCAGTGAGATGGGTTGACTAACGACTTCATTTACAGCTGATGACTGTTTTAAAGTTACACTATTTTTTATTATACTTTTATGCTACAAACATATACAATTAAAAAATTTGCAATTATTTATCCTAACAAAATTAAAACACGCAAAATAAATCTCAGATGGGCCATAAGTTGTGTAAGTTTTTTCTTTTTCCCTTTATGTCTAATTCATTCTCTTTAATTCCTTACTTCTTATAGCAGCAGTTTGATATAATAAACCATAGTTTGTAAAAGCCATTAAGAGGAAGCCTGCTAGTAGCAATCCTATTAAGTTACCTCATCAAGTGATGTGCTGTAATGTTCTCACATCAACTTTCTTCAGTTTTTCACTGCAGCCTTTATTAGTGGCTGAGATTCCTAAAGTCTAGAAGTGTTTTGTTGAAATTATGAGCAAAAACGTCTTAATGGAACATAGGAGGATAGAAGCAATGTAAGAAATCAAGTTCAATTACAAAATTATTTTTGAAAAAAATCGGTTAATGCCAACAATATTGTAACAGAATTAATTAAAAGAAGGGCAATTCTCACGGTTCAGAATGAGAATGCCCTGTCTCAATTCTGTTAGCTCATTTTTGCAAAGGTAAATTGACATTCCCTCCCCTGGCATCCACATTGTGATCTCCTCCTCCACATTCCCTCTGAGCAGAGAGGAGTCAGTGGATGCTTCCCACAGGCAATTACAGACTCAAACCCAGCACACTTCACCATGTTCATCACAGTTATCACGTGCTTTTGAGTTTCAAACAACCTTAACTCTAAAATGCTGAGAAGAAACATTCACCCAAAAGCTGAATACAAGATAAAACACAATTCATGAGACGTATCAGGCAACATCTTATTTTTTCTTAGAAATACATATGGTTAATAGTTATACAGCTACTGTACTTCCTAAGTCAGGATCAAGTTTGCTCAATAAAATATGTTTGGCCTATTGAATTATGACATTTCTAATTAAAATGAGTATGAAATGATTAATAAAAACTGAATAGAAAATTTTTCTTTTCTAACCATCTTCTCAAAAATCAAGTTGCAATACCCTTTCAGCATTCCATTATTTTCAACTGTATTACGCACCAGCCTTTATTCTATTAATATTTCTCTTTCAATATCTTTCAGGATACACATTTCTCTTCTGTTTGGCAAGTATCCAATACTTTTGGTTTGTAATAAATAAAGCCACAGCACAAACTTCTTGTACATGTTACTTTTCTACAAATCCCAATGCTTCATTTTACTTCTCTATCAACTTTCAAACATTTTGACCCTTGCAGATTTATTTTTCTCTTTTCATCACAATCAGGGCTTTTAGGATGAAGCAATCCAATTGCCAGAATTCCTTGTCAGGTAAAGGTAATGTGTCCACAAAGCTATAAATTGCAAGACAATTATAGCAATGGCTTGCCTGCTCCTGTAACCAAGTGCAAGTTTTACACTTCAAAACCCCAAAACTGGATGCTATTAAAGGACTATCAAAGCCCTGTAAGACTTCCCAAGAAGGGAGGAGTGCAGGGCTTCTGCTGATGGCTGTCACAAAAACTGCAGCTTCCTTGTAATGCAAAGGGAATGAGGGCTGGGATCCAAGGCACACACCATACCTGGAGACTGGAGCTCACACAAACAGCTCAAACCAATCCTACACTAATTTGTTAGTTTCAATTACCTTTCCTGATTTAATAAACCATGGCTGTACCCATGTGAGTGCTCAGAGTGAAAAACAGCAACAGAAGGAAAGAGGAGTTTTCAAGGGAATCCGTGTTCTGTTCCTTTTTCCATTTACAGTTGTACCTGTTGAACAATTCTACTTGTCACTCTTCCAAGAATGAAGATTGACCTTTTACTTGGAGTAAGGAAACTTCCTTCCCCCCCACCATTTACAGTTTATGTCTTCTCTTATATTCTTATGGAAGAAGAATGGCTTAGTGATAACTCCACTAATCAGACTCTGGAGACTTGAGTTCCATTGGCAACCTTCAACAAGTCCCTCCTTGCTCTACCTTGTTTAATGAAAATGCACATCAGAAGCAGCAGGGCCAACTAAAAGTTCTTATAAAAGGGAGTATGGAACAGGAAATAATTGCTCTGCTGAAAGAGATGAGAGATGGGAAAGATGAGAAAATTACTGAATGATTAGGGAAAGCAAGGAGGCAACACCTGGTTCACTTTTTCCTCACATCACATTTTGCAGGATTTGCTCTGCTCACCCTCACCGTGCTGCTCTGACTTCTCTCCACTGGGCCTACATTTCTCAAGCACAACACCCAAGCCTAGACATGGATCTCTGTGACAACCTTAACCTTCCTCAAGGTTTCCTAGCTGAAGCTGACATAGCTTCTTTTTTGCACAATGAAAGATCATTTAGAGAACTGTACAAAAGTTTTTTTTAATAAAATCCACAGGTGCTAGCTTTAATTCAGGTTTTGCTAATCCAGGCTATGCAAATTTTGATTTTCATTTTTCCTTTTTTATTTTTTTCCCCCCTATAACAGTTTGCACTGTGACATGTCTTAAGGGGCAGGACATCTGTTCTGCAGCAGTGGCAATTGGTCAGCACTGGCTGAGTTGTCAGAAGCAGCCTGCTGACTGCACTCATTTCACTGCATCGATCCAGCTCTGCAGAAGGGTTGTCCGAGGCCATTTGCCTTTACTTGTCTGATCCCGGCTCGGTGATCCCTGCACAGCCAAGCATTGGTGAGCCAGGGAAATGTTCAGCTGAGCAGCCTGTGATGAGCCTGGGCTATGCTGGACAGTCCCCGAGAGCCAGGACAGCCTTGTCCAGCCCTGACTCAAGGAGCCTGTGGGCTGCTCTCCCCTGGAGCCGCCTGCCTGGCCTTGTCTCTCCCCTGCAGCCCAGCAAGAACCTCTCCTGCAAACAGCCTTCAGTCAGCCAGGGTTTGTCAGAAAACCATGCAAAAGAAAGTGACCAAAACAGGAGGAAACTCCCTCCACAGCCAAGGTCTGTGCAACACCTTGGAGGACTCCCATCCAGCATCCATCCAACCCTACAGCAGTGTAGGGTCCCCACCATGGGAAGGGATGCTAGATTTACTCCCCATTGCTGTTCCTCTTTTTATTCTCTTATTACACCAGCCATTTTATTAAGCCATTTCTTTTCAGACCCCTCTTACTGAGATCCAGGAAGAACACCTCACCATCTTACTCCCCCTCCTTGCAGAACAGGACCCAGCTGGACAGTAGATGAACGTGTAGCTCTAGCCCTCAGGGGATTCTGTACACACAGAACTCACTGTTCTGCAGGACTGACACAAGTGTTTCTACTTCAACACCTTCTCATTGTGTTTATATTTAATTGACCAGTGAAGTAATTACTTCCTCCAGAAAGAAATCAATTTGGTTTCCTATATTTTCCTTACTTTCTTTTGTTGTAGCTGGTGCAATACAGATGGCCAATATTGTTTCTAATTCTTCCTGTTCAGTTCCTCAGGTCTACAAAAGAAGTATTTCTTGTCCAGATTGCAGTTCCTGTTTCCCCTGTTACATGCCCCATCAGTTAGTTGTGTTTCTGCTGCCTACTTCTCCATGTTACTGAACTGAGGAAACAATACTTTTCCCACACTGGTTCCTGTCCAGTATTAATAGCCTATTTCAAAAGGAAATACTTAAAATTCAAAAGCAGTACTCTATGCAAGCTTATCTTCTCACAAATATCACGTAATTATTAGCAACATATGGTATTGTTTCCTTTGTCCATCCCTTACAAGCCTGGAAATGTTTCTGGTGCCCCCAGCCTGAGTAATTCACAACACACAAATACTGCAAAATTCTTTTTTAACTCCGATGTTTTCACAAGGGCATACCTTACTATGTTTTATAAACCTACTTTACTTTATTACATGGATTCATATAAAAACTATAAACCAGGTTTTATATCACTTTCAGCTTTTGACCATTCATCAGTTTTCCATGATAAAGCCACAGCGAAATCAATATCCTTGTAAAGCCAAGCTGTCAAAAGTTACTAGACTATTTCCAAAGGCAATTCCAATGAGACGGACTACCAGATGTTTTCAATATATTTTATACAAGATTGCATGATAATTTTAGTGCAACCAAAGGAAACAATACAACAGGTAGCGTTTGGAGGTTTGACATTTTAAATAGCGAGCCAAATTGATTTTTACAAGATACCAGAGACAAAAATGCCACTTCTGGAAAATTTATACCCAAACATTCTTTCACAGAACTTAAGAGCAATTGTGTTGTCAAGCAGCAAGAAAAGGAGATAGCCTTTAGCAACAGAGTCACATAAAAATGTTCACTATACCTATATGTGTATGAGCAAGTCTGTGCTTATACATAAATATATTTAATAATGTGTATTTAATATATACATATGTATAGGTGTATGGAAGCATAGCCACTTCACTGCATTAATTTTGCCCTTCTGCTGATTTACAGTTTTATTTCTTATAGAAGACTGCCAATTATGATTAAAATTCTCCTTATAATTAATTCAAAATTTTATTAAATCCAGCTTTTATAACTTTAAATATAATAATGCCAGCCAAGCCAGGGCAAAGAATATGTCTAGTCATTAATTCTACTTGTATCATTTCTCATTCCTCAAAAAAATGGCAATAAAAGGATCCCTCCTTAGAAATCAGCCTAGCCATGGCCGTACTCATCTCCATAATAGCACAATTTCCAATTCACGCCTCATTTTCATTAATGTTTCTAGCCATAAATTTTTAAGCATATGATAAAAAATTTCTGAAGCGGCATAAAGCTAACATGAAGAGGGAGTTCATTAGTTATGTGACCCTAATTAGAAATTCCATATTAACTTCCCATTTCTACTTGTGCATATCCAACAGCAGCAGGCCTAATATGCTGTGTACCAGTTGTACGTTTGTTTTAAGAGCTCTTTCTTCCCTCCCTTACTCATTTTTATTTTTACACAATTTCTATGTTTCCCCTGCTATTGAATAAGTCAACAGACAACTGTATCACAGCAGAACCTTTTGTGTCACAAATTATCCTGGAGAATTGTAAGAAGCTACCAGCCCAATGCTTTATTAATGATACCAGATCATAAAAAGAAAGGGGAAATTGCTGACTCCAACTCTTTTCTAATGTTGGGTGATAAAAATGCTACTTCAGGATTCAGAAGGTTAAGTTCTAATGTGTATTTTGAATAGAGTATGCTGAAATAATTGCCTCATAAAGCAATGCATTGACCAGCCTGCTAATGGCTGTATAGTGCAAAACTCAGCAAAGAGTGCCAAGCTTACTGGAAAAAATGCTGTGGCACTACTTTTGTAGCTTTCCATATTAAGTTAACTTTACCCTTTTCCACTTTTTTTGTTTTTAATCCTGCCAAAAGAAAACCCTCCCACCTAAACCATTACTGACTCCTTTCCACTACGTGAGGAGCAAATCATTAAAATGCAAACCCCAAAAAGCAAACACCTGAGCAAACCTGAACACAACAATAAGGAATCACGTCATATTTCACTTATATGAACCAAACACTAATTTATTTATTTGTTTTTCTGCTGGTTTCAGTTTGATATCAAGCCAATAGCCAAACTGAAAGCAAAGCAATAATTGCACTTTAAAATATGGGTGAGTTTACAGCTTATAAACTTTTCATTAACAAGAATCTGTCAGATAAAACAGAGTCCCTCCTGACAGTGCACACTCTAGGCATCAAAACAGCAGAGAAGTGCTTCAAGCCTGTCCCTGCTTATAAAATACCCAAGAACAATTAAATAAATCAAAAAAGAGGTCAATAGACATGTAGAAGCACACAATACTCCACACGCTGTAGTCAGAATTAAGAAAAAAATTACATAAAAACCTCCAGTCAGGTACTAGTAAAACCCCAGAACTGGGTTCAGGGCAGACCAAGAAGGCTCCACACCTGTGTTTTACAGACCAAGGTGCATGGGCAGCAGAGGGAGATACCCAAAGCACACCAGAGTGAAGGAGAAGAATAAAGAACGAGATGAGTGAAAGTTAATACTAGGTAATTACCTGTTGTAATTATCATCATTTGAGACATCTAAAGTGTCTTCATCCTTGGGTTTTGAGTGAATACAAAAAAAAAAAAATACACATCTGTTTACATCTGCACTCTTAGGTAATGTTTTTATCCAGTGACCATTTTATCATCAGTGAAGCTTCAAGCACTCAACTCCTACGTTTTCAGCTTCCAACTCTCCTGCAGGCAGGCAATGGCTTGAGAAGGGATTTGGTTTAGTCCCTTGTGTAATTCATGAGACACACAGTGCCCAGAGCAGACCACAGCCTCCCAGACACCTCATTCCCTTCCCAGTGACCTGCACAGCACAGCCACCATCTCCCAACCTTTCCCTGGGTCACAGCTCTGCTTTAATAGAGGCCACCTGACACTCAGGTGAAAAAAGCTGTAATACCATACAGGATGCCCAGAGTTTATGTTCTGATACCAAGAAACGAGGCAATTTTAGGAGAAGCTCTCAGTGTTAGCATTTACTCTCCTACAAAAGGCTAATAAAACCTCAATTATTATCTCTGCACTGATTAAAATATAAAGCCATAACCCATACATTTTAACTCTTTTTCCCTGAACTAGGTAGGCAGACCTTCAAAGTACACTCAAGTGTTTTGGTTTTGACTATTTTCTTTACATCTGCTTGTTTTGGTTTTGTTTTGTTGGGCTTTTTTTTTAATGTACCTGAATTCAGCGAGTTATCAAAAATTCTGATTTGAGAAAGAACAGATGAAAGAACATCATCAAGTTCAGTGGTAAAACTCCTTTTGATTTCATAGTTGTTTGCATTAACAGTCAGACACAATGTTGATAACTACTACAAATATCTAAGAACTTCATGCAAAATACATTCTGAGCTCGGATGTGTTGGGGTATCGATATAGAGAGTGGTACGATGATTATCAGAGTAGAATAAAAACTTTCTCAGGCTCCATATTAGTCAAGAAATCCCAAACTATAAAGTGCAATGAAAATTTTCACTGAATAATAATATACGCCAGCAGCAGTGTACAGAAATAAACCTACAGTGAAGGTTCCAAGTTTTAAAAAGTCCTTGGTTTTGTCTCGATTGACAGATGTGCAATTTTAAAATACAAATCATTCCTGAAAAAAACAGTGACATCTCTCTACATTATAAAAACTAATGGATCAGAACACTGATTACTGGAAGAATAAATCAGCTTTTGAGATCTTAAGATGTCATAAACTAAGCATCACACACTGTGGATATGAGATGTATTACCAGAACCATTTGATTGATTTATTGTTAGTTTTGCAATCAGTCTTTTCAACCTTTTTTTTAACCTATTATCACTAGTGAACAAATATATTAAAAGCCCTTTGAGTGCACTGTGTATCAATAATTTCATCTTACTAAAAAAGATTTATTGCAAATAGCAATTAAAGATTCAGCTTTATTTTTAAAAGTGTCCTTACAACTCCCTTTAATGAAACACAAACAGAATAAAAGCAAACCAGAATGGCCTTTCCAGATTGCTGCCTTACATGAAAATTCACAGGCACCTAAAATTCCTGATTCATTTTAAAGGTAAAAATGAAAATTATTTTCAGTATTTCTATCCTCCTCCCCTCCTCCACACACATACATACTATTTCCCCCCTGGGAAATAGTAAAAAAGAACTATTAGTTATTACTATAAGTAGTAGTCAAAATCCTGTCAAAAGGCAATTTTGATAGATTGGTATTTGAATAAAAATAAGACAGGCACTGTATTTATATGACAAGTATAGATGTGAGACTAAATGATATTATGAAACTTCAGAATAATTTTTTAAAATTATCTCTGTTTGGATCAAGCACATTAAGAGGAGACAAGCCAAAGTTAGCTCCAATTCACATAACTTAGCAACAACCTGACCCACTTGAAATTTCTTTTCTAAGACTTGGCTGACTTAGCCAAAGCTAAGGCACACATCTTAATATAATGGGCCAGAACATCAATCACGGCTTATTTTTACTCCTTTACTGCTATTCTGAGTTCTTTTAGAAACTTATTTCGATTTAGTTATTCAAATATGTGTTTTCATTGAACTCTTCTGCTCTCACTCTTTTTCTACAAAAACAATGGGAAAAGGATAAGCATGGGAAACTCCAGCATTTAGAAAAGGGCTACAATTTGGGACTAATATTTGCCTTTATTGTATTTACAACAAATGGCATCTCCATTCCAGCCTAACATTTCTTTATGCACAGACCTCTGACTTCAATTACGGGCTTCCAGCAGAGCTCAAATAAACAAAATAACAAGTAAAAGAGCAACCAGAGAGATTGAACCAGGTGGATTTGAATGTGAACCTGACACCTCCAGCTGGGTGCCTCAATCACCTCAGCTGCTCTGGGCATTTACTTAGCCCTATGTCTGAACCCTTTAGCTTTCCATCAAAAAATTTAACAGACAAAAAGCATTCCAGCCACATGTAGATGGGTAAGAAACTCATCTGAGGTATCAGAGTGAAGGTTTAACTCCAGTGAATACTTCACTACATTTATTAAGTCAAATCATGTCAGGAAAGGGATGTTTAGGGATGTTTCCAGGAAGCTATTTCAGTTTACCCTACACAAGGAACTCTCAGCTACCGCTTGCATTTTGGCCTCAAGAATCTCACAGCCCCACACAATAAGTCAGGCTGGAAGGGGCCTCAAGAGATGTCAAGCAGAAGCTCCTGATTAAAGCACAGTGGTCTGTGAGACCACAGCACTGGGCTGGATGCAGATGCTCTTTGGAAACCTCCAAGAGCAGAGATCACAGAGCTGCCTCTCCAAGCAACCTATTCTAAAGGTTAAACACTCCCAGGGAAAAACTTTTAGGTTTGAACCTAACTTGTTTTAACTTGCATTTCTCATCCTCTTGCCACAATACCTCTGTGGAGAGACAGGCTCTGTCTTCTCCATCTCCTCACAGGCACTCAGGGGCTGCTCTTTGCTTCCCCCAGACTCTGCTCTCCACACTGAACAAGCCCCGTTCCTTTGAAGTCTCCTCTCAGGCTATGCCACATTCCTGACCATCTTAAGGGACCCTTTGCACAAGCTGTTACCTGTTTTTATAATTCTGAGGGGCTAAAAACCAGAGGCACAGCGAGTGCTGAGTAAGGGGATAATCATTCCCAATATCCTTTAAAGCAAAGCACTTGGGCTGCCAGGTGTCCCACTCCAACCTGCTTTAATTGCTCCGCCTGTTTTTCCCTGTGGGCACTAAGGGTGGTGCCAGGGCAAGCTCTCAAAAGAGACTGCTCAAAGAGGGGGAACCTGAGGGCCCAGGCTGCTTTGCCAACAGAATGGCTGACCTGGAAGAAAGACTATAAACTAGGAAAGAGCAGGAGGAGAGGTACCAGCAGCCCTGTGGAGGGGGCCTGATGAGCAAAGGGAACACAAAATCAGGTGAACAAAGCTTACACGGAGCCTCCTCAAGCACATCCATGTAAAAGCAAGGAAGTGCCTACAAAGAAAAATTATGGACAATGTAGTAAGGCCCAAGCAATCCAGGAGGTTCCTGGATGTGGAGTGCACTGATGAACGAATTCCTGCTGATGCAGCCTGGGTGAGGGGTAGAGAGTGCCCTCAGCAAAGGGGTTGGTGACACAAAACTGGGAGGAGTGGCTGAAATGCCAGAGGGTCATGCTGGCACCCAGAGATTCCAGAAATCCATTGATTTCTTTACTGTGAGGGTGACTGATCACAGTCTGCCCAGACAGGGTGTGAAATCTTCCTCACTCAAAAGATGCTGCACTATAAAGAGCAGCCTACTCCAGGATACCCCTGCTTGAGCAGGAGAGGTGCAGACATTCAACACCAATCCTAAATTTTGGCCCAGAAATACTCTGCTTTTTTCCTAATTTTCCACAAAAATGCAGCCATATAATTATGTTATAGATGTAGTGTGTTCTAACACGGGTATTTGTTTCTAAGTTACTTTTGTTGAATGCAAAACTTAAACCAGGGCAATGCAGAGAAGATAGCTGGGGACTTCTGTAATATTTTTTTGCTATATCTTTCCCACATTTATTTGACTATATTCCTTGCGTAACCTAGTGTGGAGTGAGATTAACAGACAAAGGTTAAAGTTGCTGCCCACAATATTATGAATCATATTCCTTCTGCTTCTTGATTGTGTTGAGTCTTGGCTTCACCTCACTGATGTGTATTCCACTGAATTTGGTCCTGGAAATCTGAAGAATAGTGGAATCATTTCACACTTTTGCTTTCAAGAATAACAGTCTCAAGCACAACGCGAGTCACACAGGTACAGAAGCCCAAAAAGAAATTATTTATCATTTTCCTAGTGGCTTTATATATATATTTATTTTTATATAAATATATATATCTATAAGATCCTCATTTGTAATCTATTTCTCTCATTGGGTGGGGAGAAAGGCTGAAAAATAGCTGCATAGCAAGAAAAGGAGGGAAAAGAAAGCTCATGTCGAGCCACTGCAACTTGAGAGAAAAGTTGAGTCCCCTTTCTCTAAGAGAATCATACTTATTGACTTGACCTGATAAGAACTTGAACATTCCTAACTCCCAGTCATGCAAACAAATCATGGTTCTAACCTGGCATAAAGCTGAAAGCTTCATTCTGTGTCAGTTCTTTTGAGTTATTTATAGCTAAAAGAAACAGGCTCAACTGGAAGCTATATTTAGGAAAAGCTGGAAATTTTAAAAATAGGACCCAGACATGAATTTGCAGTGCCATTAAGCTGCTAGTTCAAAGTCTCTGTGTGACATATTGACAACTTTTTTCTGGTTGGATATTTATCTTTTGCCTTCTCCCCCCCTCACACTTTTTTTTTTTTTTTTTTTTTTTTTTTTTTTTTTTTTTTTTTACATACATCTTTCTCTATCGCTTCCTCACTAGCACTGATAGCTCTGGCTAGTTCATAAATTCCACTGCTGCCTGCTGCCATGGGATGTGGTCATGCAGAAAATATTTCACAGGGGAAAGTGTTAGCTAGCTAGAGGCAGTATTGTCGATCATTACTGGGAACTGCAGCTACTGGGATGTGACTGTGTATTCATTTCATGCATTGTAACACCTAATGTACATGACAAAATGTTGAATATTAAGTTAATTCACAAACTAGAGTAGCTGGTGTTGCTGGAGCTGTATAGAAAATACACGTTATTATTCCTTCTCCTTTTCCAGTGCTTTCTAGCAACTAGAAAATGGTTTGGTTTCAAAATTGCTTAATTTCACCATTTATTTTACCTTGATTTAGTTCATTAAAGTTTGAGCAATGCTTTGATGTCCTTTGCTAGAAGCTGCTATGCAATTTTACTGTTGTCTCTTTATGCTCCTGCCCCTGCAGAAATTCATGATGACAAAATCTGCCCTTAACTGTTTTGTACAGAGCAAAATTTTCAATATACTAGGAGTTAATTTAATTGGCACTATTCAGAGATAAATAACAAAAATAAAAATAATGTCTACAAATTATTATTATTTCTTCTTATTATTATTATCATCACCAGGAACCAAATGGTTAAAAGATAAGAAATATATGAGGCAGATCACACATTTGTACAGAAAATTCTTGTTCTAGGAATTTGAACATGTCCACAAACCCAGCCAGGCTAATAACCTACTTCAAAGGGGAAAATGCAGTGAGGAGCACACAGAGGAGTTACCTACCTCACAAGAATTCTTTTTTTCAAAGTTCCTCATTCCAAATCAGGAACAAACAGGTTACCTTGGCCTTAGACAACCCTGCAATAAAACTGAGCAGGAGGAGCCTACTACCAGAGGAAAAAAATTAAATTCTTTTCTCCTGCCATGGTTTCCACAAGAGCACAGATGTTTCTCCTGAGTGGTGAAGAAATGCAACAAGTAACCCACACAACCATTTTCACATCGAGGTGTCATCACAGTGTACCCCCAGAACAGAATCTTCATGCAGAAGATGATGAGAGAGAAGGAAACCAGGTTTCATGAATCAATTCACCAGCTCCTGTGCAGCCACCTAGATTATTCCTGCTTCATTCCATACAAATACCTGTAGTACTAACAAACAAAGATAAAAACAAACCAAAATACTCTGAAGAAAGAAGCCAGGGTTTTTTTTAACACCCTGTTTTGAGTAAGAATATTGCCAGGTGACAGTTGTTTAACTTATGTGATGTGTATTAGGGATGTGATGAGTGAAATTATACACAAAGTTTGCTATTTGCCCCATTTAGATCCATCTTCTGTTCCCATTCAAGTAATCCACTCACTGGTGTGAGCTACAACAGTAACTTCCTACTATCACCTGATAGTTCCACAGCTCTCCCCAGAGGAAACCAATGTACTTAAAAACCCCTGATATACAAACTGTGCATTGTGGAACACTTTACCCAGCAGTGAAAGAAATTTCTCATGGGGGAAACAGGGCAGAGCACATCACTAAACATAATCTTACAAAACAAAGTGAAGACCTTTGAAATGTATCCCTTTGACTTCTTACACATCCTAAAGATCACATATGTTAAAAAGCAAGTACTTTCAAATATATTGCAGTTCTTCCAGTATCACATGACAATAATAACAAACAGCCAAGGCCTCGCTACAAATCATTATGCAAAGTTTAAAATGAAGACAGCTCGGGCAAGCTTAGCCTCCTGAGAATATGTGTGACATGAACACATCAGTTAAGGACTACAGCCGTGAGAACACTCATGGAAGTGAAACTCCACTGATCTTAGAATGGTGTTCATTTTAATACAGAAAATATAATATGGTTTTCAGGGTAGGTCTTGATTTTAAAAGCACAGAGGTAGAACTGTTGTGACAGACTGCATATTGTTGTTTACAATCAATGTTACTTTGAAAAGAGCCACGGGATGAGGTGGAAATGCCCTGCAGAAAAGGAAAAAATGGCCCTTCCTTTGGGAATTACCAGGAGGACTCACTGGGGAGGTTCAGCACAGTCAGCACAAGGTGACAGAGGGGAACTGGCTGCTCAGAGTCAGGAAAAACACGGGGATGAGCAGGGGGCAGCCAGAAGGGGCTCTGAGAACAGAGAACCTCACAGGGGCTAAAGGGATCTTGGCAGAGCTTGTTACAACTTGCAAAGCCACCAGCTGAAATCAGATCTAGGTAAGAACCTGCCTCCACGGACACAGCAGGCAGAAGAACAGGTGCAGATAAATTCCTTTTATTTATTTCTTAATTGCTCTGAGTGTCTTCTGTTCAAAACCCTAAGTATTCTGGTTTTAATTCTAATATAACCTGTCATTTAAAATATGCAAAAAGCCTTTTAGCTTTCTTTGGGGAGTGCTCTATAAAGAGGAGGTCTATTTAAATCCACTTAAAAGATCCAGCTGACTCAGGGTCTTATTATGTAAGTGTGTGATCATATTACTGACAACCAAAAAAGAGCAAAATAGAATGGGAAAATATCGGCCTGTCATCATTTGTTGGAACACTGAGGACTACAGACAGTATCAGAACAGATTAATTAATTCTCAAGTAAGCAGGACAATTTTCAGTCTAACGCACAGATTGTATCTTCAAACACTAAACACTGTTAAGATTTTGGCGAATGGAGCAAAATGAGAATCTTGCTTTGCTCTTTCCAACAAAACCATGCAAAATCCCTCGAAAGAGTGACCTGTACACCAGAAGCCTGAAACTGCATCATCCTGCTGGAGAAACCCCTCTGGCTACAGAAGAAGGAAACCTGCCCCAGGGTAGAAAACACACAGCAAAAGTCTGCTGCCAATGTAGCATAAACCATATTGAAATACCATTGAAAAGGTCTTGACTTTTATATTTCTAGTATTGCTACCAGGCTTTGGAAAAAGAAAAATGATTCTTACAGCACAAACATTTTTGAAAGAGTTAATCTTTCTGACTTCATGCTAGTTTTATGTGCCAGTCCAGGACAGGATTTTCCAACTTTCCATGCATATTTCTCTCTGAGAGTTGTCACCACCAAAATAAAAGTTTCAACATAATCCGTATTATGATTATTATTATATAGTATTTTACATTTCAGTTAAATACAAGGCTAACTTTTCCCTTTGGGCAAACACCTCATTCCCTACTAACTTAGGCTGTCTTCTGAAAGAAGTACCTAACCCTGTTGAATCCAGGGGAAGCATTTGGGCTGACTAGACCGGCATGAAAGTGTTACCTGTGCAGGTGTGACAGCTCAGCCTGGCTGCACAGGTGCCACCAGGAGGCTTCTCGGGCTCCAAGGACACAAGTGCCACACCTGTGAAGGGAAAGGCTCACTACAGTCAGCTACTGCCTCCCTGACAAACAGCTCCCACCTTGCTCCTGCACTTCCCTACCTGTCCCATTTGGCTCTGGAACATCCTGCAGCTGGAAGCAAAAACTTCTGCGGCCAGACAAAATTCATCCTGAGCAGGAAGTGTCTGTCTTCAAATCTCTACAAAGCCCCTCAACATTCTCCTGAACAGTTTAGTGCAAGTTTTTGTTTGGTTTTTTTCTGGTTTCAGAAAATACAGAGAAGAAATATATTCTTGCTTACAAAATAACTTTTAAGGCCAAAAATGGGAGTTGGAAATGCAAGTCATAGAACTCTTTTTAAGCTGAAACACTTAGCAGAAGTTCTCGTCACTGCACTCCCAACTGTCTTGCAATTCATATTATGACTGGCATAAAGGATATTTGCTATATAAATGATCATTGAAAACTAAGAACAGTAATGGGGTAGCAGATTTTAACTGCTTGACTAAGTTGAATTTTGTGCTTTCTGTCGAACAACAGTAATTTGGAGGCTCAGTACAATGTCTTCTACTGAGAAATCCCAGAGCCAGAATGATGCTTTTCCAGCACTTTTCAAGATAGTGGAGCAGGAACTCCCACACCTCACACTTCCCCGGGGACAGGAATTATTCTCTTCCCCTTAATAGACTGAAAAACATAGAATATGAAATGTGTCTCCAAAAACTTACTTGGAAATGTTATTATGCCCATTTGCAAATTCAAGCAACACCGACGTTGAAATAGGAAAATATTGCCAAGTTAACAAATGTTTGGTACATATTATAACCTCCTATTAAACAAATGGGAATTTTTCTACCAATATTCTTATATATTTATATACGTATAGGCATATAGAGACATGGAGTGACTTTTTCTTTAAATCTAGGTTAGGACAACAAGAGCCTGAACTTTTCATATTGGAATTAAACCACTCTGAGTAAATCCTTTGAACACAATAGTGTAGCTACAGGAAGTCCCCTGAAACAATAATTTGTAACTATTTTTCTCTGTACTTCATAAATAATGAATAGTTAAAAAGAAAAACAACCCATGGTATCACTTTTTTTTCATGCACTGGTTATGCAAGCAGGCTACAAGATCCTTTTGAGGAAAAAATGTATTATTTTGACACCTTGCAGTCATTCTCCATCACAGCTGGATTTTTAAGTCTTGTGGGGGAAAAAAAAAACATAACAGGTTTTGCAAGTAAGTAAAACAGCTTATGAAACTGTTTGGAATACAAAACCATTATTCTTTTAATCTAACATCATAAAAATATTTCTTCTCACAAGAAACAAGCTATTTATTTTTTCTTTTTATTATAAATTTCTACTCAGAACACTTATCCACAACCTGGCAAAGTAATTTAGTACGTTTCTATAAATAATGATGAGTGACTTAATTTTTTAAAAATACTGTAAAAGAGAAACTGTCTCACCCACACTAAATTCCCAAATGTGAAAACTAATTTGCCTGAAAATCTGTACTTTTCTCTTTTTTAAAATGGAACAACCTGGGGAAACAAGGTCATTAGAAAGTGAATATAAAACTATTAGATATATTTACCTTACACTTCATGTGTTCCAATCATGTAATTTGGATAATCTTTCAATAATTACAATGCACTGCTACCAAAAGAGTTTCTAACAACTACATTCCATTAGCTATTTTAAAGAATATACCATGCTGAAGTATGAAATGTAATGGCACAACAGACAACACAAAAATCCCAAAAGGTTGATATAGGAAAGAAGGATATTAGGAATGCCATTATCCTTGGTGGGAACCAGCCACCATGCTAAGCTTCAACCTATTGCTTCCTGTGAAAACTCCAGTAGTGGACATGGCTCTGATTTCATTTCCAGAGTCAGGGTAAGACAAACAAAATGATACCACAGTTGAAAGGCATTTGCTTCATGTCTGGAGTTTTCCTTGGGCAGCTCCTACCAAAATATCACAGGTTAAATTATAAAATCTAATAATGAGATCAGTCTGCCAAGTAATGATTGAGAAATGAACAATTTTGGAAAGCTGGAACCCAAACCTCTTTTTATTTTTTTTTCCCCCAGTACTTGGTTAGGATGTGCCGCCTAAACAAACCCTCCGTGCGTGGATCCTTCCATCAGTGCTGTCCCTTTCAGCTGCAAAACCCCCTGGCTACACCAAACCCTACTGGTGCCAGAGGGCTGGATTCCACTCAATCCAAGAGATCCACGGAATGATCCCACCAGGGCTAAAAGCATGGCTCTGCCTCAGGAATTTCTACCATATCTAGGACTTAGAGCTAATGTCAAATCTTAAATTTCCCCTCAGGAATCAGACACAGGTCCACACGTTCTCGGACGTCATTGGAAAGCCAGGCTGTCACCCAGCCACCAGACCCCGCCAACAATCAGCCTCAAATTATGTACTGGAGTTCTTACAGAAATTCAGTCTTCTGTACGTCCATTATTTGCCATCATCCCTTGCCTTGGTGACATTGGGAAAACAGCTGAAATTCTCAGCTGGGAAATAACCTCAGCGTTAGTAAGGTATGTGTGTGGTTATGTAGTTTCATAATAGAACATCTATACTTGCATTTTCCAAAGTAACTGAAAAAAATTACCACCATTGTCCAGATACACAAGGAATCAACATGTGTGCAATGTGCTAAGCTGAAATTTAAATTAAAGAAAAAAAAAATGCAATGGAGAGAGATTTGCACAGTATTTATTTCATGGGTAGTTATAAGTAACTGAACACGAGCTATTGCTTTTTATGCATTTATTTGAAAATGATGAATGAAGCAAGATTTACTGTACCTGAAACATACAAATGGCACAGCATGTTTAAAGAAGAATAAATTGCTTCAAGTTTTCTCAGCAATGAAGCGGCCAGATAAGTAATTTTTATGCATCCAGTTGGCAGAATGAGTTGAAACATTATTTTGCACAGTGAGTGCATCTTACGATCCTTTTTAGTAGTGGGATAATTGTTAATTGTGAGAGTGGGAAATGCCTTAGCAGGTGTATAAAAAAGCAGAGCAGAAGGGAGAAATAATGAAGGAGAGCATCATGCCTTGGAGAGGACAAGGAGAAAACCTGCTAACACGGAGAACTGATAAGACGCTAAACCACAAAACAGTAACAATGATCCGCAGGAAGTGGGGTCACTATTGACTGATCCTTGACCAGACTTGATTATGTCTGCAAAAATGATATGCAGACATAATTTTAAACTGTATTTCAATTTTTCTCCTTTTTTTTAAAGTTATGTAATTTTAAAAAGTGTTTTCAGTGTTTACAGACCTAGTTAGAAAAAGGTAGATCACTGGGAATTTGGAGCAAACACTGGCAAAAATAATAATCAAAGAAATTAGACCAATAGCTTTGAAAGCCCGGTTTGTTACAATTTCCCTTACATAAATGATAAAAATATTTTGAAATACATTTTTAGAAATAGTGCATCTGAGTGTGGTGTGGTACGCAGTGCACAGCAGAACTTAGCCAGGTGGGAGATACTGAGAATAGTGAGAAAAAAACAGAGGAGTTGGCTCGTGTGCTATTTCCTTCCACATGATACATTTTTTTAATTTCACATTCTCACTACCAAGATTAATCCTCCTGCTCAGTCTTTGCTCTCCCAGCCTACCACACTTCTTTCCTATACTCAGTTTACTGATTCTCACTTCACTTGCATGAGTGCAACATCATTAACTCCACTTGACACACCTCTAACTTATAACAACACTTAAATAACTTTAGAATCAATCCCATTATCTCCATCATTGAGGAAATGGAGAAGGAAGGTGACGCCTACTCTAATGAACATCAGTGTTAAACGGACTCGTGTGATAAAAAGCATGATTTAATTGTCAAAACAGCAAATGTCTCCAGTTTTAGATTTAGTACTTCTGTTCCTTCAGCTGGCCATTTCCTACAGCAGACAGCAGCACAATCTGACCACCAGGTCTGCTGTCAGCTGACTGCCACAGTCTGTATCACCATCAACACGCTTTAAAAACCCAGCAAGCCCTTAATGAGCATTCTGTTAATGATGGAAACCCACTGCATCTTTCTCTGTTAGCTTTGTGCAGCTGTAATATTGCAAACCCACTGTACAGCTTGAAATCACTTTCCAGCCCAGAGATGCATTATCAGCCACACAATGGCTGAGGGTGGAAGAGACCTCTGCAAGTCTCCTGGCCCAGCCCCACGGCTCCAGCAGGGACACCCAGAGCTGGCTGACCAGGAGAGTGTCCGGATGGAAACAAAATGTTTATCAAATGGGAGAGCTGGCTGCATGAGAACAGGAAGGATTCTTGCAAAACTGAGATTCAGTTTCACCACTTTGCAAACGCCATCCAGTTGCACTTCATGAAGATAATTATACTGTCCCTAGATAGAACGGTTCAAGGTTGACACTGATGTATGAAGTGACTCTGGAAGCTGCAGAGTGCAAACGCTCCTGCTGTCTTTTAGTTACACAAATCTCATCACTGGGGTGGAAAGCTTCTCTGTTTTCACCATGATTAATAAAGACAAACTTGTTCCCTTGGTTCTTTTACTGAGTATACATCAAAGTATGAAAGGGCACTGATTTATAGCTAAAAGGTGCACCCAAAAAAAAAAAAAAAGTCTCTTGGCGTATTCAAGTAGAGGAGCAGAGAAGTGAGCAGAATTCCTGACATTTCAGTGAGTAAAAAGAAAAACTATATGGTGGATTTTGAAATCTTTCCCAGATTATAAAGGACTAGTTTCTTCTGAACGGTTTCTACTGAACTCAGTCTTCAAGTTCAAACACCTCATGTGCTTCTTACAGTCAATGAAGTGCTACCAACAAAACTGTATTAAACTTAATTTTGCTTTTATACTGCAGTTCAGATACACCCTGATTTGGCTCAGGTTCTTTCAGATTTCTCTAATCTAATTAAAAACCGATCTCTGCATAGAACTGAACTGAATGTGGCAAAGTGATGGCTGTGCTCTGTTCTAATGGCATTCAAGGTTACAGTCATATAAATCTTTGGATCAAAGAGCCTAGAAAAAGTAAAAATCCTCTTGCCAAATCAGTAATGAATTTCTAAGAAGACAAGGGAGTTACTTTTCCTTCAGAGAGATTGTGCTACTTTTGCTATGTATATTCATCTATAAACAGCAATTGCTTTGTGTCAAAAGACAAACAGCTGGATAGACAGAATGCTGATGCCATTGAAATTCCTATGTCAAAATTTAACTTTTTTTTTAGTAATTCTATAATTCTACTCTTCCAGTAAGGCTTCTGAGAACCCCACTATGCATTGGCAAAAAAAACAAGTGAAAGAAAAGTTCTTGTTTCACATATTGTTGCACATTTCCTGGTTCACGGACTCTCACTTCAGGTGCAGCAGCTCACTTGAAACCATGAAGACAAACAAAAACCTTAGTTCCTTCAAAGGATGGAAGCAGAACTGTTTTTAGTCATTCTGACAGTGAGTGACACTGGTACATAATCAGTTCCTCCCTGGGGTTTGGGCACACAGATGAACATTGCACAGATAAAGGCCCTGTAGGCCACTGTTGGGTAGGACAAAACCTGACAAACCAAAACCTGGGCTTTCTTCTGGCAGGCAGAACACCCAGTCTCTGTTCAGTCCTATTGGATAGAAACCAGCGTTCATGTGCACATATACACAACCAGGATCCCCTTCTTCCTGCCTAGGCCAAATTTGGGAGGTATTTCAGCTCTGAGAAAAAATAGGAGGAACTAAAGAAATTATTGCCATGGGTATTGGGCACAAACTGTGTGGTTTACCACATCCATGCATGAGCATCTAATGAAGTTACACGAGTGTCCAAGCAGCTCATGTTTGAGTCCCCAGTTAGTTCTCACGTGAGCACACCATTAGCTCTTGCATAAGTGCTTAATTAGTTCATGTGTGGGCACCATCAGTTACCAAACACCGTGCAGGGCCCAGGTGGCCAGTCACAGGAGTGTCCCCACAGCTCTGACAGCGGGGTCAGAGAGGCACCATGTGCCAGAACCTCTGCCTGTCTGAGCTGCACACAGAGCCTCAGCTCAGGGATGCCCAGAAAGGGAATTTTCTCTCAGGGAATGAGGGAAAACAGCCTGGGAGACACTTGAGAAGATTCATGGCAGGAGAAACTGCTGGAAACATGCAAGTGGAGCTGCAGAAGGGGGATCTTTTGCTGAGCTTTTTCAGTTTTGAAAGCAAATTACTCCGAATGAGGGGCAACAGCTGGGGACTTTGGGTCTCCTCCACCTTGGCTATTTCCTGAACCTGCTCCAGCCTGTTTCACTAACTCATTCTCTTTCATACTGACACATCTTTCTGGTGAAAACTAAAAATAAATGTTTCAGTCTTGCTTCTGGTATCTCCCACTATCAGCCAGGTGGACTCTGAGTTAGGGTTGCTACAACAGTGGTCAGACACTCCAGCTTTCAGTGTGACAGTAAACTTTATGCTTTTTGGAAGACAGATACTGCAGATGTAATGCTACAGATAAATGCTTGATAGGACACAAAATGCTCTAGGAGAAAACAGTTTACTAGCACAGATTTGAAATTGGTTTTGTTGCATTCCATCTCTTTACACCAGCATCGTGTAAAACGTAACTCTAAAAATTTTAGCTGTGTTAAAGAAAAAACTCCGAATCTTAGTCACACAGCAAGTGCACATACACACATATAAATATGTACACACACACTTAAACTCTTCCAGTCTTTTTTCACAAAACATGAGTACAACATAAAATATACATTAGTCAGCCAGCACAGGGTAACTTCTACAAAACTGTAATTCACAACAATTTAAAAAGGTTTTGGTGTTTCCCTTATAAAGCTGCACAAACAAAACCTGCAGAGCACCAACAGCTGAGTGTTTCAGAAATGCAATTATGCCCCATGCAGGGACTGCAAACACGCTGCAGCCTCCCATTTCAGTCCGTGGACTCTGCAATGTGCTACCAAATACTTAACCACTGGTTGCCCATGTGCTCTTATTGGGAGATCTCTCCAGTGTGCTAATTAGTTCAAAACATAGCTGCCAAAATAAAATGACATAAAAGAGACTAATGCATCATAAATATCCCACCTGAGTAAAATAATAAAACATCTCTTAAAGACCTTTAAACATTCATTTAATTATTGAGGGGGTGGGGGGGGACTGTAATGGATGAAAAAGAAAAAAGGCAAAAAAGCAAGGAATAAATGTCTGTTTCTTCCTCTTTTCTAGAGTTGGGTTAACTCATTGTGATAGATGGCTTCTTTTTTTCTATGTAGCAGGTGCAAATATTGGCTCACTTGCACACAGTACTAGAAATTGGGCCTGAGCTTTGGTGAAAAAATGGAAAAAGGATGCTATTTTTCCCTGATCTTCACCACCCATGTTCATCACAGAGAGTGGACAAAAGTTTCTCACCTGAGCACATCAGGGTAAAAAACCCCTGAATCCCAAAAGCTGGCTGTGCTGGCTGCAATGCCAGGAGTACAGGTGTACATCAGTGCTTACTCATCTACCCTGAGAATGGATCCTCCATCCCAAATTACTGCTCCGTGGAACAGCTTCTCCGCAGGCGGGACTGGGGAGCTTCCATGTCAACAATTAGCAAAATAAACCCAGCACAAGTAGCAGGCTCAGGGTCACAACTGGCAAAGCATTTGAGAACCCAGCCAGATGTTGACATACAATGGGTTCCTGAGAAATTGTAACATTTCTAATTTTCTAAAGGCAGATTGCCTTAAAGTATCTGATAAGCACTTCTGATCTCAAGGGTTTTGCAGCATTTTTGTTTGTTATGGAAGAGCTGCAGCACTGAGGATGCTGCAGTTCCAGGGTGGCTGAAATTCTCCCTACCAGCAGCAGTCCTAATCTAGGGAAGAGCATTCCATTGTTAATGCAAAATAGTAAAATATTACAATACAAGTCTTCCTAGATATATGCTAAGCTGAATTATTGACAAATGCTTTTCTAGTGTCATGTTCAATCTCTTAAACATGGTCTCTTTTCTCTCCCTGAAATACCCTCATCTCATTCAAACACTGATTTGAAGTGAGCCATTTCTATGGAAAAAATACCCAACATTAAAAATTTTACAGCAGTTTGTTACTCAGACAATCTGAAAAGAGTATATGTTTCAGGCAAAACACTCCTGACTTAGGGAATTTTCCTTAATTTATTCTCATTTAACACAAAGTAAGTTTAAAAAAGAAGACATACTACAGTTCTACTATACACTAATTGAAAATTAAGAATCATCTGGGTCCTACAAGAAGTAATGTGTATTTGAGTGCTCTTTCAGAGCTCCTAAGGATAAAAGCAAACAACATTATACAAGCTTATACTGTGCATACCCTGCATAGAACTCGTCTGATTGGGTTTGATTTTTACTTTGGCCAGGTTTGCAATTTGTTTTTAAACACTGTTACCTTTTAATTATTTTGTTATCAATACTGGCATGTAGCCCAGACGATGGGCACTGCTGATATTTTCCCATTTTCTCCATCTACTTTAGGCTGTTGACTAACAGAAGTATGAAAACATTTCTCTATCAGCCAAAATTCATTACGGCTGTTTAAAAATAGTTCGATGCACTCAAGGCATAGTGATGCATACACACACCTACCAATCTGATGGCATATTTTTAAACTTATTAATGGAAACATGACAATTAGCAGAATAACTGTGAAGTTATTAAGGATCAATGGATCCATTTACTGGGAGGAAATGAGAAAATAATTCCAGTTCTTCTGATAATGCTTTTAAAATTATCATACTCGCATAGGAATGGATTCATTTACAGCAACAGTTTGGAAGCAATGGGATTTCTGACAAATGCTGTGCTCTGCTGGGTTTTGATTACTAATGGTTACAACTGCTTGCAAAGAAGCACACACCACCTTCTAAGAGATAAGGGAGAGAAATATGGAAAGAGGGAAAAAAGCAAGGGTTAGGAATGCTCTTCCCTCTGAAAGCAAAGTTAGTGCTGGGAGCAGCTAATTACAGAATTGTCACGACACAGCCCAAGCTCCTGGGCTGGCAAAGACACACAGAACAGTCCCAGGAGAAATAAAGGGAAGAACTTCTAACAAAGATATGCCTGCAGTGAACAAGTCTAAGAGGAATTGTAAACCTACAAGGAGAGATCCTGAACAAAAGATGCTGCTGCTTTGTGTTAGGGACTGGAGGCAGGTTCTGCCAAAGGTGCCGAAGCCGGGCGACTTCTCATTGTCTAAATACAGGCTGTGCTAATTACCACAGCCAGCTCCACGGAACAGGGGCCCCCACGGGCTCCAGCAGGCCCAGGACCCCATGGCCCTCCTCTTCACCTGGCAGGGACTCTGACTAAGGTACCCATGTTACAGAGTCCCACTGTGAAAGGAGGGATGACTTTTATTTAGGAAGAAAGGGGATAAGTGAGATTTTTGTTACATTAATCTGGCTAAAGGAAAAACAGCTCTTTTGAATTTCTAGGAGTTTTTAAGGCTTAGGACAGTCAGGAGGGGTAACCATCCTTCACTGTGTAACCCCAAACCATTGCAGCTTTTGGGCTCATCAACAGCAGAACACCTTTGGAATTCACATTTTTGGCACCACAGTCTGCTGATGGCTTTGTCATCTGTCTCAATAATTATTGTAATAAAGATGCACACTCTGTGGGCTAGAGAATATTTTCCCATAATGTTTTCTCATGTATTGTTTATACTATATATTTTACCATTTGCAGCATTATTAGAGGCCTCAACAATCACTCGGTAGTGTCTGCAACATAATTGAATAGAGTTTTATTATCCCAGGGAGCAGGAATAAATATTTAATTCTTACGTGCCACATGACAGTGGGAATTGTTTCAGCCAATAAATCTTTTTGTTATTCTACTTTTGCATACGTACTCTTTGTTGAGACAGAAGTGCTTGTACAAAACCTTCTCAGATACTTCAATGAAAATAAAATATTTGGCAAGTCATTCTTATTTAAAGCTTTGCCTCTTCTTCCCATATATAAAAGCAACCAAATTTTTTGTGTGTGTTTTAGCCTTTTTAAATGAATCCAAGAAAATAGAGACTTAAATCAACAAAAGGAGAGGAGAAAAAGAAGCAATAAAAATAAAGTGGAATAAATACACATCAGTTTAACCCTGTGCTTCCCAAGACTCATATTCCTTTCATTTCCCAGGTAACACTGAGCAAAAGCAAAAGTGGCACCAAAAGGACAAACACCTTCTCCCAAGCCCATGTTTTTATGAAAGCTTCAGTAACACAAAATAATAATAAACCTCAAAACAGCCAGAGTTTCACAACATTACCAGGGATTTTAACATGCTGAACACAGTGTTATTTGTTGGCATTTCAAGACAATGGATAATTTGGCAGAAATGTTGTTTTTTTTTTTATGCAAAGAAACAAAAAACTACCATGAGGGATCCTGAGACTGTTTTGAGCTGCAGCAGGAAAGCAACATTCTGTCTCCAGCGGGCACTTACCTTCATAAAGAAAGTAGGGACTTGAGAATAGATGAGTTGGGGATTTTGGATTTTAAGAAACTAAAAAATTCTGTACATAAAGAAAAGGAGAGTAGAAATTTTCTCTCAATATTTAAAAGTAAAAATAACAGTCTCATAAATGTTACAGAATTCCTAGTTTTAGTTTAAAAAAAATAGAAACAGTAGAAAGTTTTACAAAGTTCTATTAATTTAAGTCTGCATAAGCTGAAGAAATTCACCAGGTCTTTTGATATGCTAACAACCAGATTTCCTCTGCCAGATGGGGGTATCCAGAGAGACCAAGTCCCTACTGTTATTGTTTATACAACAAATTATTGTTCTGTTGTCCCAGGGAATATGATAGTGGGAGTTCAAGGTAAAGCCTAATCTAGATAGAACTTCTCACAAAATTAACAGCTCTAATTTGTTTATGTTAAAACCCAACATGGAATCAGAATAACTGCTTTTATAATTCAACTCAGAATTTCACAGCAGTACTTACAGTGTGCTTTTTGACCAGCAGAAAAGATGAGCTGTTTTGTCTGGGTTTGGGCTTTTGGGGGTTTATTTTTCGTTTGTTTTCCTGTTGCTTTTTCAGTTATTTTTCCAATCCAGGGAGCAAATGGAATGGATTTACTGGTCTTTTCTCAGAAGAAAGGTAAAAGTACAATGGCCTGCAGATAGACAAGACAAAATGGGGCAGGGTGCTAGAAATCACCAACCAAATTGAAGTAACTATATTGTACCTTACAATTATCATTAAAAACTAAAAATAAAACAGAACTGCATTACCAAGACTTAAATATCTGACTAAAATTTCTAAGAAAACAAAGTTTTACTTCTTTTCCAATGAATTACAAGAAACATAGCATGACAGAAGTAAAGCAGTGAAATACAGAGCTTCTGACAGGATAAACTGTTCCCCAGTATGACGGGTGCCAGAGCAGTTCTGCCTTCCCCATCGGTTACCTGGCGCTGGAAGGTTCCCTGCACATCAGGGTGTATTTTTATACCCCAACTTATCCACTGTGGAGGTGCAAGAAGAACACCTAAAGAACTTCAGTCTGAGGTGGTGCAGCTGGGATCTGATCCAAATCAAAAGAATAAAAATCTGTCAATGCAAAACCACTCTTTGGAACCTTGACCTGGAAATAGTCTCATTTCCCTTACCCCATGCTATCTGGTATCACTAGAGTTAATTTTATGAACTCATCTACGTGTGCAATGTTTTTAAAACATGTATTTACTCGTTGTCTCAACAGGCCATCCAAAAAGTGATGGAGCAAGGACTGCAAAACGCAGGACTTGAGCAGATTAACCTTCATGAGCTAAACAATATCTGAGAGACTTGTACTTTTATATAGGCCATATTAATTTGGGCAGAGAACTTCATTTCACAATGCTGTCAACCCAACAGCACTTTTATGGACAAGATTCACTCTATATTCACTCTGCAAAATACATCAAGGAGATGGACTGCTTTTGTTTTACTTTAGCAAGGGAAAAAGAGCTGAGCAATAACTGTGTTATAACAATTATTAATGTAAGTATAAGAGAGCACCGTGAAGACAAAGGAATCACATCTCCATCCAATTTGCTGTATGCTAAAACTGCTATCACTTGGTTGAATTAAATACAGAAACACCAATTTGTAACAGCAGGAACTTGGCCAAAGTCGTCTTTACAGTTTCGTATAAACTAAATGGTAACATTCAGTAGTTTGGATGGCACTAGGAGCCACTTTGCAAAGTTACTCTCCTGGTACTATGCATTTTTCTTCTAAATAAGTGGTCATTATATAGCAGCTGGCTACTTGCACATTACCTCTCACTGTTCCCACGATAACAAGCTGTAATACTCATGGGGAAACCCAGCTCACGGCTGATTCTAGGATATCACTGTAAAACAGCAACAGGCCATAACAGCATTTAAACTGTTGTCTTCTCCACTCCTGTCACCCTGGCACAATACCCACCTCCGCAGGTACTTAAAAAACTCTGAAATTCTTTTTACTCACTCCAATATTTACCGAAGGTTTTTCTTCTCCTGAATGCTCAGTATCATTTCATGGAATATGCAGACAGACCCTACACTCTACTGACTCTTCCTTCCCCTTCTCCCTCTCGACATTTTCACAGTACAGGAAGCTATAAGGCTTCACTTTTCCTTTCTTTCCAAGACTTGGGCTTTGCTTCTCCATAACTGTTCAATAAACTTTCTAACTCTTACAGATAGTTCTGCACTCTCCTCAGTAGTGAAAAATCATAGTTTGGGCAGCATCTTTGCAGGTTTTGGGTCTGAGGTCACCAACAGTGGCTGAATCATGAGGAAAAAAAAGCCTGCTGATCTCATACAGAACACATGCACTTACTCATAGCTCTCAGCTCTTCTGAGCCTTCTTAAAGTAACCTTTTCAAACCTTTAAGTATTCTTCAAACCTAAAATTCACCTAAAGAGAATACTGAAATCTCCAAGCAATTTTGTTTTCAACTGAAAACTTTTTGTTCTCCTTCTTCTGTTTCTTCATATTTATTTACTTTTTTTTTTTTCCCCCCCACCTTGTCAAAATGATCAATCTCACTTGTTACAGCTGCTCTGTAGCATTTGGAATGGGCAGGGGTAACACATCTGTGGCAAACCTGTAAAGCTCAGCTCCGATCAGTGGAATCAGATCTATGGAAATCTCTTGACACACTTCCTCCACATGTGGGCTAAGACAACTTTAAAACAAGCATTAAAATGCATGAATATGTAACTGGAACAAGTCTGAGAGCCTTCTGATGCTACATGTCACTGCTCACAGGGCTGACTGAGTCACATTTTACTTGTTTGAGAAGCTCCTCCATGATCCTTCCAAGAAGATGAAAGGTGTTGGAGTACAGTGAGTGAAAGAGTTGGAGTCCAAAGGTGAAGATTTAGGCACCAGTGTCATGTCTGGCTTTTTCTCCCATCACATCTGCACTGCCACTCTGCGTGTTGTGAATTTTATTCAAGTCATAACACAACCCTGCACCTTCATAGATGTGTATCACCCCAAGGCACTCACCATCGAGTGCCAGTGCAAGGCAAAGACAAAGGAGCTGGGACAAAATGCTGCTTGTGAACTAAACAGAGTGACCTGGGGTGGGAGGGGACACAGAACTTCTTTCTCTTTTGTAGTCATGCCTATTTCCTGCTGTAATAATTAGGATTTATATATACAAATAAGTAATTTGCTTGTATCAAATAGTAATTTACCAGAAAAAAATGTACTTGTTTACAAGGAGAAATGAAGCACTAAGATATTCTCTATACTTTACACTAGGGATAAGTGACAAAAACAGAAACTGTATGGAGACCAAATTGTTTCATAAGAAAAGGAAATTGAACTGAAATTTGAAAATAACCATTATTTGAAAACAGAAAAGGAAGCCTAATGAAATAACATTACACAACTGAATTTGATTCTTTCAAAACCACCAAAAAAGATAGATTGATTCCCATTTATAATTTGGATTTCCTGTAACCATGCCAGAAGATGTCAAAATCTATTACAGCTGATGTCTGCCTCTTATTGTACATTACATTCTAAGACCCAGCTTTATGCATTTTTTCACAGTACAACAGAATTTTAAAGAGGTATCTCTGTGTGTATGTACACAAATGACAAACTAATGTTAAAACAATTAGTGTCTAGTATTGCAAAAAGGATGAACTGGGTATCTGAACTACCAGGATCAGCAGAGTTCCTGTTTCCTGCATGAGGAGAAGCAACAGGGAGAAAAGCAGAACCTCTGACTCGTTCATTTCTCGGCCTCTCTGTAGAGTCAATAGCACAGGCATCAGCTCGGGTCTGATTTCACTGTATTGATCTGCAAACTTTCCACCTGGTCACAATCTAAACCTCACCAGTCCAGTGAGACCCAAAGGGCCAATATGTGCTCAATTTAATCTGGTTTAATTCTTAAGGCAGCAACAGCCACAAGTGATGGATGAACCATCACTAGCCAGTCTGTGAGTCTCCTCAGAACGACCTGCAAGGTGCATCACTTCCTTCACCACTAACCCAGCCTTACCTTTGTAGTCAAATTCCTTCTGTTGGGTATTCCAAACCTAGCAGAGGCTGTGATTTCTACAAACTGAGCCAGTTCTGCCTACTGGAACCAGTAACTCACAGCAGCAACCATCTCTGACATGCAGCAAACACAAGCAGGCACTAAAATTTGCTTTTCCAAAAGTGCTCCACTCAGGTTACAGTTTCCCACCTCTCCCTGAAGCCTCTCAGTGTTGCACTTTAAACAGCAGTGTTAGAAGAGAATGAACAATTCTTTTCAACATACAGAAAGCATATTTACTCAACAAGTGACATCCTCAACAGTGAAATAATCTATCACTAATTTAGGAACTCTGCCTCAAAAACTGTTTTCTCTAGCTGCAAATTTCTTCTTTAGAAAATGTATTACTCAAGAAATCAACTTCTCAGTGTTATTTTATCAAGCAATTGTAATCTTTGTAACATTATAAAACAAAGTATTGTGTGGGCTCAATTTACACACACTTTTTGGGAAGCATTAGAAAGGAAGATTATTACAATTTGAAAAAAGACTCTGAATGACCTTAGACCTGAACACAGAACTATTATAAAACCCAAGACAGACTCAGGGAATTCAATAAACCATTTATAGTCCTTCAGAACAAACATGACACTTATTTTCATTTTAAGGTTTTATGACAACTTAAAGCTAAATACAAAGCCACCTGTCATCCTAGTAGTGCTTATTTTTAAAAAAAGCAAACAAAAGAAAAAACCAGCCCAACAACCAAAATCATCAAGTGCCTCAAAATGCCTTCAAACGACCTTTCTTTTACCCCCATTTCTCAACAGCCAAATACAGAATAATGCAAGGGATAGGTCTGATGCACAAGGACACTTCACAGTATCAGCTAAAATCTGACAGTGTGAGATGCTGCTGTGATTTATAAACTGTTATTAAACTGCTACAGATTTATAAACTATCCAGAAGCTCCAAGAATGGTAAAGTCTGATGCAGGATATTAACATTATGTATATGAGGGTTTAAATAAGGACATCACAAATATTTCAAAAGGTCCTTCATTCAGCTCTGCTTATATTTATATTCAGCTCTGTAGCTCAAGGTAAACTCTATCAGTTCAACAAGAAAGGTGGCAGTGCATTTAAAGTCTGTTTCCAAGGTAAATTAGGAAAAAACATTCATTTCCAGGACACACCCTTCTACCATAACTTCGCTACATTACAAAGCAGAACCCATGTGTAAAACCTTGTTTTTAAATAAATCATAATTTCTTAGGTCAGCAAACACCATTAGACAATCCCCCATTTGATCTCTCCTATACCAAAGACAAGCAGGTATCTTCTTTTTTTTATTATTCATTTACTTGACTGTCAAATCCTCTCCAGCCTGTTTTCACCTCCTGATTCTGCAGTGACTGGGCTGCAACAGCAGCAGGATTTCTGTTTGTCACTGACTCCAGAGTTTGCCTGATCAACTCCAGCACTGATACAAAGCTGCAGGTAACAAAAACACCCTGGGAGTCACTCTTCTCACAGGGCTCAAGCTAAATTTCTACAGCAAGAAACACACTGCACAGCACAATTACACAAATTTATCTCACAGTTCTGCTTCATTTGGCAAAAAGCCAAACTAAATTCAGATTTACTTCTAAAGTATCAAAATTATTCAAAATTTGGCCTTGTCACCTCAGCTTTCATTCATATGTACAAAAAAAAAAAATCCCTCAAAAAGTTACTGCCTTGCTCTCTCCATGATGCACACATTGTACATTTCCTGGTGAGAAGGAAAAAATTGAAAAAAAAAGCAGCACAGCAGGTTTGGAAGAAAGTCACCACTTAGGGGAAATGACAGAATGCTATCAAGAAAGTACTACTGAAGTATTAGAAACATTAAAGGAACTTACAGACTACCAAGGAGAAGTTTTCCTCCTGGAAAATGAACTTAGGAAGTGTGATGGGGGAAAAAAAAAAAGGAAATGTGAGCAAGAGTCAGAATTACTAAAGGATCAAATAAATAAAATTTATCTATATGTTCTTAATTCTGAATAGGCAAGTTTATCCTTCCTTCCTCTGAAATTTCATAAAATATTGTTAATTCTTGTTTCGAGAACCTCCATGTAAAACTTTCATGGAGGAATTAATCAGCTTATTTGCTATGGCTCCTTCAGCTGCTCGGTGATGCACGAGAACCACTCCAGCTCTAGGCTTTAATACTGACAAGCAAGCCTCCCACCCCATAAAGATTATTAATTCTTTAATTTCCACTCTGACAATGTGTTTTAGCTAAGAACTACTTTTAAGAAATCAAGATTTTTTTTTTTTACACTATTTGAAAACTAAAGATTTGCGCTACATTTGAATTCCCATCTTCCTTTTGTGAGTGCTGCTTATACAAGGAACAGAGAAGAGACTGCAAAGTTCTTTAAAAGGGGTGGCAAATTCAGAAATTCCAAGTTAGTGCTGTAAATACTGTGGGGAAAATGCAGTTGAGAGCATTATTTATAGCAAAGTTTAGATACCAGCTACAAGCCATTTTCAGAACCTGTTTTTATCTATATATCACACCTTGATGCTCGAGTCCTTACAGCTGGATATTTATGAAGGCAATTTGAGTAGTGCCTTGAATAATAACACTGAGGGAAGACTTTGCTCTGATAGAAGTACCCTCTTTAACCAACTGCATTTGTCACAAGAGCAACACAGTGATTTAACATAATCAGCAGCCTTAAATGACATTGTTCCCACAGTATATGTAAATAAACCAGGGCCATTAATTCAGATTTTCAGTAACAGACAGCTGCATTTGGTTAAAAAAAATTGAGGTCTAAAAAGATATTCAAATTGTGCTTCCCTAATTTAGCAATACAAAATTATCCAGTTAAAAATACCCTGGCACACATCTGAAATGAACCTTTAATACCAATAGCAAAATCCTCTCTTGGCGGTGATGACCTATCAGATGGATATTGCATCTACTTGTATCATTTACATCATTAATAAGGTTTTCTATAAGCATGTTCTGCTAATTAAAAAATACCAGGTAATACGCTGGTGACTTTCTTCCTTTAGCTGTTTATCATTTAGAAAATAAAATATTGTGAAAATCTTAAATCACAAATAAAAGTGCACATTTGTTTTAGATTTTCAAGATGTCACTCACCACAGACCCAGTGATTCAATAGGTAATTAAAAACAGGCAATATCTATTATTTTGCATTCTGCTCTGAGTAGACAGAACTACAGCTGTGACTTCAGGGAGACAGACATTACTGACACGTCTGCAGGAATGTTTTGGTTCCCGGAAATCACTGGGGACACATTCTGCCTATCCCAGCAGGAATTATGAGATAGTGTGCTAAGGCAGTAGAGCTGTGACAGCCTCGGAAGATGCTGTGTCTTCTCTTTTCTTCTCTGAGTTTGAAGTTGCTTCTCCCACAATTTTTTGGCCAAAATTTAGTAATGCCCTTTTTAATTTTTTTTTTTTTTGCTTTAATGCTATCTGAACGTATCCTAGATACTTTCTTTTACCACTCTTTTGTTTTATTAAGGAATTATGACCTTATCTAACAAGAGTAGCATAAAGCTCTCTGCTTAAACATTTAATATTTACAAAAATTAAATCAATCTGTTATTTGGATGGTGAGATGTACCCTATTGGACAGGTAACTTTCTAATATCACCAAACCATCAAAGAGAGAAGGGTTGTTTTTTTTTTTTTTTTTAAATTTATTTCTATTGATGAGAAGCTATCACTAAAGTAATGGGTTTGAGTTTTTTACCTTATCTGAACCAGCATTGTTTGCTAAAACACAGAGCAGTCAGTAGCTGGCCCCAAAGAAACTAGAAACTCATAACATCCATATTTAATAAGATGCTATAGCAGAAATATAGCATACATTCTGTACTTCTATAAGAAAGCAATATTCATTATTCTGCAGATTATTCCTTAATAAATATTTCAGAAACTTGAAGTAGAAAAAAAATGAGAATAGCATATACTGTGCTCTTGATAGTTTAAAAGCACTTTTGTTTTCTGACCTATGATGAATCCTTATGTTCTTTTCATTTCTGATGCATTTTAATGCCATTATGGGTTTGAAATTCATCTTTTGGTCACTTTGAGGGGATAAAGCCATTTGATGTTTAGTTAGCGTGCACAAAGAAGTTAAAAGTCATCTTCTATTAGCATGCACAGAGCTGATACTTTATTATTATTATTGTTCAAGATTCCTTGGACATCTTGATGTAAATATGACAATTTATGGACTGGTATCAAGAACAAACTGCCAGAAATGCTCACTAATCCCCCGTTTTGAAAGTCAAGGAAACTCACTGCTGGGCTGCCGCTCTTCTCACTTGAAAAACAACAACAAAAAATCATCCCTGCAGCAGTGTGCTTTTTCAGTTGATTTGTGCAGCTGTGCAAGTATTCTTAAATTAATCTCAACAGGCCGTGGGCTGAGTTAATGCCGCTGCTCTGCAGTTCAGATGCACAGAAACTGTTTGTGAGTGTGTGGGCAGGGATTCCCACCACCCCTGGGGTGTGGGCTCAGGTGCCACCCGTGGATAGGACGGGAATGTGCCATCGGTGCTTGGGAATGCAGGTGTTTATTGGTGCTCTGCAAGTGCCTGGTGTGCTGGTTGCCCCGCTGTGGTGCTGATCCTCAGGGGGCAGCTCACTGACTCTGATTAGCTACGTTTTGTTAAATCAATGAACAGATTTGATTCTGTGTGATTTCAAACACATAAATTGTGAATTTTTTGGCAAGTCTGTGTTCACACATGTACACACAAACTAGGGAGGAGTTTGAGAGCATCTTTAAAGCGTTGGTGGCATAGCCAGGGCAGAAGGGAAGTCCTGCTTCTATTTTGTTGCAATGAAGTCTCTCCTTTAGTGCTCCCAGTCTCAGGCATTGCCTGGACACAGCACTCCAGGCTGAGCAGATGGAAGGATCACCTCCCTCGACCTTCTGGCAGCACTTTCCCAGCATATCCCGGGATCCCACAGGCCATGGGTGTGCCAAGGGCATGGTGCTGACTCGTGTCCAGGATCCCCAGGGCCCTTCCTGCAAAGCTGTTTCCACTCCCCACCATGCTCCTGGTCCAGCTGTTCTCCATCCACACAATAAAGGACAACAAAGATCTTTGTCTGCTCTACCTTCAGAGGTATTACCATGGGAGATATTCTCCCAAGGCAAATAAAATATAAAATTAGAACCATTGAGAACTGAACATCTTAAAAGATCAAACTAGATTTGTTTTAGGGTTTGGGGTTTTTTTCCCTTTGGTGAAGGACAGTAAGGGAGAAATTTTGGGGATTCAAAAGGGATTAAAGGTCACAATTGTGCTGAGAGAAGCAGAACTAAATGTCTGCTTAAAAGTGAACACAAAATTGCGAGGTGGACTTGAGCATTGAAACAGAGCAAAAATACCAGGGTTGGTCTCTCTGGTTTTTAAGTTACAAAAAGATTGCTGTTGAAGTAGTCAGAAATTTAACTTTAGATCCCTTCTAAAGGATGAAAAAATTAATGATGTAAATAAAGTTAGACCTGGGGCCAGAAATATATCTGGGGTCTCCAAAAAGAATATTTGTCTTCTTCAGGAAGAAACACATTTAAACCCAAGGCCAGAATCAGTCTCTGGGGTAGGGAAAAACAAAAAAAAAAAAAAAGAAAATTATCTTCCTGCTATCAAAAAAATCCTGAAGAAGCTTATATTTAGGCAGGGGAAAGCTTTTGTCCTCAGCCCTGAAACACATCAAACAGAAAGCTGAGTTTTGTCTGCATGGAAAGTGTTTTGGAATATAAACTATTTCAGGACATTAAAGAACCAACCCAGCCCACCCGTCACAGGCTGTCCTCCAAACCAGTGCTGCTGGAGATGCCACAAGTGTTTGGGAGCCCCATCAGTGTCTGCCTGAGCAGGGGAAGGAGCAGACGGCTGTTCACCAGCAGGGAGGGCGAGGACAGAAAATAAAGATACCAAATGCGTGCTCTCCTTTTAATGAGTTGTTAATTCATATCTCCTAGCCAGGGCCTTTTATTAGAGAATGTAAATCTCAGACAGACAAGGAATCATGAGACTCTGAAATTGCCTTGTAAATTAGTTACTGGTAATGAAACCATTTAGTTTTTGAAGGGATGGGATTGTGAGGGCTTTCCACGTTGAAATAATTATTTAACATTACTGAAGCAAATAATTAAACTGTGCTGTATAAAAACTCCTATAGTAATATTCACACAATTTCATTTTCTTCCTTTTTAGAATTTTACATTATGAGACTTGTTATTGATATGTGAAGTAAAAATCTGACTGTCACAGCCAACCTTACATTCATTGTTTGAAGTTACATAAAAGATGTAGTACATGATGTATATGATTCAAGAGCGATTCATCTTCACCATATAATCTATCAAGAATCTTACATTTCAGAGAGTTTAAAAATATACCCAGATAAAGAGGTATTTTAAAAACCTTAAGATAGTCATAGGTTTTAAATTAAACTTTGAAAAGGGGAAATAATAAAAATTCAAAGTCATGTTGGATGCTTTATCAGTGCCATCTCAAGTCAGACTTCAGGTTCCAAGAAACATTTTTCTTATCAGTGATGATGAAGGAGAACTGTAATCATACAATTTAGTGTGGAAGAAATATTCCTCAGCTAGTCTATCCTCATTCAGGTTTCTTTACTGCTGTTTGGAAAAAAAGGAGGTAGGGAGGAGTGCTCTGGATTAGACTGGAATAGATTTTGCTTTTTCCAATAGTGTTTTTTCTTTAAACAAAAGAAAAGCAATATGATTTGCCTATCAAGGAATTCCCATGCTCATCTCAAAAACATATCCAGGAAAGTCAAAACTGGAATTAGCAGCATTTCCTTCCTGTGAACCTTGGTTCCAAGGACACTGCTGATCCCTACTTGTTGCTCTGCAGTGGGGGAACACTGGCTCTCAACTGGCTCTCAACTACACATTCCTCTTCCTAAAGACTGAAATGTCTGTATTGGAACATTTAAAGAGAATCTGAAGTCAGATAAATGCTCAAGGGTTCAAAGTATCTCAAGTCTCTAAGCTCAAATGACTCAATGCTGAATATGAAACCCCTCATTTTTTACACTCACTGCTTAAATACACAGACTGGACACAAAACACCATCTCCAATTCCCCCCTGTGCCCTTTGGGCTGGGGGAGGAGGAAGGAGCTGGGAATGAAGAAGTGAAGTTGAGCCTGGAAAGAAAAGGTGCTGTGGTCAGGTATTCTTATTTCTGTCTTTGTTTCTCCCCATCCAACTCCATTTTTAACTAGCAATAAATGTAATTACATTTAGGCTTTCCTAAGTTGAGCCTGTTTTGGCCTGGTAACTGATAAGTGATGTCCCTGTCTTTATCATGGTCCATGAGATGTTTTGTCTTATTTTCTCCTCCTAATGTGCTGCAGAGAGGGAGCAAGAGAGTGGCTCAGGAGGGTCTGGCAGCCAGCAAAGATCAACCCACCACTGTCTGAAAGTAAAGAATTCTGTACCTGCATCCTAAATAAATTCCATGTGTGAATATTCATTTTGCATACAATTGGAGAGTCATAAAACTAAATACGATAAGAGAAACATGCAGATCCCAACTGCAAATGATCTGAGAAAGATCATGTAGAAAAAATGCTAAAAAGTTCAATATCTTTGACAAATATTTGAGTCTGATCTTTTATTCCTAAAAGATTTTTTTTTGAAGAAAAATAAAAACAAACAAAAGCCCAGAATTGAAAGAATCTAATCTTAGACAATTTTGATCTAACACTTCTGAGGAATAAACACCTTTTCTCTCTGTACACAAATCTGTTCTCTGTAAGAGCATACTGAAAGCATTTATCCTAACACAAAAAAAACCCCAAACCTTCACATTCTGTGGAATCCCTAACAAAAATAATCCTCCCCCCTAATATCTGAAGATAGCTTTTTGAGCATATAATAACACTCTAGTGAATTCCTGACAGAGAAGTATGGCAGGGATTTCCCCATCTGTTAGCACGAGATAAGTTCTGATTTGATGTGATAAGAGGTTTTCTCATGTTCATAAAACAGAGGTTAGTACTGTGCTCACAGCTGGAAACACAGTTTCTAGATGTGAATTCCCAGGAATATTATTTACCTGTTTTCAGAGGCTTTGAGCTAGAAGTTGGCATTTCTGTATGGGGAGAATACACTAATTACATATATATATATATATATATATATATGTGTGTGTGTTTATATACATATACATAAACACACACACACACATATATATGTAACTTCTGCAGGTTAGAAAAATAATTTCAAAGGAGATTAATTAATACGTAATCCTAGTGAAGGAACATTAAAAATAGATTTTGTCATTTCATCCATTTATTTTTCCAGAAATATTTTAATGAAGCTTTACAGTGAGTCTTTATTAGATGTTTTACCCAAGTGAGTATGGATATCTGTAGTTATCTGATCTCCCACCTGAGGATGGTTAATGCCCTGGAGGATCTTGATACAAGAACTCAGGGATTTCATCTAACAACAGGTCTGAGTTTATTGGCATCTTAACACATTCCTTTTTCACTTCAACTCTTTCCCCCACTTACTCTGATAAGAGAAAGAATAAATTGACAGAACATTCTTGTTCGATTTTTAATAAAACCCTCATCATCTAAAAGTGGTTGAGGGATGATTGCTCCGACCTATGTGTACAAATTGTGGATGAAAAATTCCAAACTGTATTCTAAGATTACAAAGATTTCTCAGGTGAGTCCTACTGCAAACAGAACCTATCTGTCTGGCAAGTTATTTTTCTCAGCAATACTAAAGGAACTTGATATTCTATTACTTATTCGAAATCTTCAAGTACTTTACTGTGCAGATGAAAAATTTACTTATTAACTAATTAGGTTTATATTCTTATTTTATTATGAATTACTGGGTACATAAATCTAATCTGTCAAAAATTATTTTTATCAACGATATTCCAAGATGATTCAAAATTGTATCTATTCATTATATTGATAATGTTCAGACTGTAACAAATCAGAATGTTTTCTCTGTGAAGATCTGCAGGTCTGGAGTTCTGAGTTAGTAAAATTAAATGTATGTGTTTACAATCTTGCGGCATAATCTGAAACACTCACAGTAGCACAACTGGTGTTCACTTAAGGAACTTGGGAAAACCCAAGAATGGAATAAATAGTTTTAATGGCATATTTTGCCTCATTTATAAATTTCAAACCAAGAGTGAAAAGGCGTAATTCCAACAAGAACACAGAGGAAGATTTGCTGAGGAACCTTTGCCACCTTTGCTCTCTAATTACAACACAATCAGAGAAATGAAGCTGTTCTGGTGACAAAGGTGACTTTTAACCGTATCCCAGCCTCCAAATGCAAGCTTAGCATTTACTTTATTTCTCTTCAAACAGCAGCTCTGTCAATAGCCTGGGCAGCCAAGGCCAGGAGCAGGAACTGTCAGGAGTGATTCCATCCCTGTTTGGAGAAGCCCAGAAAGACTCCAGGCTCTGCACAGAATCAATAGGCAGCTAATGAGCACTTCGAGGTGTGAAGGGCTTGAGCCACTAAAGAAACCACTCAAGTACTTCAGCAGTGAAGTAAAACTCTGAAATACATCTTTAAGTCTTGTTTATCTTACAGGGATATGAACACAGGCTTAAAGCTGCATGACTTTCTGCATACGCAGTGCCTAAGTATAAATCAGGATTCTGGACTACAAGCTGGTGCTAAATTGAGGAGGTGCTTAAAGTAGGGTACCTACTGGAAAATGGAAAATCATTTCATCACAAGTCATTTCCTGACTTAGCTCAAGTCACAGAATAATTCTGTAAAATCAAAACAATACCCTTCATATCCTGTGGCATCATATTTATTTTTCCTTAAAGATTTTTTTTTCAAAAGTCTTGGCAAATTCAAAGTTGTTTTAACTTTGAGCTCAACCTCAAACTGGGATTTGAAAGTCAAATTGGATTCTTCCTCTTTTTGCCGATCACCGATTTTAGCAAATTTTTTTTTCCCAAGTTGGATTTGATCCCTGGTGCAACCTCATTTCTTCAGACAAACTAGTAGAGAGTTATTTCCATTAATGGGCTTACACAATTAACTAGAGAACAGAAGGAATCTGTGAACAGGTTAATATTACTAAATGTCTGAATGTCTGTCTTAAATATTGAACTAAGCTTAAAAAAATGATGCTTTAGATATTTTCAAATGAAAGAGTGATGCCCTTCTGGAATATTTGTGCTATACAAGCTTAGATAATTGCAGCATATGTGGCAGCAACAAAGCCAAGCAAGATGAGTATTTTTTACTTTAAATTATACCTCTGTAATGAACTAACACAACTGCTTTTTGCTAAGCCTAGGGTCTGAGCCCCCGCTTTAGAGATTATTCCTTTTTTGGTTTTGATGTTGTTTAAAAGGCAGGCAGTCTTGTTTCTTGAAAAGAAGAAGGAAATAGTTTCTTTGATTGTTCTCCAAGTAATTTTCTGCCCTGACAGCATTTAAGACAGGATATTTTCTTACACCATCTTTTTCCTCTGGGCTTAATCTTATGTCTGTGTACCTACCCATGCAGTGTCCCCTCATCTTTTCTATTTTTCTTACTATTTCTCTTCCACATACTGTAACAAGTCTAAAAAACCCAATCCATGCCCAGATTTGAAGGCTGTGGTTTGGCAGTGGTATCTAACGACCTTGTAATTCTTAAACTCTTCCAAACATCAGAGCAAAGCACAGGGTAACCTCAGTGGTGTGAGCTAATCATTTTCATCTTAAACCCCAACAATTTGGACATTATTTCCTCCCAGCTCACACTACCAGAGGTCTGATTTCTTCTACACCTGCCTGCTTTTTGTGCAGCAGATCATTTTCCACTCTGAACCAAGAAGACACAGTGGCCATCTCCCAGCTCTCAGGCACTGGCATTGTCATTCTTCTGAAGCAAGAGGAGACTTCAAAATACACCACGGAAACTCCAACACTGAAAATGCATCAGCCTTTACCAGGAAGTCTGTCATCAGCTGCCATCCATTTATCCTAATGATCACTAATCTTACCTACCAAGCTGTGTGTACAAATGGCAGTTCACATTCCTTTACTTTTAAGACACTAACAAAGTTTATATTTCATTTCATAAGGTTAGAGACAGGCAAATATTTACTCTTAATTATTTTGTTAGGCTCCAGAGAGCTCTCAAGGAGAGTCTTTGGGCAGAAGATCTTTCCCTATGAGTTCTCTTCATTAAACTGGATTTCCATGTATCAGGATCACATCAGGGACCCGAGTTACATGGATGCCTGGTCCCCAGTGCTGCAGCTGAGCCCTGCTGCAGGTCACTGCTCCACCACAAATTTCTCAGCCCAAGTGGCAACTTGCTCAATGCCAAAGGGAAACAAAAACAGTGACAGTCAGCAAGGATGTTCAGTGACAGAGCTTCAACAGCTCAATAATAAATTTCAGAGATCATTTATGCAGTCATAAATATTTCAGACAAGGACTGGTTCCTAACGAAATTGAGAGACAAAGCAGGTTGAAGTCTGGGAGTGAGTGGAATGCTGGCAGCACATAAGGCTACCCGATATCTGTGTGATTTCTGAGTGTGCACTGAGTAATGACTCCATTTGGCACTGTCAGACACCAAACACAACCTCCTCAGCATTTCCTTCTTCAAAGAGTAAATCTCAAAATTCTCTCTGTGCTTTCCTTTCAACTCAAGTAAAATTGGAGAAAACGAATGATTAAACAATGCAGTGAAAGGAAACATGGTTAAAAATGACAACCTTATATCTTGGGATTAGCTGTTAAATAATGGAAGACAAGTACTACCTATAGCACCTGGGTATAGCACTTGGGTTGGGGTTTCACTCCTAAAAGACTTAACAAATAGAGATCAGAGAATCTGGAGATTCATAGACTGTTAAAACATGTCAGCCTCCTACACAATTTAATTACTTGTTTACATTTCTTTGTAGCCAACAATCAAGCAGCATTTCTCAAAATATTATGTAAACTGAATCAAAATAGCTCTTCTGGTAAATAAATTTCACCTTTCTTTAATTCAAAACTACCAAAGTCTTGAAAGAAAATGCAAGTTGTGTGATGCATTTTGGAAACCTGAAATTTAATATTCAAAATGACACCCATCTCTCTTGAAGGCCTGTTCAGGTAAAGCAGTGGTCCCCTTAGACTGAGCTGGAAGGCAAAGGCAGGGAGACTGCACTGTGCATTTCTGTGCTAGGGACAAACTGCAGACTTGAGCCTTCCACTGATTTGGGTGAAAAACCAATTCCCTAACTTAGCCAAGTCTTACAATCAGAGCTGGAAAATAGTCTCTGATCTCCGGAGATCAGCCCCTGAATCACACAATCTCATTTCCTTTTCCCTGCTGTTGCTTTACTTTTGGAGCTTTTCCCTGCAGTGAGGCTTTGAGATTTTTTTTTAATTACTTTTTTTTTAAGAATGTCATAAAATCACAAAATCAGAAACCTTATTTATATATTTTCAATAATCACCACAAATGCCACTTTATCAGTTCTCCAACGAACAGAGGTACTGAAGACACTGTCATGTATCAGTCTCTAATTTGAATCTCAGTTTTTACAAAGAAATTCATGCTTATTGCTGAGATGTAGAGTACACAGTTTTACTTATTTATGATTCTCTCTGGAAAAACTACACCAGCTGCAAACACAATAACTTCTGCTGGCAGCAAGTACCTTGCTATTTGTGCACAGTTTACTTTCACCTTGGTGATTCACAGACACTTATTAGCTCTTGCAAAGTTATCGAGCATCACTTGTTAACTGCCACTGTCAGGATGAGAAGCAAATGACATGACTGCTAAAAAAAAAAAAAAAACCAACAAAAATCCCTTAAAACAAATAAAAGAACTCTGCTAAAACATATATGGCCAAAATTAAATAGAAGAGGACACCAGAGTCAGTTTTATAACAAACATGGGCAATTCCTGCCATGGGCAGGGACACCTTCCACTATCCCAGGTTTCTCAAAGCCCCATCCAACCTGGCCTTGGATACTTCCAGGGATCCAGGGGCAGCCACAGCTTCTCTGGGCAACCTGTGCCAGGGCCTCCCCACCTTCACCGAATGAATTAATTCATCTTCAGTTGTAATGGTGATACATAAGCTCATAAACTTTTATATATATATATATATATATACACACACATACATATATATACACACATTCCTGCATATCTACACCATAGCTACAATCAGTGCACATGAATTTTCTACAGTGCTACTTTTGGAAAACTTTGGTTTCTTACACATGACTGTGTCTTTACGTGAGTATGAACAGCTTCAAAACCAAATCAATCAGATTTTATCATTGAAAAAGTTGAAGAGCAAGCATGAAGTTCTCAATAACTGTGCTGCTGTTAATGCCACATCCTGCACACACACCATAGAAATATGCAGAAACTAAACACATTAACACTAAGATATGCAACTGCTTGAACATATTCATACATGTATTTCCTCATAACCATACTCTCACCCTGACCTCCATCTTGAACTCAAAAAAACATCAAAATGTAAAGAAAAATTATCATTTAAAACATTAGAAAACTGCAAGTCCGTAACTGTCTTGTGGGACATTTTGGAAAATAGTGTCTACAGTAGTAAATAAAAAAGGAGAATTGCTGGGGGGGGCGGGGGAGGGAAGTGGCTCAAAGTTACAGTTTCTTTTAGAAAAGAAGAAAAATTAATAGATTTTGAAATATTTGAAATATTTTCATTTGATTATTTTTATAGAGTCACAGAATCAACAAGTTTGGAAAAGACCTTGGAGATCATCAAGTTCAACCTGTGACCTAACACCATCTTATCAACTAAACCATGCCCCACCCAGTCTTTGTTGTTAAACATCGATTTCTCAATGCTGGCAGAAGCATTTTAAAATATAATTCCATTAAAAATAGGTTTAGTATTTGACTTTCAAAATATACATGAGAAGGCACCTGTTAAAATTTATACCGTAAGTTCAGCACTGATTTCCACAAATAAAAATACTATAATTAAGCAATTATGGTTATAAATAAACATTTCACACCTGCAACTCAATCAACTAATAAGAAAATTCCTAATCTGAGAATAGGAGGTGGTGCATAAGGGGGACAAACACACAAAATATGCTCATAAAGGTCTCTGCTACTTTCAACCCAATGAATTTGCCAGGAGACAAAGCCACGGAAACCTTCACTGAGAGGCTGTACCATGTCTGTGAAAAGGCCTTTTCTTCCCTGTTAACTGTCTCATGGCAGCTTCTGAACTTCACTGGAACCAAGGAAGGGGAAGAGAAAGAGTATCCCAACAGTTAAAGTAAGCATATCAAAATACATGCGATGGGCTGATTAGTTTAGTTTTGACAGGCTGCTAAACGGGAACCCAGAGTGAGGAGCTGCAAACATCCCACAATTAATTACCTTGCTATGCACTGCCTGAGCTAGAGCCTGCAGAGGAACTGCTGACAGCACAAAATTCGCATTCCAGTGCTTCTCCCGCCTCTCCCAATTTACAGGAGAATAGGAAATCATGAACAATTGATACACTCTGTTAGCTCCTATCATGGAGGGTGAGCTCACATGTAGCCTTAGGGGTATCTTACACAGTTTAATGCTGAAAATAAAAGGTAATGTTCTTGGCAAAGAGCTGGGGGGATTAAATTTGGAAGGCTTGAAGCAGCTTTGAATTGTAGTCAATAAAAAAGAACCAAATAGTAATTTTGTAATTTAACTGTGCTGGTTATGCCCAATGAGTCAGACACTTGTGAAATAAACCATGTAAATAGAAAAATGGTTTAACTCTTTCTTCAGTCACCCTGTATTTTCTTCCTTCTCTTTCCTGCCTTCCTTCCCCTGTTGTTCCCTTGGTTAAATAACACTGTATGGTTACTTTCTCCAGCTTACTCTCCTGGGACAGCTCATCATTCAAAGAGAAACTCTGCCTTTTTGAAATAGTTTTCTTTTTTGTTTTTTAATATGTTCTGTGCTGTGAACAACGACAACCGTGCCAGCAGAGCTTGTAAAGATAAATGTCCAGAGACTGCTCCAAGCAAATTAACTGGGCAGCTCAGAGTTATATTCTATTGGAAACTCTCCACTTGAGGCGACTCCCCTTCTGAACAGTGTCTTCCCTGCACCTGATGTGTGCAGCCCTAAATCAGTTAGGAATAAGCAGGATTTAACATAACATGGTGTTCACCTTCTCTTGTTTCTGGTGAGCTTTACAGAGCTGACCTGGAGAACGGCCCCCACCAATTCCTCCACCTCTTTGGCCACCCTGGTGCTGAACTACAGAGCCCTCGTGCTCCAGAGAGCTTCTTTCTGATCATAAAGAGGCTGGCAGAGCCTGTTCTGAAGTGCCAAAGCCCCCAGTGTCTGAGTGAGCAGTCTGGGAGCTCAGGGATGCCCCCAAGTGCAGCCACCAGGGCTGTTCCAGCCCCAGCCCCAATTCCCTGCAGGAATAACAACAAAAAGCTTTCTCGTCCAGCAGCAAGGCAGCTCCATTATCTGATTCCATGATTAATCTCTACATGAGCGATTTGCCTGCCACCATTTAAATTTAACATTTTTACAATTAAAACAGGAATTACTTTGGTTTCCATAATGCAACTACGCAAGATAGACATTATTAACCACTTCCTTAATTGCAATAGTTTTTATGATTTCTCAAATTACTGAACCATGAAATTTATTTTAAAGACTCCAAGCAGTTCTGAGTAGAGGTAAAACTAAATTATTTTTTTTTAAAAAGTGCCCTTATAATTACCTCATACTAGTAAATTATTCAGATTATGATTGCACTGATTTAATAAGGTCATAACCACATACAGACTCATTTAGAAAATTACGGAACACTACAAAAAACGAGGTCATTCTCCACTGTTTCAGTGGCTGAAAGACTGCCTTTCAAAACACAATCTTTACACTCTAGATTTTTGGCAGTTTCCTAAGAGTAGTTTGACCTTGGTAAAAAAAGAAATAAAATTAAAATTTATTTCAAAAGAGAAGGAACCTGTAAACAAAAGGTATTCTAAAAAAAGAAACCTAAAAACCCCCAAACACCAAACCCCTCCACATATGCTTTTGCTGGTGAAATTCCTAAAAATCTTCTGGATTTTTTTTTAAAAATACATAAAAGCATACAAACAAGATACATACATGCATAAAGTTCTAAAACCTCCCTGTTTTGGAAGGAAACAGTTAAGACTTCAAAATTAACAATTTCCAGAAATTTCAGTAGAGGCATCCTCAAATCTTCAGAAATTAAAAATTAAATCAAGCAATCATGATAGAAAAATAACTTGATCATCCTCAGTGCTGTCAATCTAGAAATACCCAACAGTAAGATTTATCCATTCTAAGTATGTCTTAATTCTCAATGGGAAATTACTATCTCTGGTGCTGGAATCTAAATAATACATTTAATTCTGAATGCCCTTTCATGAAACTGAATATATAAAATGGTGTACACATACAAGAGACCAAGAAAGTTCCTTTTCTCTCCAGCTGATTATCCTCAGTATTATTGTTGCACTTGAAAGCAGTGAGTGATTCATTTACTTGGTCACAGAAAACATTGGAGAATGTTTTTTGTAAGATTTTTCATCCCCACTTTGTTTTCATTTAGGAGTTTTAAAGATACTGTTATACATTCCACCCTTTTGGCTGTTCCTTCGGTGTTTTGTTTGGGTTTTTTTTTCCCAGTCCTGTTACTAGAATTTTCTTTGCTTCGAGTGGAAAAATAGGTATCTGAACATGATGGTCTTAATCTACTCCATCCATTTTAAACCTTTTGCCCCTTCCACTGAAGTGAGTGACCCTGTAGCTCCCTTCAGTTCTGAACTAGCAGCAAATGTCATTACCTTTCAATAAATCCTTTTTCCCATAGGTCACTTCTATTTGAAATGAACACGATCAGTCCCTGGTATAAATTCCTGTCATATTCAGCCAGTCTCTGATGCAAAGACAGACATAAGAAAGATATCAAGTCCCACTCTCTGTACCAAGAAATGCAGACACCATAAGGAAAAGAGAAAATAAGGTTAATATGCAAGGGAAAAGAACAGTACTGTGGGAGAGGTGCGTGGTGCAAAGCAAAGCACCATGGTGCGATACCAGCGGAAGGAGCAGCAGGTTAAAAGAGACAGAGAATAGTTCAGGATGATGTGGAAATTTATAAAGACCTTTGCCCTTATGAATCATGTATGGCAGGGCCGGTTGAGACTCCATGGGCTGATAACCAGCAAACAGAATTTCGTGGGTGGTGATGTTCTCAGAGAGGGAGGACAGCAGGGCTGAGCTCGCTGGGCAGATCGGTAACACAATCAGCTGCTTTGTTTCGGGAAGAAGTGCTCGCAAACGTCTTCCTTTTCCCTGGCTGGCACGCAGGGACTCTGGAGATGCTGACACCAATGTCCTGCTGCTGCTTGGACAAAGCCCTGCCCAGCACCATTACAGAGGCCCTTCAGGAAATCTCAAAGAAAGAGGGTTTGGAGGAACAAAAAGGAAAGTGAATAAATAAAGTCACTTGACTAACCTTAGTATAACTTTGTCGTTATTCAATATTCTAAATATTAATTACAATTAAAGCATTTCTTTGCACATTTTCCATGCCCCTACCCACTCCAAGGGTTAAGTTGAATTTAGCTCCACTTGTGCAATGCCATAGGGGAGCCAAGGCTTGGGAGGAACAACACTCAGAAGCTGCACAATAGGTTAATTCAAACATTCTTGTGTGAAAATCACCAAAGAAAGAGCAACCTCCCCTTTGCTGCTCGAGGGCCAGCCTGCCCAAAGTTATAACAGGTCAACAGAACAAACCTTCTGTGGGGCTTAATCCACTTTTTGAACAAAATCAGCTATTTCTTGTCAAGGACAATCCTTACTCATGTAACTGTATCACTCTTAGGGCTTCGTGCCGAGGTACTTTAGTTAAGAGGTTGTTCTTAGGAAAGTTGGGATTTTTTGCTCCGATTCCTAACCAAACCAGGTCATATGCAGAAACTGGGTAGAAACAAGGCCTTGTAAAAGCTATTGTCCCTATACACAAACTTCATAAAACTTTGGATGTTTTTTTTGTGAAGAGAAGGAGAAGGGACAGTTGAGCTGAAAAGTATAAAAGATTATGGACTGAAAAATATGTGAACAAATACTTTGCAGTAAATCTTGGAGAAACTGTTTATCACAGCAAAGATCTATGCAACGTCCTCATATTTATGCATAAAAAGTTGCATAATTTGAGGGGCATCAGATCTACTAAGCAAATCTTATAGGATGCAAGCACTCATATTTCTTCTCAGACATCTGAGACAGAAATAGTGTAGCCCTCCCTTGGGTACTACATGATGATTTAAACTTCTCTGTACCTGAATTACTTGAGCCATAAATAATATTTGCTTAGTCCTTAGAGGAGTGCTGCCTCATTAAATAAGAGCATTATAATTATTATGATCAGTTGTTTGAAGAAGTGATCAAAGAATTACCAGCAATCAGCAAATCCTTCTAGACTGAAAATTATGAGAGACTTGCACAGTGACACCAGGAAATCACTGACAGTGAAAGAAAGAGAAACCAAGCACTTGATTCAAGAACTCAGGAGGGTGGAGATCTGGCAACTGAGAAGACTGTAGCCAGAAATGTTTTGGGGCAAGCAGAACTCTTGCATTCTTCACCGATGGAAGTATTTTCCTAGAATTTACAGGAACTTTGTACCTCTCAAAGTTCCTCTCTCCCTTCCCAGTATAGTTGGATAATAATTACTGCCTGCCCGGCGTGTACCTGTGGGCTGGAGGGTCCAATCCAAGGTCCTTATGGCAGCCACAATTGTTACAATTCCTGACCTACAAATATCTTCTAAAATATTGCCGTTTGTTCTAAATCAGTTTAGGTAGGGGCTGAGAAGGTTCATTTACAGTTTATATATATATATATACACACACACTAAGTAAATAGGCCGTAAAAGAAGGTGATTTCTGAAACTCTCACTGCATCCCATCATTCACTAACTGTTACCACAAATTCAAGATATTCCTCTCTCACTCCCACATGTTTTTCCCCCCTCCTTCAAATTCAGTTTTTGGCATTACCTCTGGTGAACAAGAACACTTTTTTCTCTTGCCTGAAAAGCAGTTTTCTTTTCACGTGGTCTTTGGCCATGAAATTAAGAAGAAACACACTGAAGAAAATAACAGCCCTTGGCTGCTCACTAGTAGAGCATGCAAGTTCTCCTCTTTACACACCATGTGCTTTGCCAGCTGATAAATCTATACAATATAAAAGGAAGTTTTAGTTTAGATTGAAAAGGCTAGATTTTGCTAACTAAAGTCTCCAATCTGTTAAAGGGAAACAAATCTTAAGGATTTGGGTCCAGTTTCACAGAAACTGCTCAGCACAAAATTGGTTTCAAAGGGGGAAAAAAATCTTAATTAAATACACAAAAGAGAAAGCATGTGATTTTGAAAAGGGTGAATTTTTTATATTTTTTTATTTACTAGCAATATGCAAAATTAAAATGCATTTATCACACATTCTAAGCAGTCCTATTGCCAACTGACTTTTAATGAGCATCGGCAAATTTCCTGCCTTTTTATCATATTACAATTAGTCAGTCCTTTGCACTGCTCCAGAATATATGAACTCATACTAAGCTGACTACATTGACTAGTTTGAAAAAAAGAAAAACAAATCAAATCAGGAAATTTAATACAGTTTTAGCTGCCAATAGTATAAAATTCTTCTCAAGAACAGGGCTGGTTTTCTGGGGTTTATTTTGGGCATGAAAGAAAAAAAAAACAACAACAAATCCAAACAACCAAAGACACAAACAAAAACACCCCACCAAACCCGAAAACAACCAACCAGAAAATGAAACTTTTGTGAAAAACTGACACAAAGGGTAGCAATCGATGTGATTGCAGCATTAGCAACAGATGTCAAACAGAGTCTATTCAGCCCAGCTTCAGAAAAACGCACGTGATGGTGCTTGTAGGAGCAGGCAACAGGAGCAGGATATTTGTGGCTGTGAACAATGGCTGGGGAGTGCTGGAAAACCACCCCATGATTTGGGTTTAATGTAAAACACATCTGTGCATGTGACCTGTAAACATTTGTGTTCAAATATTAAGGTATTTTCCTATACAGACATCAGGGAGTTACTGCCAAGTAAGATGGGGAAAAAAAAAAAAAAGGAAGAACTTTCTCATTGTTAAACCCTTATTATTTTCATTCACCTAAAACACTTCCCCCTGCCCCGCAAGCCTCTTAAATACCCAAAATTCAAAATAGATTAAGTGATGTTTCCAGGACCTAGGGAAAGCAGGTCATTATTTCTAGTGTTCAAAGGAGGATTCTGGGAGCACAGTGTGAGATGTCCAGGTGAGAGAGCTGTAATTTTTAATGTGCATCATAAAGCCCAGACCATCTTTAAGACAGGCAGGCTGCCATTTCTCAACTCCAGGATTCAAGCATCAAAAAAGAAGGAACACTATGGAAACAGTTGATGTATTTAACACCACTAATTACAGACACAAAATTCAAAGTTCTATTATTTCTGTGCTGCATCTTTTTCTGCTTTTAAAGTCATTAACAAACCATTGTAGAGCTGATGACTGAACACAAAACAAATAACAAAATATGTCACTGCCCTACTCCAAGTCATCCAGTATTTACCTGCATATTCCTCCAGTAATGGCTTTAAGCAGGCCACACTAATATAAATCACTCCAGGAGATGTGATGAATTGTACAAGCTACCATACAAATTCTAGAACCCGGGAAATACTCCTCCAGAGACCAGAGACACTCCTAATATGAACTGTAGCAAGCAAATCAGCAAAACATTCAGACTCTGCCACCATCTGACCTTGGGGTCTCTGCCTCACTGTAACAATTCTGACCTTACAGGCTTTAACCAACTCTTGTTATTTCCCTGTATCCAGCCCAAAAGCCTGGACTCATTCTTTGTTTGCCAATAAGATGTGTGGCATTGAAAAAAAAAAAACAAGAGAGAGAGCAGACAGTTGATTGTTTCCTGCATCAGTTATTTTGGAGGATCAAGTTGAGGGCTGCAAACCTTTTGTCTCAGGTGAAAGTTTATCTTAAGAGACCAGGAGACACCTGAAGCTCCAGGATTAAAGCAGGGGTCAACAATTCCAGTCATCCCACACACATGAAGGCAAAGCAGATCTGGTTTAGGGACTGGGAGACAATTAGACATGGGGGAACAAACTACCACAAATGAAACCACGGCTCCTTTCAACAGCTAAATTAATTTATTGGCTTGCCTGCTCCAATAAAAGCAAATAATGCTTGAAATAAAGTCCTTTGACACTTCCACCCTGCTGCTCTAAAAAGGCAAAACTTAGTAACTGTAATGAAATATTACACTGCCCACACAATATTTTCCTTGGGAAGGGGGTGTGTGAAGTGCCTTGCAATAGCTACAAGTTTCTTAGCTTATTATTAGATTGCGATATCTGACAGGGATAAAAACTTCAGAAAGTTTGAGGGGCATCTTAGCCTGTTACTTTCTGAGGAAACATGAGCTAAATGAATATTAATAACCTCAATCTTGGGAGAAGCCTGAAACCAAAATTCCTGAGATAAATCCAGTTGAACCAAGTGGGGAATGTTCTCTCACGCCCTGGTGGGGACAAGTGACATAACACCTGCCTCATTTAGAGGAGGGAGTGAGGAAGAGGAAGAAAAATGCTTTTTCGAAGTTTTGACCCAGTGAATGTGCTCTAGGTTTGACCATACCAGAAATACAAAGAGTAAGTTTAATTAAAAAAAAAATTGATAAATGGGAGACACTGGAAAGTTCTTCACCTAATGACCACAGATTTTCCTCAGCTGAACAGCCAGCAAGCCCTTTGTGGGAATGCAGAGCAGCAGAGAAATGCACCTGTTCAATGCATGTCCTTCCTCCCAAGGAAGGCAGCACACAGAACCTGCTCAGCAAGAAAAACAGGACATTTAATACTTACTGAGGATAAGAATAAAATTAAGTTTTAAAAGCCTGCTTGGCTTCATACATTTATGCAGCTATTAATTGCTGGGAGCTGACGACTTGATGTAAACCTCCACTGCCATTTTCTACATTTTTTTAGTGCCTTGAAATTTTGCTTACAGACCACAGAAAACACACAATAATGTTTTGCTAAATAATAAATGACTAATTTTTAATAGTTTCTGACAAATCAAAGTGTGGGTAGAAGATAGGTCTATTAGGTTACAATTCAGTACAGTTAATTTAGGTAGGGATGATGCAGGAGCAACATCAAACAGAATTTGAATATCAAATTAGTGAATTACAAAATGAGGCCCAATAGATTGGTACAAAATATTTCAGAGCTTTAATGATGGCAGTTCTTGTTCTATTTACTACATTACAGCCCTATGCCAACTTCACACTAGAGCTGGATATTTCAATGTAATTTAACCAGTTTTATTCATAGTTGAAAACTTTGAATCATTTTTAAAAGAATTCTATTGCTTCCTCTGAAAAGAAGCTGAACAAATTAATGCTACCCCATGGTGTCCAGGTCTGTGAGTGCCATGTCGATAACATTGCTCTAAATGGCATCTCTTATTGCAACTTGAACGAGAAAAACCAAGAGGAAGGAAAACATTTTCTACGCAATTTTTGTGCTAGCCAAAATACTGCTTAATAGAAACCTTAAAGGGAAAGACAGAGTATTTATGATATTCTAATGCAACCTCTGTATGACACAGGCCCCAGAGTTCCTCCAGTAATTCAAGGCCTGAAGACAGTGTCTTTTTCCTGCTAAATAAGTTACCACTGTCAACCCCAATAAAACGTGCCGAGACTCGTGCATCTTTTTGCTTCATTTACTTTTTCATTTCATGAACAGGAGCTGCTGATGCTCTCATACAGATTGTGGAGTGGGTGTAATTAAAATCCTTTTAGTCTTGTAGTGAACTGAGTAGAAAATGGAATAAAATTATTGCAGGGTTTTAAGGTTTTGACACTGGAGGAGAAGTCAGGCAAAGTAGAGCTAGAAACATACACCCTACAGGTTTCTGCTTTTCATGCTAAGACGTAGACAACAGAACAATATTTGGCTTTCAAATTTTCCATGGCTTTTCATCAGATTTCTCATTGCATCTTACATGATTATCTAAAATACTTTCACTTGGAGTACTTCACCTTCTCTTTCAAATGAGCAAAATTATTTTCTAGAGAACAGAGAAGCATTTGGGATTGCAATTTTCTAGACAACACCTCTTCTGAAACATATGCAAGAGATTTCTTTTATAAACCCCACATATTTTATGTACAACAGCATTACATACAAACAGATACTGCATGTTGCTACAACACATTCCCAAAACTTTTAGCAAACTGTTACTGTCAGTGGGCATAATTCGGCACCAAACACAAAGACACACAAACAAACACTGCTTCAGACTGTATCCTTGATTATGCAATATCACATACATTTAAACTATTAGATCTGAGCATTAGATTTGAGGTGTTCTACAACTAATAAAACACCCAAACCAATACAGCAGCCACAATAGGTTACATTAAGATCATTATTAGAGCTCAACTAAACATCATGAGGACACTATTTCATTCTTTGGCACAAAATCTATGTGCTGGAGCAAAACTGCTTGAGCACCTTGAGTTGTTCTCCTTTCCCCTGGTCCATGTTCTGTGCCCTGCCATAAAAAGCACCATTTCCATGCTCTGGTGACAGTCTGGAAACAAGAACATATCAGTGAATGCTGCATTCTTGGGAAGAGTGAAGCTCGCAAAAAGTCTTTATTAGCATAAACTGCCATTAATGACATTAAATGATAAGAAGTTTAGCTTACAACTGCATTACTACAAAACAGCACAGCTCTGTGACGACAAAGCTCCCCCAGGGCGTGCCTGCTTTCATGGCAAACCCAGCTCATTCCTGCATTGAAGTCATCACTGATAAACCTACACAACAATGAGGAGACACATTTTATTTAGGTAAAGAAGGCAAGTTTCTAGCTTTTGGAAAAGGTTTATTTTTCAGCCAACAGAATAAGCAAGCACTGGGAATGTTGTGCAAGTAAAGGCTATGCAAACCCTGAGCAGAAACCTCCTATTTTGAAGCTGAAATCCAGATTACCTGTATTTTTGTGGAAAGTACAGGGAAAGTACGGATTCTTTCCAGAGACATATGCAACTGGGGTTTTTCAATAATTCTCAGAGGTACAGGTACCATGAAGATCTTCCCCTTGCACAGCTCCATGCAGACAGTATGGCTGCTTTGTCTATTGGATGCAGTCGGTTCTACTTTCAAATATTCCATCTGCAGAGAAGCAGATACTTCTCCATTTGGTTTTCTATCCCACAATCAAAGTGGATGGATTAACATGGAAGTGGTGAATATTTACTCCCAGAATATTGTAAGTTTTGTCCCTATTAATATGTGTTATCTGAGTGCCTTAGGCTTTGACTTCACACAACAGAACAGACATGAAAGTCATTGCTCCCAGCAAAGTGCTGTCTCCTATTATCCGCAGCACAAAGTGGATTGCTGCTATTGTGAATGTGAATTCCACCCTCTCCAGCCCTGAGACACACTATTATACTGCATTGATAGTTTTCCTTCGAGAGGAATAAATACAGTAATTTCAATTAGCATTCCCTCACATGCTCTGCCTTTTGGGACACAGCATTTAATAGATGTGAACATTGGCAGCATGGAGCTGGCAGAAACAGTAATGGCTGAAGCACCACATCCATTGGCCAGGAAAAGAAGTAATAGGAGAATATTACAAGGGTGAGACAATCAACTGTGCAATGTACAGATTAATGGCATGTAATCACTCAACAAAAAATGTGCAATATTTGAATAGTAATTAATACCTGATCTGAGTTTCAGTTTTCCTCTGGTATGTGGAAGATCAAATCCAAATTGTTTTCTTGACATGAGTATTTTAATTAGATTACACTTCCAATTATTTCCCACATATTTAATATAGATGATGTCTGAGGCTGCTAAATAATATCCAGGATTTTCAGATGGGAGTTTTGAGGCACAAAGCACGAAAGTGATTTTTGTAACAGTAACTAACCAGCACAGTCGGGTTTAGAACACCTGTCCTTCACAGGTTTCACAGAAACCCAAGACTGACAGATCCAAATCATCTGGTCTGATATCCAGTCCACAGGCCATTAAATCAGTCCTAACATCCTTTTGAGAGGGCAGGAGAAGAGGTGGAAGAAAGTAAAAAGGCAGATACCAGAGCAGGGCAAATAACAAATGCCACTCCCAAAATGGAGGGGAGATTATATGATACTCAAATCGGTTTTTTTGCTGCAGACAAGACCCAAAGGGAAATTGGAGGTACCAGATGATCTGAGAAAAAGAAAAACAAAACATTCCTGTTCTATATTTGGTCAGCTGTTCCTAACACTGGTATATGAACCAGACACAGCAGCAAGACACCAGAGCTCTTTTCACACTCACCTATTTCTAGCTGGGTCTGTGCTTTGATGCTTCAGAGAGAATAAAAAGCAACAAGACCCCTTGTCCTTACAAGGGACAATCAAATCAAATGCAGAGGAGAAGCACATTGCATATTAAGAGAGCTGGAGATAAATATCCTTTGTATACACTTGGGAAATGTGTCTTAATGAAGAGCAACAAATATTGCTGGGACATGGAGAGCACTGCAATGCTCTCCAGAGCCAAGGGAAGGAAGGACTGGAAGGAGGGAGCCAGATCCAGAGATTTTAGGGCCAGAGGAGCCTGGCTCAAGCAAGTGGTTCTAACCTGTGAGGCCAGGACAGGACAGCAATTGTCACCTCCCGGACGTGTCCTGCAGGGCAGCTCATGACACTCCTCAAGGTCTGTGAGACCAAACCCTGAGTGGAGCTAAACCCTCCTGAAGAACAAGGTTCTCCCACTTGTTCACCTGTGATCCTGATACAGTGAAAGCATTTTTTGATTTAGGAAAAACATAACATAACCAAAGATGTCCTTTCTTTGCCCAAGGGGTGGAAGAACAATATTAAACTATACAGGTGGGAAAAAAACATAACCTTGAAGAAAATTCTTGCTACATAGAAGTGGAAGAAATATGATCGGTTTTAAACCGTGGGGTTTTACATGGAGCAATGGAATGGAGCTTTCATCACCTAATAACTGATCTCAGAAATTCATGAGCTATAAATAATGATCATAAAAACCTTATTACATGATCATTCATGTGTTTGCTTTAACTATTCATTCTGATTTTCAAATGTAATTTGTAGCTTTTTATACAGTTTTCCTCCTTCTAGAAAATTTTTATATTCAAATTTTGAGTTTTCATCTTAAAATGGACTCAAGCAATTTCATTCTGCATCTTGAATTTCTCCTATCCATTAAAAACACCCACATCAAATCACCTCAAGACACCTTTACATGTATTCAGCCACTGTATTAATTGCATAACACTTCAGGGATTCTCCAGTATTATGCTCCTTGTTGCACAGTTACTATTTTATTGCTCAGAAGAAATATGAACTGCAAACATAATTCCTGAAAAGGAGAAATTTGAAATGAATACAATGTAATAAATAACTTCATTTGTTTAAGCTGCTAAATTCAGGGAGCAATGTCTCTCAAAAATATTAGAAAAATCTCTGATCTACAGAAATTGTAAACATTCATTGGAAATTTTGCTGAGCAGTGCAAGGCAGTGATTTAATCTTCTGAGCTAAAGGAAAAAAACAACAATTAAAAACCCTCATCAGTAATTTTCTCGTTGAAGAACACGACAATGACATCAGTATCACAAGATGCACTACTCAGGGATCAGTGAAACTCAGAAGGTGAACACTTCAGTTTATTTTGAATATATTTAAGATCTTGGTTTTGGTTTGTTAATATTTATAGATTTTAGCAGTTAATCCTAGTTACCTCCTGAGTCAACGTGTTGACTCAAAAACTTCAGCAATCCCTCTGAATTCAAAATTGGAAACATCATTTCCAGAATCTGGAGGTTCTTTTAAACCTTATTCAAATTTATTAGGTATTGCAGGAAAGGCAGAAATCAGGATCACAATACAGGAATAATTTCTTCCTTTGCTCATGTCCCTATTTGTAACAGAGCATTTAAATACTTTAGTTCCGGGTATTGCTTATTAAAGCAGATGCACAAGATGAATTCTTATGTTCTTTCCCAAGGTATTTCTATGTTTCTATAGATCTGATATTTTCACTAGGCAAAAAGAAAGTACTTTAATTTCCCTTTCATCACCCGGGAATAGAATTACAGAAGTTAAAAGTCCTGTGTGCCATACTAGGAATTCAACATAGCACTGAATTAAAATTCATTCCTCTGCACTTCAGTCCAGCACCTTCACACAACAAAATGATTTTCTTTCACAGTAATGTAGAATTTTTGCCTAATTTCATAGAATCTGGCAGAGAAATTCTAAATCCTGTGAAAGAAATATAACATTATTTTTATTTTTTTGCTAAAATTTGTGGAAATTTCAGGTTGCTTCTAATTTAGGTTTTCTTCAAGAATGCTCTGTGCATACCCCAAAACCTATTTAGCAAAACACTGTCCAAGCAGGGCTAATATATGCCCCTAAAAGTATAAGAAACTTCACAGTTCAAACTCTTTCTAAAAGTACTTTAACAAATCTGCTTGAAAATATGAATCACTTTAGTTTAAAAGTAATTCATCACACTTATATTTCATTATCAAGAGCCAACATATCAGCTATATGGCAGCAAACGCACCCTAATCCCAGCTGGGTCATTCTTCCCTCTCTGTTTTTCTGGAAGTACAAAAGGAAAGTTCCGGTGATGACATCAGGCCCTAACCCTCTTCCAACCATGGCAGTACAGAAGTTTAAGCAGATAAAGGAAATAAATGAAAGTTGGCAGGAAGCTGAAGGAATTTGGTTACGATAAACAGTAAGAAATAGGAAAACCTACTTTGGTCTGTGAAGTCATTATGATAATTTGTTTAGAAAGCAGTGAAGAAAAAATCCCCAGTAAATACTTTGGAAACTGCTGGATCAGTTTGCAAGTGCTGAAAGCACACCAGCCTCAGAGACTCAGGGACATTTGTATTAAGCAAGAGACACACAATTAAGCTGCATCTCAAGCTAAAACCCTGAGGGCTCCACATTTCATTCCAGTCAACCACTGCTGGTTTTTGGCACTATTTTCTTTGCAAATATGAGTAATGTGGGCCCTTTAGTCACTATTAAGCCGTAATCTGGGGAAATCAACCACTTCCAATAATCTTATACTCCAATTTAGGGCACTCTGAAACCACATAATGAATAATACTGTCGCCAGTTCTCTCCTATAATGACATATGACATATGCCTGCTACTCCTCTTTTCAAATCAAATCCAACTGTGTTGCTTTTTTTCAGAAAATCTTGTTTATTGTGTTCATTTGAGTTTCTTTCTTCACTCATTTGATGAAGAAGTAAATTTCTGCTTCATTAGCAAGCTATTCATTGTTAACCCAGCGTTCAGAAAGCAGCTGATTCCTTTGCAATCAAAACCAAATTATTTTTTCAAGTGAGTAACACCATGTTACATTACAAAGTTACTCCTGACTAATAAAAAATCTATTTTCACAGTAAATTACAAAGCTGATTAAGAGACCTTCCAATGTTCTTGTCCCTCCTGGATGGATTTTACCTTTTAGCACCAGTGAAGAACTTGCAGGAATGATTTCCCTGTTGACAGATGTAGAAAAGGTTTTACAGCTAGGCATGTTGAATGCCAGAATAAAATCAAGCCATTTATCCAATTTAATGTCTTATGACCATTTTTGGTTTGTTCTTTCTTTTCATAACCACTGGAAAATTCTGGTCAATAACATACATTGGAGCAATGTTCTAAGGAATACAGTAAATTTCAATCTGTGCTATGAAAGAAAACAACAACCTGCAACAAAAAAGTCTTTGAAAGATGTGCAAAGATTTTAAGAAGAAAAGTCTCAGAGACAAAGGTAGAAACTTTTTGATACTTCTGCTTTCATAACTCGAAAATTCAACCTTTACTTTACTTCTAGAAGATGAATTGAAAATATACTTTACCAAAACATTGCTTTTCTGATTCTCAAGTAATCTAAGGCACTGTGAAATATACTGCCCTTTATCAGAAATATTCCCAAATTATTCTCCTACTTTTGCAGAAGCAGCGTATCTAAGTTATAGATAACTGTGTGGATAATTCCTTATTCTTCCCAGGCAAACACAATCAATTGCATTCCTGAAATTCAATTTAAAAGCAATTTATCTTACATGAATATTCCAAATTCACAAGATTTCACATAAAGCTATTCCTGTAGCATAGTAAATCTCCAACAGAAATTGTTATTCAAGTAGAAATGGTCCTGTGCAGAATAACTTGCAAGGTGCGTGGTGCTGTATTTGTCTCTGCAGTATTTGTGTGCGGTAGCAGGGAGAGCTGTGTGAAACCTAGTGCAAGTATAATTCACAACTGAATTTAAAATAAAATGTTAAGAGAAAATCTACATAAAAAGGCAGCCTTGCAGGTGACTTTTTCAAGCAGTTTCCATCACCTCACAGACACCCTGACTCATTAGTCAGCTCAGAGCTTTCACAGGAGTAAGTGGTGATTTCCCTGTGGTCAGATGATCTTTTGCAGGGAGTGACTGCACGACATTTATGTGCTGTGCTGCTTATTTATTTCTTCTTTTTCATTCTTTACGACTATTCAAGATTTTATTTACTGTAGGAAAAATGTATCATGGAGATACCTGAAACTAACACCAGTGAAGTGAAATATAAGGTTGATTCCTTCATGATCTCACATTTCCAAACACTTTTAATCAGGCTATATTTACCCAAGGAGGAGACCAGAGAATCAGAGATCATCTCATTTCTACGAGTAAGCTCTACCACAGTAAAAAATCCCAACAAAACCAAGAAAACACCACTCCAGAATAAAATTGTTATTATACCTACTATAATGACTGACTTAACTAGCACAAAACCTGTTGTCTGATTATTTTCTTCCGAACGCCTAACTAGTGGTAGACAAAAAAGATTAACATTCATTGATATATCCATAATATAAAACAGGAAAACTCGAAACTATCATACTTAAGTAACACGCATAACAGGAAGCTGAAATATGCCTATATTCAAATTTTGGTGATGTAAAACACATGAAGGGATTGCTGGAGGTCATTACCACACCTTACAGAGTTGAATTTCCTCAGAATACCATTTCTCATTCACAGCTAAAGGTTATTGAATATTTACAGTATTTGAAAATATAATGTCCACTTAATTTGTTTGCCCTTACTTCCAATCTTTGACTTGGACTGCTGCTTCATGGGAGAACTCAAAAAATCATACCAGAAATCAACTCAGAACTTGTTTTGGCACAACTGCTCACACCATTACCAGTCTATGCTGGCTTTCTGTGTGTGACAGCACACGCCATTCCTAGTGCAAAGAACTTTCTGTGGACAGGAAAGGGGCAGTCTCATCTCTTCAATACACTCCAGACTATGGTTTAGATGTGTACAAACCCATGGGAGAAGAAGAACAACAGAAATCCGAAATCCATGTGCCTCCTGTTTCAGTGGAATGCAATATCCTGAGATGAAACACTCAGGTAGGAACAAAAGTTCCAAGGATTATTCTAAACATAGGTACAAATTCAACAGAGAATATTGAAAACCGGATGTTAAAAAGCAGGTTTTTACCATGCAAAACCTCTGTTCTAATATTCCATATTTTCAGGGAAAAAAGTACACTAGTTGAAAAATCATTCACATAATGGTGCTACAGTTTGCTGTTGTCTGTTAAAGCTACATGAGCAAAACAGGATCAGAAAGGGAAGCTGAGAGGCAGAGCAGTGAATTCCAGCATTGAGAACCTCAGCACACACTGTGTGGAACAAAACCCACCAAGTGCTTCTACATGCCCACAACATTCTATAATTCTCATCTCCCAGGCTGGAAACTGAGTTCAAGTATCAGCTCCTCAAGGAGCACCATGTTTTCCAGCTCATGTAAAACCAGTGAAACTTCATGTCCAAAATTAGTTTCTATTATATCAGTCCAAAATTAGGGCTTTTTTCATTTATATCTCTGCCATCTTCCCTTTTTTATTTTAATTCATCTGCTGTCTAAATTTATACCAGTGGTAACTCCACTATACCCAGCAGACATGTAATGGTGAATTTAGTAGAACACACACATGAAAAATACAATTTGGTGCAGAGATGACCTCTAATGTTAAAAGAAACAAAGTTATATACTCATTTCACTCCTATTCCTATACACCTACAAGAAATTAATTTCCACTGAAGACACTGAACTGCCACATTAACTTGTGTAAAACCTAATTTTCTAAACAGCCAGTACTCTTACTACAAGTACACTGGCTGTTCCCTTAAGGACCAGATAAGGTATGATCACTCTGCACTTGCAAACTGTGGGACAGGTTCACAAACTTTTAAAACTGTGAATATAAGAAGTATGCTCCCATTTTCTGAATGCCTGATGCACAACTCTTTCAATACTTAACTCTCATGCAAATGAAAGTGTTTTGTTACATTCACTTGTGAAACATTGATTGACCACAAGGCCCAAAAGGAACGAGTTGTACTCTGGTTGAATCACTCGTTTTTAAGGTCAAGAGTACATCACAGATGTTGTAGCTGGAGTGTTACCAAGGCCACAATTATATTTATTATTTTTACATAGACACAACACCTCTTAAGAAATTTCTAGCAGCGCAGAAACATGGTTTATATTCATTCATGTAGAAGGTGAAGTTCAGAGAATATTTTTAATGTTGCAATATCTTAGGAAATATTAGGAAATCTAAAAGCTTGAACAACCCTCTTGCAGCTCAGAGCAGCTGTTACCTGCTGGTTATTATAAAGAGAAATCTCTCAACGATCTTAATGATCATCACAGCAGAGTTTCAGAAGAACATTATGTGGATGACTCAGAAGATTTAATCTGAAGTATCTTTAATCAAATGACAAATATCATTACTGATGACCACATTAATAGAAAACATGTAAACTTAGACTTGAAAACCAGACTAATTTTCTGTCTGCAAACAAGGCACCTGAGACATCACTGAAAAAACTACTTAAACACCTCAAAGCTACAAAGCTCTTAATGTTGGGAGGCAACACAAGACTGTTGAGCTGAGGGCTATCAGGCAGCTCAAATCTTGCTTTCTGAGGTGACTATCAGCAGGGTACATAACGCCACCTGTATCACACAGCAGGCTGTGTGGCTGTCCTGCCAGATGGGCAGCTGGACAATTACAGCCTCAGACCCAAGGGAACCAACCTTGTTTCTAGGCAGCGTGCTGTGGGAACACTCCCAGCCCATCCCAATCCAACAGCAAAGTGTGGGCAGCACTCGGGAGGAACCACTATCATTCATCACCAAAAGCTCTCTCTCACCTCCCTGAGTTACCCAATACCTCATGGGTCACAGCTTTGGGATGCACTTAAACTGGGAAGTAAAGCAATCCTCACGCTCAAGGATGAACATGTAGGTTTAGCATCATCTCCTGCCTTTCCTTCCCCCTTGGCCACAGAACGGAGCGGAACATCCCCTCCCGGGACACTGAAGGGTGAGTAAACTTCTACTCTGAAAACAAACATTTCCTCATACAGACTTATTATCCAGGGCCTCTGCTTTGGGAAACCATTAGGATACAAAATAATTCTGCAATCATTCCCTTCTCTCAACTTTTATAGAGGAATTGAACTTATTAGGATCTATCCAGAAGGATTATGACTTTGTCTTGGGACTTTTAAAGCAGGAGTTTGTTTCATTTGCTACTAGTTTCTATCTTACTTGATAGCTGAATTATCCGTGTTTCCTGAGTGCTACATTTTCATCCTGCAAGGGAAAAAACAAAAACAAAACAAGACACTTCTGTAGAGATCTGAGCTAGTGTCTCTTAAGTACATCATTTAATGCAGCTGTGTTTAACTAAATTCATTTTTATTTTGCTTTATTTTATTCACTGACTTCCACAACGAATTTTCCACAAGTTAGAAAATTAAGATTCTTTAAATAATGTTCTTCACTGATGTCCAAACATCATGAAAGTAGGTGCCTAAATGCTCAAAACGTGCTCTGCTCATATTGAGACACATTATTTGTATTTACCCCCAAAAAAGAAGACAACGGCCTAAAATTTCAGGCATATAACATCAATAAACATGATGTTCCCACAGCTACTGTAGCAATGTTAACATAGCAAAAGCCTGTCTATAAAGTGAAAATAAATGCCATACAAAAGGTTTCACACAGGCACACATCCCAGATTAAATTTTTGGGGTGTGAACATATTGGACAAGCAGTGGGTCAGGCTGCGTTATCACATGAGCTTAGTTCCCAATGAAATTAGACAGGAAAATGAAATACAAGCAGTAAATTCAGAAATATGTCCGTGAGGTTCTTATTATTTCTCTTTCCTATCCTTTCTTCAAATTCAAACATGAATCCCAAAGATGAAAATGCATTCTGAGTCCACAAATCATTTCTAGTCCTGAATCTAAGTACAGAAAGATCTGAGTATGACACAGGATATTCCAGGGTAGACAAAGACAGTTTTGGCTGTCCCTGCCCTAATTTTGTTTTGATGCACTCAGGGCATGACTAATCACTACAGAAAGGTACAAGGAAAAAGCTCAGAAGTAACTATAGTTTCAGAATCAGCTTAAAAATCTGATTTCAGTTTGTGAAAACTACAGAAATCCTGGTAAAATTTTACACTTGGAATCAATAATCAAAGGGAATAGTACAGTAAGATAGAGATAGCTCTCCTGCCCAGTTTAAAAGTGGTCCCCACACCCAGACAATGTTTCTCAATCCACAGGAAATTGAATCGGAAATTACATACACCTAGGGTTTTCTTCTTGCCTTATTATACTGTTTTCCGAGATGTAATTCCATTATGGCATCGAAAGCAGTTCTGTTTTGCACATGTATTACCATTTTTATTAACCAAAGTAACAATGGGTATATATCATTTACAATTAGTCCCTCCAAATGTTTAACTAAATACCTCAGAAATTTTGGAAATTAAACCAGTAACAAAAAACTATTATTTACTGACATGTTTTAACAAGATTAGAGCCCTCTGTGTTCTATCTTCTGAAATTATTTCACTCTAGTCACTTCAACTGTTGTGAAATTCTTGACTAAGATGCATATCCCTATTGTCACTCTGAGCAGTGGCTCTTCACCTCATGATTAATGTCAGCTGCATTCACTGGCTAATTTAAAACATGCACAAACTTTGCAAGCAAACTAATGCCCTTCAGAAATCTCAGCAAAATCGCATGAGTACAAATTTTGCAGGAATAAAGTTATGCTGTAAGTAAAGAGGCATCGAAGTTAGAACAAGTTTAGCAAATGTCTTTACAATGAGTCTCTATTTCAGCAGTATTAATTTTCTATAGATTGCACTCTTGAAATGTGTCTTCCCACAAGCACCTGACATTTATTTTCTCTGCTGATATTAAAATCGCTATTATTGCACCATAATTGTTTTTCAAACGTTTCCTAAAATACTAGTTGCAAGCAACTCCCATAACCAGGCCACATCTATTCCCTCCCCATGTGACAGACAGATTTGGATGTACAGGCACATACAACCAGCAAACTGTAAAATTAGCAACGAAATGAAGAAACCCCACAAGACAAATTCTTGCTAGAATTAAGCACTTTACAATAAAACTTCCTAAATTGTTTCTATTGTTACACTACTTCCAGATTGATTATTTCATGAAGTCCCGAATGATAGAAAAAACACACTCAAATTAAATCTGTGCCAGGGTCACAATCTCAGTTATATTTGCTATAATCCAGTAAAGTTTCATCATCCTCACTATGAAAAGGAGACTATTTTTTAAAGTTCTAAGTGTACTTAAGCATCTTTTACTTATGCACATGCAGCCTGCTCAGAAATCACTTCAGCAAATTTTGTACCTCTATTTTTTAATATGTCTATTTATGATCATAAATGCCATCAGCAAAACTGGGAATTGAAATTACATAGTAAGGGGAAAATAGTCCCTGTTCTATATTTGAAAGATTAAAATTGAATTGCAAAAAAAGTGGCTTAATATTCATAGATGTTTATGTTACTGCAAGAAAAACACCCACTTTATAAAATCTATCCCAAGAGCCATATGCAATTTGTATTGATTTTACTTTCATAAAGTTGCTACCTCTTTATGATGATTTATAAGGAGATGAGTAAAGTATTTTAATATACATATATATGTAAACATCTATCCAGACTATTGGATATAAGGAGGACCACAAAACTGCTTTTTATGTTTTACAGTAATAAAAGACCCAGAAAATAAAATCTTTTCAGTTATTCCTTAGTCACCACACTTTCACGTATTATTAGAGCTCTCCTAGAAAGGGCTCTGTATGCATCCTGATATAAATATACTTTAAAATGAGCCAAGGTAGCAATGCAGGTCACACGTACACACTCATGGATTTATAATGTGCTCTGAGAAGTTTTCAGACTGTATAAACCCCAAATATTCCAACATCAATAAAGTTTTAAATGTCTGGTCACCAAGAGCTGGGCTGAGGTATTTGTATGTGAAATGCAAACCGTTTTATCTGTCTGAGTAGATTCAAGTTCTTGAAAAACACCATTCCATACCCCACATTTTGAAGTGACAAAGACTAGCAAAAAATCCATCAAAACTTCCTTGTAGGATGCATTGATTATTTTAAATGGAAAACATTTCCTCAAATTCTCCAAGTCAAGCACCTCCAAATGACAGAATCTTCTTATTATCCTGTTTAAAAATACATGTGATGCTCTTTTTTCTCTACTCACTGAGCACTTTGCCACAACTTTTCAAATATCAGGGAGAGTGTCCTAGCAATTACATCTGCCAATTCCCTCAGGACCCTGGGACACATTTGCTCATTTCCCATGGATGTGTGTAGGTTCAGGTTCCTCAGGTGGTCTCAAACCCAACCTCCTCCTAAATGAGAGGGACTTGGTTTGCCCAGGCCCTGCTTTGAGGCTCAGAGACTTGAGAGACGTGGGAAGAGTGATTATGAGTGAAAACTCCCCAGCCTTCTCCATGCTGGTTGCCACTAGATTTCCTGAGTTATTTATTGGGAGGTGGGTGAGTGGGTATATTTTCTTAATTCTTCCTTTTCTGACCAATGTCCCTATAGAAGCCCTTCCTATGGTTCTTCAAATTCTGTGACTAATTCCCAACTCCAAATGTGCCTTACCTTTCCTGATCCCATCCCTACACATGCTGGCAGCACCCCTATATTCTTCCCAGGACTGATTTCCTTATTATACTTCAGTTCCACCAGGAGGTCCTAACTCAGTCATTCTACTGCCTTGCCTGCCTGATTTCTCACACGTGGGAATCAAGAGTTCTTGTGCTGTAAGAAAAATATGTTAACAAACCATCAACTCTTTTCCATTCCTTTATCCCTCAGGGCAATTTCCCGGGGGGGCCCATCCTGGGTTTTGAGATTAAAAAAAAAACCCCAAACCAAACCAGTCTGTGCAGTCAGGAATCCAGATGCAGCCAACCAGTGTCATCTTTAAGACTTCTGCTAAGCCACAGACAAAGCCAAGGGGCTTTGGTTCATTACTTCCCAAAGTAACTGCCCATGCCATATTCCCTTCCATAAATTGAACATGACTGGTGCATTTGCCCAGATCTGGAAACATTTATGCTCACATTAAAGCACAAAGAGAGCCACTCTGAAAGGAAAACTTGACTGAATCCCTAACCTAAGGCTTAACCAACACTTGATCTGCACATAACCTGGATTTACTGTGTTCCCTTTTCATGCATCTTTCATTCCACTGAGCTGCCTGAATTCTCATCTTGTGTAGTATTCCTCGGTTAGATCTTTCCTTCTGCTCCACAGATGGAGGAATAAGTGAGCTTTGGTTCAGTCTGGATGAAGTTCCAGAGTGCAAGAGACTCACAGCTAAGCTGCTCTGTTTCCCCAGAGCTGGGAACTTCCTGGTTAATGCCATTAACAGGATTACTTCTATTCCTTACCTTTAAGCACACTGAAATTAAGAAGTTCAGCAATTGATCACTCTACTAGGAATCATTATTATTTATTATTGTAATTCTGCACCAATGGCTACCACTTACATGACCTTGTAAATGACACATCCCTCAAATACAAACCTAAAGATTAACCTGAAGGTTGATAAACAAAAAGCAGTCCTGAAAATGGTAAACACATTACATATATTGCTGAGCCATCAAACTGAAATATAACACTACATTATGGCTTGCCTTTGCTACCAAAGTAAAAATACATTTATAAATATGATGGAAAATTCCACACCAATCATCTTTGGCACTAAGAAAAAAAAAAAAAATTGTATTTTGTATCATATGATAGAGGGTACAGTTTAATGTGTACTAGCCCAGCAGACAACTTCACTACATATAAGTACAACATGGGACTCTAATCCTACAGAGATTTATGCCTTGCCTAAATATACTCAAAGTTTCATATCGTTAATTCTATTGAAATAGAGGTGTTCAGTACACAAAGCAGCAGGCTCAGACCAGCAGAACTACTTGGATTAAAAACGGTCTGACAAGAACATTATTTTTAATTGAGATTGGAATAATTGACTTAAGTGGAGGCTTTTTGTTTCCTTTACTTGGCAAATCTGATTCTGCTTGATTAAAAAAAAAAAAAAGGATTGAGTCAGAAGATTCACTCTGATCTTTCCCAGATTTCATAATAAATCGCCATCCCTTGGCAATCATTTACCTGAGTCAACTTAGTATTCCCTAAGTCAGCTGAGCTTTCTTCCCTTTCATAACATAAAATTAAAACAGTAGAAATTATTGATTAATGACAAGAATATATATGGCCAGCTCCATCATTTAATAAAGAAAAAAAATCCATACCATTAAAAAAAATAGATCTGGTTCAGTGTCCATAAATGTAAAACGTGTATGCTTTACTACTCTCTGAGGAATTTCTGATTAACCCTCTAGTTCATACCGTACTCAGCGTTTTTGATTGAAGCTCTAGCACAGTTTCTGTTAAACAGAAATGTCATTATTCAAGGAGACGAAAAGTCATAAAGCATAATGCAATCCTGCACTGTCACCACAGGCAATAACCAATAGTGTGAATTCAGGCAAATGACTTCTGCTTAAATATAATTTCCTTACAGTGAAATGCATCACAAAAAAAAAAAAAAGGAATTTGCTCATAAAACATCTGATAATTCAGGAGTTGAAAGGACTAGCCATATTTGCCAAGTTACGGAGATAATGACACAAACCACTGTGGTTCAGTGGCTTAGTCCTAGAAAAATGATAATATTGCTCTAATGCTCACAAGTCTGACATGAGAAGGGGCTGAATTACACTCTCTGCATGATGTACAGTGATATTTCACACAAGTACCAAATTCATGAGGTGAAAAAAGCAGCACAAACAAGAGGCAACAAAATATAAACACTGCTGTGCACAATCATTTCAATTAGCAGGTAAACTACACAGAAGTTTTGCTCTTCAGTCGATAAATATGATTTTACCCTAAAACAAAATCAGGGACGGATTTATTGATTAAGGAAAACAATTGATCCAGTGTTTGGTAATTCTGCTCCACTATTACCAAGTTGAGTAAACCCTGGTAACAAACATTGTTATATGACCAACAGATCTCTGAAAAGAAAGGGATTCTTGAGACTGTGTTATTATCTAGTTTACAGGTACAGAATAATTACAGTTCTGTGATTCAGAAAGTAGGAAAGGAAATTAAAATAAGCCAAATAATTCTGGGATATTCATTGACTCACTGCTAAAAATCTTAAGTGTAATAAATATTAACATCCATGCAGTTATGTAAGCAATATACAATATTATTTTCAAACTATATATTTCAAAATCGTTAGTCACATAAACCCATGCCATAAAACTTGATTGAGAAGAGCCTTTATCCCATACAAAGTCCAGACGACTCTGGGAAACATCAATAAATATAACTCCTATTGTAGCATGGGAAGTCATTTCACTAACCCTCGCCTTGTTTGCTTGGAAAGCACTTGTGAGAACCAATAAAATCTTTCTTTGATTACAGTGGCAATCAATACTTTGTTTCGAACACAAGCAAACACTTTAAATCCCAAGATTTAAAATACATCTCCCTAGAGTATGTGGTTGACAAATACCTTTTTTCCTCTGGCCCTTTTCTTAAGGGCTGTCCCAATAACAGCAAATCAATCACAGACTCGGGGAATAGCCTGAGCTGGAAGAGACCCACACAGATCATTGAGTCTGGCTCCTGTCTCTGCATGAGACAACCCCCAAAATCTTGCCATGTGCCTGAGAAAGCCTGTTTCTTAGTAAAGGATACCTGAAAGTATTCCCAAGACCATTCCCAAATCAGATACTACAGCTCTGATTAGGAGTCTAAAAATTCTCCTGACCCAGTATATTTGCCAATATCTCCACAAAAAGTGCTTCACCCCCTTACAGTTTCCTCCTCATTAAAGATCCCCTCATGGGAACTCAGACCAGTATCTTTATTCAAGCTGAGATCAGTTTCTGCATCCTTTTCAGACTGTCTTGAATTTCTGCCAACACAGCAATATTTAGCCAACTAATTTAATATTACTGATTAATGAAAAAAGCCTATAGCTCCCAACTCTTTTCATGTGTCTAGTGTTAACACTTGACAGGAACACCAGAAGCAGTACAGCTGGTATAAAAAGGCAGTGTATATAGGCAGATATTTTCAGGTATTCTCATGAGTAATTGCTCTGTTGGATCAGCTATTTAAGTAGTTTTTTCTCAGAAAGTGACTGACTATAGCCACATCCACTTTGGTTCTCCTCCAGTTTAAGAGGTGTAAAACTGAAGAAGGTCCTGCTGATGCCATGGTGGTAAAGAGACTAAAGCACAGAGAGACAGGGGACAAAAATGCACAGGCTGGCAGAGAAAAGGTTAAAGAAGAGAACCTAACAGGAACCTACAATTACTTGTAAAGTAGTTGCAAGATGTCAAAGCCAAACTCTTCTCAGCCTCATTCACCCAACAAATCAAACCAGTTTGGTAGGCTGAGTCTGGACACTATGGGAAAGCTCTGCACCAGGTGGGTAACGTGTCATAGATTTTTATATTAATTCCATTTTCAGAGGTTTTCAAGACTTTTCTAGACAAATCCACAACTGACCTGATTTACCACTGGCATTACAGCCCCTGTCAACCAAAGATTAGATTTGAACATCTCCGGAAGTTCCACTGAGGCAATTTTTTTATGCCTGTGTGATGACCTGTAGGAACGGGACTCATCGACGCACCCACCATCCCATCCTGAAACTGAGGCAGACTTGCTGCAGATGCCTCTTTGAAAAAGGCTCAGCTTTTGAGGATGGGGAAGCCATTTGAATAGATCCTTACGATATTAAGAACAAGAGTGTTTTAAACCACTGCAAGTGAGTACAGATTGAATTATACTCCCTGAAGTGCAATAGGGAATACAATCTAATCTCATTAGGTCAATAACATATTGTGCTAGTAAATCTAGTTTATTTTTTACTCTACTCTTACCATTCTCCATTGATTATTTTCATCATTTTATCCATATAAATATGCTAGGTCACCCAGAAAACCTGATTACTGTAGTTAAAATTATCTAAGAAAAAACAAACTAAGTATTTATGGTTGCAGAAAAAGAAAACCATCCATTTTTCACAGAAACTTTCAATAGTCTGTCCTGTAAACAGTTACCAAGAAAATTACCGAAATACATCAGATGCATTAATTTGTAACTCTGAGTGAAACAGACCTGGAGGATTATTTTTATTTCCTTCAAGTTTGCAAGACAGCAGGAGAGCATTCTGAACTCATTGGCTTTTGTTTTAAAATAACTTCAGGATATCACTCCAGCAGTGATTGCTGCTGGAACAAAGGCCCTGGTCACCTAAACAAGGTGCTGAGATCAGCACAGGAGAGAGGGCTCGTGAAGATTCCTGAACTTTACTTGTTTCACTGAAGATGCTTTCCCTGGAGGAAGGGAAACAAAAGAATTAAAGCAAGTAGTGTGATCTGAGAGGCACTAATACTCATTTCCTTCATCAAATTTAAGTCCTGTAAAAAAGCTCTTGGTGATCACTGCAAATCAGATTTTTATTCTAGTAAATCATTGCTTTTTGCAGCCAGGAAGACTTTGCCACCATATTTCTGTATCTTCATCCTGTTAAACCCCTGGAAAATGGCAGGCAGCAGAGTCCTTATAGTCATGAAGAAACCAAGAAGTGCCAGCTCCTCACGAGCCAAAAGAATGGACTGGTGGAACAGTGCCAGATTAGTTAAACACAGCCCAACCAACCTTACCTCTCTTTTCATCTCTTTTTCCTTTCTGTCCATGGCAGAGGATAATCCGGGGAATTCAAAAGCCTAATATACCCAACTAGTGAAATCCAGGAAGAGAAGTATCTCACCCATTACAAACGGTCTCTGTGGCATTATTGGTATTGAAGCAGAATATGGATTTGTTTTTTTCTCCAGGACTGATAAGCAGCAAAACATTCCACTTATTCTCAAACTGGATTTAGTCAGATATCTGTTTTCTAATCTTTTATACATCTATCTTTCATAGCTACCAAATTCTTATTATACATTTGCCCACTAGTTTTGATTTATAAACAAAATAAAAATATTTCAGACTGAAATTATGATGATAGGAGAAAGTAATTTCAAACAAACCATGGCAAAATTTAGCAAAATTAAGCCATGTTTAGAATAGGTGTATTTTTTAAATCAAATGACATGTTTATACATTACCTGTTTAAAATAATTAGCAACTGAAACAATGACCATACGTGGTCATTAGGATAATGATATTAAATGGAAATGCAAATTTCCACACAAAGAAACCAAAAGATCTGTGAGGGAGCAACGTAATTAGGACACGTGGAACAAATGGAACTGTACCATTAAGAATTTAAACTGCAAATATTTCAAATAAGAAAACAGCAATAATTTCGGCTTTGCAAGTTTGGAACAGCATAAATCTATTGAGAAAAGTATTGTCACAGGACTATAAATGTTATGTTTTAAAATCTGATTTTGGTGAAGTCTCTGCTCGTGTCTTTGAAATAAACAACAGATCAGCCCCCTGCAGACAGCGTAACCAATGAAACAGATGCAGCAGCAATTGTGAAATCTGGGATTTGCAAAGAACAGAAAGCAATGTGTTCCATCCTTCCCCCTTTTGGAGCATATTTACCAGTTCAGAGTCCCCCATCCCTGCCCCGTGACCCTGCTGCTGTAAACGGGGGCTGGCAACGCGCTGACTTATGGCAGCAGTGGAATTTGGCTCCATGCTTCATTAGCTGGCCGACAAAGCAATTCAGGACTGTTATTGAATCATATACCATTCTTACTATTCTCCCTTTCTCAGTTTTATTTCACTGGATAATTTTTTTTTTCACCACCCTATTTCTCAGGAGAGAGAAAAATGCTTTGTATTCTATTTTTAAAGCTATCCCCAGCAGCAATACCAATACTAGTATTTTCACAGACTGTCTTCTCCCATCCACAAATTCTAATAATATGCCATAGAAACCAGTTTAAGTGTTACACCTAATTTAATATCTTAAATGAACAGTACTGCTAAGAACAGATAATTATTCCACTTCTGTCTATTTGATATTTTCAGTTAATTTTTCTGTGTCGGCTTTCCTTAATGCTAAACAGTATTTTCTAGTTTGTTCAATAAACTATCCTACCAAACATAGTATTTCCCATCGGAATTGATCAGGAAGTGATCAGAGCTGGACAGCAGCACAGCACTGCCTTTCAGCATTACTGATTTACTCCCAATGAAGCCAATAGGAGCTTGCAATCAAAAGAATATTCATATTGCCATATTGAACATAATTCGGTCTTTAACAGTTACTCAAAATTAATAATTTTAGTATGCTTAGAATTAATTTCAGTATTCTTAGAAGTTACAAAAGATATTGCAAGGAATGAATAACGACACACAAAGGCAAGCATGTGCATGCATCATTTTGTGTATTTTTAAAATAACTGCCAATAAGTTTCATCTCTCACCCTCATGCACTGTTCCACCAGCATTGTAGCATAAATACCCACTGCTTCCATCGAACAGTTTCAATGAAAATCAAAAGAAAATCTTTATCACTTACACCCCCAAATGCCAAGAAAGTATTCTATATCATTATAATTTCAATGTCCAGAAACTTATCTCAAGGAAGGGCATCTATGCTTCCTGAATTATTTTCATTTGATCCAGATGCGAGGGGAGTCAGGAAACAATAAAAACTTGCACCTCATTATTAAGGGTATTTTTATACAGAAGTATTTCCCTCAGAACTCTATTTCCATTTCCATGAAAGTTTTTGTAAATGTGTCAAAACAATTTATTAATATATTCATAATAGGAAATATCATTTCCACTCTACAAATCAAGGTCTGAAACAGATCCGCTTGTCTAAAACTGTTCACACATTTTGAACTAAGTCTGCAAGACATGGCCCATTTAAAATAAACACAGAACACCAATTAAACCAAATAGGTTGTTGAATTTATGTTTTGCAGACAGAAGGGTGCCAAAAGATTTTAAAGATGCTACAGAAGCAGGTGAATCCTTAATAACTGCAATAATAATTACAATAATAACAATAATTACAGCTTTTTACAAAGGTGTGGGGGTTTTATCACATTGATTCTCCTACAAGAGTTTCCAATAGAATTCAAATAGAGGAAACAAACATGTGTTTTTCTAAGGTTTCCCAAGTCTTGATCTAGCCCAGGGGACAAGGTTTGGGCCAGCGCCTTGTCATGGACACACGTGCATTAATAACTTGCCAGAGTTCCTTGTTTGGGTTGCGTCCCACAGACAAGGAACCCTGCTGACTCTCTGTCTCTGAGCCAACCTGAACCTGTTCTTTAAAACATGAAATTTTCACTACAAATTGTGCATGTCTGATGTGCCAAACAAAGGTTCATGAAATAAATGAAGCAACAACCTGTGTCATGACAGTGGACACAGCAGCAGCTGTAACAATATGCTCCAAAGAAATGCTTGCATTTGATTTTTTTAAACAAAGTCAACATCCTTAATTCTTGGGTTTTTTTCTTTTAATTTGATGTGCAGTAATAGAATTTTATTAATAAGATTTTATACATAAGGTGTTAAATAAAAAGGGCATTATATTCCTTTAAAAGCAAGCAATTCATTTGTAATTATATCTTATGAAATAGCAATATATTTTGAATAGTAATAAGTGCAAATACACAGATGGTAAACAGCAGGAGCTCCTAAATAACATAAACCAGATCTTAAAATGCTTGTGAAATCCTTTCTTTAATACATAGTTTCATCAAGTTCCCACAGGAGTAACTGGAATTTGCGTGTGCCTTCGCTCCTTTAACCTGCACTATTTCCATGCACCAGCTGTCGTCATTTGCAGGGACTTTCAACAAGTTACCATGTCCAAACATCATGAGTTTCCTGGCATAGGTCTTTCATGGGGAATCGAGCTGCTCAAAGCAGCATGACAGCATTTAAATTGAAGCCCACTCCCAAACTGTGGAAGAAGCACAAGAAACACGTCTCTAACACCAGTGATATCCTTAATAACGAGGCGCCGTGGCAGCAGCATCTCTCAGCAGGTCAGTCAGGTCTGTTTGTGAAAAGCGGTGTCAACACTGGATTATTCCAAGGAGTGAATCCAGTGGCATTACCCACAGCAGCAGAATTCTGTGTACAGGCTACATCAAAGACATTATTAGAGACAACTTTTGCCTCATTAAGGCAGTAAATCCAATGTGAGTTACATGCACCATCTCTTGCTCCTGAGCAATTAACTTGTGTCATCATTCTACAGTCACCAGTTCTAATTTATCCTTAATGAGAAGAATGTTAGAGCCCACATGAACCTCTGAGTAAATACAATGGCTTGTAGCACACTCATAATTGTGATGCTTGTGTGAAAGTTAATATACATTAACCGAAATAGGCTCATGCAACAGAAAGAAAATTGTTACAATTGCATAAAGGCAGGTAATGGCTTCCTTCAAATCAACTCAGGAACTCCAATCTCATATTAATATAACCGTCTGAATTATGAATAAGATATTTAGAATACTAAAAATTAAAATAAATTTAATTGTGCTTCCTAGCTGGTGCCTCAGTTTCAATTTTTATCAGCCTTCTCTTTTAATCTATTTTTATGAGATTTTCTTTCCATAATACAACGAGGGCAATGCATATATTTGAACTGTATTCCCATCTTGATATATCTGTTATTTTACTTATGCAGAAATTATAAGATTTATCCCACAGGTCATGAGTAAAAACATATACTTATATTAGTTTTAAATGGAGCTCTTCTGAATCTCAAGCACTGATATTGTTGCCTTTACTAAAATTGGGGTTTTTGAAAGCTAGCTCTGCAGGGTTTGGGTTTTTATTTTACCTTAATGGATTAAAGCCAGTTTAGGGCAACATGAGATCTAGTCAGTCTTCCTCCAAGGAATGTTCTTAGTGCAAAAAGTGAAAATTAAACCTGAAGGCTTGAGTACAAGGTGCAAAATGCAAAACTCCCCTTGTGTTTTCTCATCATCTTCAACTTCCTTGTTAAAAATTTATCAAACCTACCAGTTATGAATATCAAGCACTACCAAACGCATGAGATTAAAATATCAAGATTCACAACTTTAAGAAAGTGTCAGCCTGAGAAACTGGATTTCTTCTTCCTGAAAACCATGTGAATTCTCCATTTTGCTACACTGCTTTATAGGTGAGAGGAATACAAAACAGATGTTGTTCAAGGTCTCCAGCCCCAAACAGCCACATGTACCACAAAAAAGCCCACAGAGGCTTCCAGAACAACAATCTATGCTTCTTTTTTATTTATTTCCTACCCTAATTCTGTAGGCTTTTAGCAGCCTGTAGCTGTTACCTCTCCTCTCAGGCTGAAGGCTTTCTCTGTGGAAGATATTTTTAACTCACATACACTACTGGTAGTCCCCTGCAAGAGAAGGAATGCCCTCAGTGACAGAGACCATTCTAACTTAAAGCTTGTATGCAAGAGAATATTTCTCATGTCATTTTTTTTAAATGTGTTTTTATATGTAGATACTGAGTGATAGATACACGTGTATACAAACATATTATATGCATCTGCTGTGTACTTACCCATGTATGTTTATATAGTTACATATAACTTCTATTTTCTAAAGAAAGAATTTACTCCTTCAGGCCTGGTCTCCCCTCTGCTGAATATTAAAATAAGACATGAAATAAAGTTTCCACCCAGCCTGCTTCTGCTCTTGGAGAGGTTCATCGCGTCAGTGAAGTGAATAAAACTCTAAAGCAGGGATATGAAGCCTTGCCCCAGGACAATGGAAGCCTGTGCCATTGAAGCCATGTGGCATCTCACAGTTTTCTTGGGATGTTCTTGGGGGTTTTACTGAGGAGCTCTGTCCACAGCCATATTTCTGTTTAAACACTGCTGAGGCCACGCTCACTGCCCAGATCAGTTCTAGTAAATCTATCCAAAGCCAACACCAACTCAAACACCACGTCCCTTGCAGCTGCAAAGTAGTTTGTAACTGCTGTAAGGCCTTCAGTGAAGACAGAAGGATGCCCAGACTTTACTCAGCTAAGTAACAAAAGTAAGTTCATTTGGATGCAGCAGTGCCACAGTAGCTGTGTAGTGCTCACAGAGTAAGGAGAATAAAAGAGAAGTACAAATTCACACTGACAAATTCAAGTCATCACGACTGGTAAAGAAACTGTCCTACTCTTTGTGCAGTGTTACTGAGAGAAGAGCCAGTTTTGTTCCCCACTATTCAAATACAATGTTCCCCAAGTGAAGTTTGAAAAGAAAGAAACAATGATCACGGAATTTACCATTTTACTTTTCTGCTACTACAGCTCTCAAACAAAAATAGAGACAACATTTCTTGGATTACATAAATGCGTTCATAATGTACACTAAACCAAAGAATATTCTTGGAATTTACCTTTATCTTTAAAACCTGCTGTTCAAACTTTTCAGATCCAGCAGTATAACACACATTTTGATTTTATAAGCAAGTTCCTCACCTATCTGGTTCTGTAGTTTATGTCCCACCTGTATCTGTTTTATGAATGCCAGTGGACTTTAAAGATCTACCACATTCCCTTCAGTTCCTTTCCTCTCCTTCATTAAACACGTTCTTGACACATTTTAGGACCAATACTGCACTCACATAAAGAGGATTTATGAATAAACATGTGAGATGAGCTCCTGCTTACCCAGACTAACATCGAAATGCAGCAGCAGTTCATATCTTTAGTTTCAGAGTCGGGTGAGAACTCCTATGGAATATGCATTGTGTAATGTTTGACACAAACCTAACATTTCTTTTTGATTTATAGTTGTGTTCTCTGAAAAGCAGAAATAAAAACACACAACCTTGCAATATAACTTTATGCAGTGCTGGATTTAGCATCCATGTGTTCCTGTGCACTGTGAGCTGCAGCAACTGTTCAGCTGTTTACAAATTCCAAGCAATCACAGCTATGTACACTTGTATTTAATTAATTTATCAACCACACTATTCTTCTGCTTTATTCAAAACCCATTTTGATGTGACTAGCGTAGGCTCTCGCTGAGACTATTTTTTCCATCTGTAAAATCCGCAATGTACAGATTAAGTCATTTTTAATTACCAACTAATAATGAACTAATGGTATAATTTATGTGGTAATCTAATTTGTCATTCGAACACTGTAGAAAATAACAGTAGCTGCCAAGCAAGACATTCTAGAAAACTGTTGTAATACATATTTAGATATGTGAAACCTCATCATACTATTCCAAACTACTAATTTCTAAGGAATACAGAGCAAATGACAACAGCACAGTACACACAACTCTTTGAAAGTCAATTCCAGACCATTTTGGTAAAAATATTATAAGAGTCATATTACTTTCCTCTACTATTTCAACGTGTATCTTCCTCACATATTTCAAATCACTCTCAAGCTCTACATTCCAGGTTGTGAGATACCTGCAGCTGGAGGCAAAATTCACAGCAGTGAGAGACCTCTCCCATCCTGCCAAACCTCAAAATGAGGCATGATAAAGAACCAGCCACATGAGACATCTTAAACTGGTGTAGGGTTTCATTTCTTCAGCATATATAACATTCTCTACAGCCTCAGATTTTCGATTCAGCATTAAATTGTAAATGATGTGCAACAATACAAATTATGTAACTGCTGTTTTGTGTGGGCTAGAGGTACGTTTGGGCATAAAACAGGACTGAGATGAGATGTGTGCAGTTGTGAAGGCAAAAGCATGAAAAGCAGCACTTCTAAGTGCAAAGCAAGAGTATAAAAAAGCCTTTTCATGAATCCACAAAGTTGTGTTAAAAATTAATTTTGGCAAATATGAGAAAGTTATGCATTCTACAGCAGAAAGCTGGAACTGTTTGCCCAAGTGTGGCTCATCAGTACCAAAAGCACTGTCCATAAGGCAGGGTTCTGACACCATCTCCTAAGCTCAGAATATTTGAATTTTCCAAGACTTTTGGCTAATCTCCTCCAAGAACAAATGTACTCTTTTACTAAAAGGTCAGTCTTTATTTAAAAAATACTATTTTGGGTCATTGGTCTTTGTTTTGTGAATCTTGAAGTGTTTTGGTATTATTTCCTACGATGTTACATAATTACTCTGAAGTCTTAAAAAGTAGGGAATATGACACTGGAAAGAATTTCAATATGGTCTCAGTAAAAAAACATCTTCAAATGTGCTAGAGTGATTGAGAATGAAAGAAAAATGAAACCATCCCCTAAACAGCTGGACAGGTATTCAAGTCACTGCTGTTTACATATCTCCTTAACTTCAACACATCATGAACTGGCCTGGAAACTTTGATCCCATGCATATTACACAGGTAAGTTTATTAAATACTGCTGAAACTGAAATCTTCAAAATCTCAAAATTGTTTAAGGCATTTCCCAAAGCTATGCCTGCCCTACCAAGAGTCCAGCTACTGGAGAAGGAACTATGTAGATACTGCTCAGCTCACTTGAAGAAATAATGTGACCTGCTCAGCTCCCATGGATATTTGTCTTGGCCTTCTTTCATAGATCCAATTTCCCATGAGAAAGACTGTATATGAAATTACACTTTCAGATTGTTAAGACCCTCGTTCACACACACTTCCAGGGGAAAAAATTAACCTACAATTGAAAAGGTGTCACAGAAACAGTCTGAATATAATTTAAAATTTTAAGCAAAACTTTTAGATCCAAGAGCATTCCACATGGTATCTCCACTGTCACCATTAATCTGTACCAATCTGTGCCAATCTGTATAAAACCAACTGGGAAAATTTCACATTATACCATTCTGAGCAGCTTCCTACATTCTTTACATTTAGAAGTACACTGGAATGAGAGAGGGATTGAAAAAGATTTAGGTTTACAAACAGGAAACTACAAAGTATTTTACTTTCTTATTCCAAAACTATAACAAGCAAAAGATTTAAAAGAAAAAAAATTCAGTGGATTTTATCTATGTGTATGTGTAATGGAAATTAAGATACATGGTATATGCTCTTTATCTCCATTAACATACTGATATATTCCTCAAAAAAACCAAAACAACCCCCCAAGAACAAAGCCCTTTTTTTTAGGAGGTTGGATTACTCATTTCACTCTGCAATGATGCAGGAATAAATTTATCAATGACATTGCTCAGTATCACAAAGTACTGGGCTGTACTTGCCTGATTCAGTGTTCAGTCAAGTAAGTAGAAATCAAAGAATGTTGTTAAGATGTTAATCAGACCTTTGCCCTTCACGTTCAATACCACAACTTTGTTCTGTAAATTCCTGGAAAATCTGAAGTTTTTGTTTTAGGGAAAAAACCTGAAACTTTCAGGCTGATTACAGATTACACTGTTTTAAAAAACTGTATTCAATTATATCACCAAAATATGTAGTAAGAAATATTTGACCTGTGGAACTGGAAAGCTTCAGCAGAGTGTAAAATTCAGTCTCCTTCATCTGTGGTTTGGTTCACAGAATCACAGAATGAACTACGTTGGAAAAGACCTTTGAGATCATCAAGTCCAACCTATGACCCAACACCTCCTCATCAACTAATCCATGGCACTGAGTGCCACGTCCAGTCTTTTTTAAAACATGTCCAGGGACTGGGACTCCACCACCTCCCTGGGCAGATGATTCCAGTGCCCAACCACTCTTTCGGGAAGAATTTTTTCCTGATGTCCAACCTAAACTTCCCCTGGCGCAGCTTAAGACTGTGTCCTCTCCTTCTGTCAGTGGTTGCCTGGGAGAAGAGACCAACCCCCACCTGGCTACAACCACCTGTCAGGTATTTGTAAAGCAGGGGGCCCTCTAAAATAAAAGACTGCTATTTCTAGGGCTAAATGAGGTTCCAGAGGCCCAAGTGCCAGGTGCTGCCCTTTGGCCATGAGAAGCCTCTGCAGCTGCTGCAGGCTGAGGCAGAGTGTGTGGAAAGGCTCCCAGCAGGAGAGGCCCCGCGGCTGCTGGTGGACAGCGGCTGAAGCAGAGCCAGGCGTGCCCAGGTGGGCCAGACGGCCAACAGCCCTGGCCTGTGTCAGCAGTGGCGTGGCCGGCAGAGCAGGGCAGTGCTTGTGGCCCTGTGCTGGGCACTGGGGAGGCCACAGCTCGAGTGCTGTGTGCAGCTGTGGGCCCCTCAACTGTGGAAGGACATTGAGGGGCTGGAGTGGGTGCAGGGAAGGGAAGGGAGCTGGGGAAGGGGCCGGAGCACATGTCCTGTGCGGAGGGGCTGAGGGAGCCTCGGGGGCTCATCCTGGAGAAGGGAAGGCTTGGGGGGAAACGACCTTCTCAGTCTTGGCAGCTCTGTGACAGGAGGGTACAGCCAGGTGGAGGCCAAGGTCTGCTCCCAAGGAACAAGGGACAGGAGAAGAGGAAATTTAAATTGCCTATTAGGAAAAAATTCTTCACGGAAAGGATGGTCAGGCCGCAGGCTGCCCAGGGCAGTGCTGGAGTCACCGTCCCTGGAGGGATTTAAAAGAGGTGTAGACGTGGCACTTGGGGACATGGGTTAGTGGTGGCCTTGGCAGTACTTGGACTTCATCTCAAAGGTTTTTTCCAACCTAAACAATTCAATGATTCTACAAAAAAGGAAAAAAAAAACAAAACATTACGGGCGTATTCAATGAGCTACAAGGGAAAAGTGTGGCTTTGTTTATACTTCTCAATAAATAACAGGAAAATTCCTGTAATAAGCTTTGTTATTTCAACACACACACATTGTGCCTTTTTGCTACTACCTTTGTCATGAGAAGGAGGTATCAGAATTATCATTCTTGATATTTCTGACCTTTTCAGTACTCAGTTATGTTTAGATTCACTGTCAGTTCTACCTCTTCTTCAGAGGTTACTAAGGCTGTAACCAAAGAAAAATGCGAATTGCCAGCAAGTCAAATTATAGAACATTAATAAGGTCAAAGCAGTACAGTTTATTATCATCTTTCACGGAATACATGAAACATTAATGCTGTGTTACTTCATTTTCATGACAATAATTGTTAAGAGACCTTCCCGTGCAACTTATTCTCATTACAACTCTAAAATTACATTGTGATTTGTAATCCTGTAGTCCTCTTAGAATTTGTCTCTCTCTAAATATCTTATTTCAAACTGCACAAAATACGAATACGAAATATTTCCAAGTAACATGTTTTATTTGCACTTCAGAGTTTCACTGAAGCTAATGGAAAGCAGACTGAGGGACATTAGCAGGAAGACTGTAAGACAGGACACCATTTCACATGCAAATGCATGAAAACAATGCATGAATCCCATGGCAGAGCAAGACACTGAGCTAAAGGCCTCCTTCCAACCTACTCAATCGGAATTATTCTCTATCATTCTGAAGATCAGAACACAAGCAATGTCTGTGAATGCCTACTTAAGGTAGAATGTATTTTATAGAGAATGGTAATGGTTGGAGCAGCCTGCTCTAGTGATAGGTGTCCCTGCCTATGGCAGGGGGTGGAACTGGATGATCCTTAATGCCCCTTCCAACCCAAACCACTCCGTGCTTCTGTGAATCTGTGATTTCAGCACTACAGCAATGGGAGACGACATTTTCTCTCCTAGTCCGCAGTGCAATATAGACTGCCCAGCCCAAAATACACATTTCTCACAAGTTACTATATTCTTCCAAAAGCCAATTGGCTTCAGAATTACCTAGCTTGACCTCTGAGACAGCAAGGGATGGATTTTCAGCTCAGTGCTAGGAAATGATATATATTTTGTATATTAACAAGTTGCATACCAACTCCCCATGCAATAGGGTGAACATCAACCTCAATTTGCTCAGCAAATATTCATAGAAGCTTCTAAATTTTACATTATATATGGAATACTTCCCTCTGAACAATAAAAATATCCTTGCTTTTTATTCAGAGCACCAGGATTTGAAAGCAAAAGTAAATAAAATTGAAAGTTATTTATTTCCTATACATAGAAGTAAATAGACAATGCTGAAGCGTTGGTATAGATTCCATTTATGACCCATTTATGAAATACATAGTGTGTTTCTCATTATGAAGTTAGGAAAACCCTCCTTTTCTTTGGTTGTTGTTGTTGTTTATTCATTTTAACTTCCCAGATTTAGCAAGGTTTATTGTGAGTTCAGGTGGACTGTACAATTTAGAGGCTTCAGTTAAATGGGCACTTAAGTAACTCCATATGCATAAGGCCTTTCATGTGCCTCTTGTTCACAGTACCCGGCTTCTGGGCAGGCCTTGGAGTAACATTGCTTTTAGGGAACCCTGTCCAGCTCTATCCAGAATCCCCATCTGCTGAGATAGAAGCAGGAAAAGGCAGAACAGTAAAATAAATGGGAAAAAAAGGAGAACAGTCATATTCTACTTTTAGGTAGCTAAACTTTCCTCAATGGACTATACTGACATTACATAGTTTGGGCTGGAACCTAGAAAGCCATAACCTCTTATCTGCAAGGCAGTAAAATCCCAATCACCAGAACTTTGGTGTCCACAACCTTTTCCAGCTGCTCAGAACAATCATTTTGCATTAAGCCCTTTCTAGAATTAGAATGGCACAGCCTATATCCATTCTGCTGGACATGCCCTTACTTTCAGTTCATACCCTGTCTTTCCCACTTCTCCCCCACTCTTGGCAAACACCCAGTTGTCAGCCTTGCCACTTGTTGTAGGTGACTACTGCAAGCCCAGACCCACAGCTACAGGCTCTGCCTTCTTAGGCTCCTTAAAAGACTCCCAGCTTTTTGCTTTGCCTCCTACCCTGTCAGGGAACCACACTCCTCCCACCTGTAGAACACCTTTGTAAGATACATCAGTAAAATGATTTTCCAATTCTGTTGAAGCTGGGTCATTAACACAATTTAAGTTACAAACTCTGAACTAGTTGAGTGAGCCCAAATAAGGATTGGAAAAACAAGCAGCCAGGACATTGTAAAGCATTTGTGCTATTGAAATAGGCAGTATATCATACACAACCCAAAGCTCTGTCCACTGGAACAATTACACATAAATATGGAGTGAGAACCCCATTAACATGTTTGGGGCTTTAGGGAAAGACTACATAAACAAGTTCACGAGTGCCTCCTGCAGAGTAAACTACAGCAGCTCTATCCTGAATTCAGTCATTCAGCTGCCAGTTCTAACAATCAGCTGGAGAGCAGAGGGAGAACTGTCAAAGACAGCTGATTTTATAAAGGAACAGCAGTAACATTTATGAGGTACTTGCAAATCATAAAAACATCTTACAAAGCTTCACTACAGGAGTAATTTTGTAATTAAATTTGGACAAGCTGAGTTATTTTGGGAGTGGTTGTTGAATGTAGCTTCTATTGGCACAGCATGTAAAAATGCATTTTCCTTTCCATTTTTTAAATATTGTAGTGTCATACTACTTGATAATTCACAATTATACAAGAATTTGCAAAGCTTTTTGTTTTCCCCAAACTAAAAAAAATTTCCTTTTACTTTTCTAGACTGTAATTCTTAACTTGTGGATTTTTTTGGTTTTCATGATCTGAGTCTGTTGCTTTTCATGAAATCAATCTCATTGGAGCCCTTCTCTAACAAACATGTAAATGGCTGCTTTCTTTTACAACAGAAACCATATAGAATAGCATTAAAAGATTAATTTTCTGGTTTTATCCATCTCTATAGGTGTGGCTGTAACACTCAAAACAGACTTACACCTGAGCACAGTGCAAGATAAAATATTATATAGTATATAAAAATTCTAATAGCAAACCAATCCCAAAATCATGCTTTTTCATCCAACTCTTCTCCTCTCTTAAGAAGCACCTGAGTAGGAAGAGGCAATATGAGAATTAGGAAATGAAAATCTGTGGGATTCTTGGTTTTCTTTAAACAATAGCCTAAAAATAAAATGAGCCCCTAGAAGATTTAAAGAGTTTTTAAAAAGACAAAGTTATTATATTTACAATTCTGAGTGTTTCCTTTCTTTTGCCCATAAACAAATTAAACTGACTTTTTCCATCCTGCTTCTATATTTTTCAAGTATTGAAAAGAACTGTTAAATCCTTATAAAAGCATGAACAGTCAAACAGTCTCTAAAACATGAGAGGAACAGATGATCATTAGAAATAAATCAATCCAACTTTAAAATATGCGTTAGGGGTATAAAATTATTACTATTCTGTCATACATTAGGATTAAAATAAAACAAGTTCTGACCGTCATTTCAAAAATAAAATGGGTATTTTTTAGGTAAAATCCTCATTAAAAAAACAAACAAACAAACAAACAAACAAACAGAAGCACCAACTATTTCCTATTTCTACCTGAATATTCAGCACAAACTACAGCTTATGCCATTCCCTGCTACTGCAGTAATTAAGTATTCAGACCACTAAACAGCTTGGGTGGAGTGATTTTATGACAAATGACCAAAAACATATCAACCATAAAAACCCAGCCCTTCCAAACTCCCTGAAGCCCAGGCAGCCCAATCCCTGTGAAACCAGACGGGAACTCCAGCGACAGCAGTGCCACTGCCGCTCGCCCCCCAGGATTCTGGGGACAGCTCCCCTCCACTGCCTTCTACACACACAGGGAACAAAGAGGAGCAAGGGAGGCTTCAGAAGCCTCCGAGATAAAAGGAAAGAGCATTCAAAAAAAAAAAAACAAAACAATATGGAAACCAAGCCTGCAAGTCCAATGGCTTTTGGATTGACTGGTAGCAGGGGAAAGAAAAAGCTCAAATAAATGAATAAAGACTAAAATCAATGAATACAGACACCACCCCATATATAGGGCACACACATGCTAAGTGGAAACACCTTTATTTTCTGAAGTTTCCACATTACAGGAGGTACTAGAACAAATATTATAGAATGAATAAAGAGAATAAACATGTGCTCAATGCAGGAGGTGGTGGGGATCACAGATTTAGCATAAGAAAAACACGGAAAAGTTGAGATAAATGCTTTTGAATTCTTTGGATTTGAAGTTCACCTGATTAAAAGAAGCTTTGCTGCACCAAGTGAACTGCAGGATGTGACCTATAACCAACACGGAGCTGTATCAAACCCCTCCCATACATATGTACCACACCTCACCCAGAATAGCTCCAGAACAAGGGAATGTTGAGGCAGGAAGAAAAACAAAAAGGAGGGGAAAGAAAGAAAAGTGATGATTTCTCTGTATATGGAATATTAAATATTAAAGGTGGCACACTGTAACAATTACAACCTTCAGCAGCCTTCAGTACTGAACTCCTACTTTTGACCAGCTCCCAGGTCTATTTTCCCTGTGCTTTTCACATGGAACCACCACATTAATTAGGATGAGATCAGCAGCTTCATCCAACAATGCCAATGTTATCTGAGGGCTGGACAGCATCCAAATTTCATTTCAATATATCACTTGGGCATTATAAATGATAAATCAATATTTCTAATAGTTTTCCATTCTAATGTATTGCGGTGGCAATAAGCCAGCACAGCCTACAAGAAATATGCAGATTAAAAAGGTCAGACTTTGAGCATAATGAAATGTAATTATTAATTTTGGTCAAAGGAAACTTGGAGGCAATTGGTCACTGAAATCAAGGAAAATTCAGGAGGAATTTGAAGAATTAACATAATTTTGAAGTTAAACCAAAAACTAACAGGTCAGCAAGTCAACTCAGTTGAAAAAAATGTTCCTTAGCTTCGAGCAAGGGAAGGGAAAGGAACTCCTAAGAATTCAAAAGTCATAACTAAAATACATGTGCTTAAGTACAGCACATCATTGCTGTAATTCCAGAGAACTTCATATGTGAACTGTGGTGCTTACCATAGCATGGTAATAAATACATCCAATAAATACATACCCTGGGGAATAATTTATACATTTTCCCCACATGCCTACATGCATTTAGCTCAAAGTTCTTGAATGGTGTCTTTGGTTTTGGTTTGGTTTTTTTGTCTTCAAGATTTTGACAATAAAATGTACCTGACTGACCAGACATAGAATAGGAAGAAAATATTCTGCCTTATTTAAGCGTTCAAATAAAGATAATTAACCTGAGTGCTGCAACATGCATTTGAGTGTATTTCAGACATTATATCAATAAAAGACTACAGACCAAAAATTAAAACAATGGAGAAAACAATTAGTAGAATAAAAAATAATAACATTCTATTCTAAGTGCATTCTCTCATATTCTAAAGCATAACAGCAGCTTCAAAACACTACTCCAATATTACTTTTGAATATCTATCAAAAGAATATGCAATTAAAAGCATGAGTTCTTATAATTAATTTGTATTAATTTTAAGCTTGAAAAAAATTGATTCAAATCTCATATAACTTTATAAAAATATAGCCAATTCCACTAAAATCAGTGCTGTAAATCTTGCCTAGGCTGGGAGCTAAGTCCCACTGAATTCACTGAATTCACCTAACATATCCGTTAACTAAGAAAGCATCTTAATTTGTAGATCTCATGAGTCTGCTTAAGAAACAAGGTGAGTCCTATAGGAAAGTTCTGTCGTCAGACCTCAAAATATTAACAGTTGGTACTGAAATTCAAGACTTACATTTTTGGGGACATATGCATCTAGCTTGCTTATACTGCAAGACTACAAATCATGACTTCACAGAGCACATGTGACACCTGTAGAAAATATCTCACTTTCTAAGAGCTATTTAGACTCTGTAGAACAGTAATAAGGAATCAGGGGTTCCTTTAATACCTTTTATGAAAAAGAATGGTAAGCTAATTAATTATAAATAACATCAAGCCAAAAGCAAAGTCAAAACCACCAGTGTTATCTTGACTGAAAATCTCCCACCAAGACTAATCTCCATGATTTTGACAGAGAAAAAGCCTGATCAACAATGAGCTTAAAATCTTTCTTGGTCATGTGTCTTGGGTATGAAAAGATGGGGGGGCTGCCTTTTTTTAATTTTAAATCTCTGTGGGAAGTTTTTTAGGATTTTTTTTTTAAAAGAGCATTGTAATTTCTATGAAGAATAAAAATAATACAGCTGCTTTATGGCTTGCCTTAGAGAACAAAAAAAAAAAATCTTAATTTTATCATAGTCTATTGTCATGATAATTGGAACTTATTTAAAGCAGTGTGTGTGAGTATAAATCCCAAATTATGAAACACAGCTGCAAAGGTGTAGGCAGATGCAAGAGATCCACTGGGTACAAAGAGAGCACCTTAGAGAGTATATTGAGAGGGGACAGAGAGACAGGGAGAGGAGCTGCCACCCCCAAGTGCAGGGATCCTAAGGCCCAGGACATTTCCAGGTCCCTTTATGACCCTGCAGCTCCAAGGGGTGCTCAGTGCAGCAGGAGCTGCTCACACCGATGGGCAGCTGCAAAACATCCTTTGCTTGTTTGCTGAGGCTCAAACTGATGGGATTTCCCTCCTCATTCCAGAGCAGGCCTGTTAGACAGCAATTGCATGGCCCACGTTCCCCTTTTTTGCCCTCGGGAGCGTTTTTTTTGCTCTTGTTCACCTCATGAATTGCATTCGTTTAGCATAACTCAAAAAATAGGGATCAAAACCACTGCCCTTCTTCAAACACCCCAGCACACCAAACACCCAAGACTCCAAACTCTCAGTTTCTTGTCTCTGAGTTTCATGCTCACTAATGAAGCAGGCAATTAGAGACAGTCAGTGTTTTTACTGTCCTTGCCTCGTGTTGAGGGTGGGGATGTTTGAGAAAGCACTGCAGAGATGGGCAGAGCCTGCCAGAGACACACACCTGCACGCACTGCTTTTGTCTGCAAACTCAGATACTTTAAGTCTGTTCCATCACCAACCCATTGCCTTACCCTCATTTTCCACCACCAAATAAGTGAGCAACAACCTTAAGAGATGAAATGTATCCATTCTCCCGACAAGACCCAGACACTTTTATTTTTAGATGCTATTTGTTTATGCATTTGCATCCCAAGTGCCTTCACACTAAATCATAACGCTTGCTAAATATGGGACATCATCTGGGAATGTTTTTGTGATAGTTTACATGTCCATAAAGCAGGTTCTGGTAAAACACATTGTAGCACACAATAAAGATCTTTATGACTACACAGTGATTTGGCTACTCCAAGGGAACGAAAACAATCCTCTTGAGCCTCCTCTCTTTAGAAGACTATCCATTTTAAAAAGAAAAAAGCAGAACACAATTTCAAGTTCCAAAAGTTTGAAGCATGAGGGTGATTTCTGAGGAAATGCTGGTGAGCACATCTGAAGATCCACCTGGTGAATCTCTAGAAAATCCATGCCTGCCATTCCAATCTTTCCTGCCTATTGGTTTGAATGGTGTATGAATTAGATTAACTGTCCTGATTATTCAAAGAAATTTAGCTTAACGACCTGCAATTACTTTAATGGCTTTGAAATTCAGAAGGTAAGAAGGCACTATGTTTCTTTAAATGAACATTAAATATAAAATGTCTCTGACTGTCATGAAAACCCAATTTTATTGCGATTTAAATTATTCAGAATCAATATCAGACATTAGCTATAGTTAGGAAGCTTATGAAGACAGAAGGACCTAAAAGTGACCCTTTTAAATACAGAATAATGACATATTATTTTGAAAGTAACAGGTTATTTGCTATGTATCACTGTTTCAGAATGCAGTATCTTTATCTCTTTTAACACTAGCTATAAAAAGAAAAATGGACTGAAGTTCATCTTTGATGAGTTTGTGCTTAAGCTCATTTCCCCACTTTGACTACTGAATTTTCTAAGTTCTGATGAATGTAATTTGTATTCTAGTACCATCATGTGCCTCCAGTCAGAGGTAGTAAAACAGTACTAGCGATTCCACACACAAAATGTAGCAGGAAACATTTCAGGTCAAACAAGAATTAAAGAAATCTTGAAAAGATTAGATTAATGAAAAATGCATGATATTGGTGTGTAACAATTCTCAACAGTGATTTAAAAATAGCTTCAGTAATGTTGCTGCTTAAGGATACATCATTTCTAAAGAGTAAAGAAAATGGGTAAGGAATGATAAAGCCATAAAATTCATGAAACGTATAACCCAATCTCCCTGATTCTTCTTGCCAATGCAGGATAGTTGAAATACAGTGTGGTACAGGCAGCCCTTGAGATGCCTCACTCCGAATTCCAGGTACAAACAAGCACAGGGAAACCTGGAAAACTTTAAGTTAGAAAACACAAGAGTAATCAAGAGCTCCTCACTAGATAAACAAAGAGGATTGTTCAAAGGAATGTTCTTAGGACTCAGTTGGAGCACCCCCAGGATGACTTCTTAACTACAGTGTAGAATACCTATAAATAGTTAGCTCAAAGCCTTCTGTAAGTCTCCAGACATTCTCCTTCTCTTTTGAGGAAACACTGGAAAGAAATATTGTATTTATTAGCTATTATGTATAAAACAAACATCCTAAATAATTATATTATATGATGTACTACTTTTAAGCAAATGAAGTCGTCAAGTGCTTGGGTCCTCAACCTTAAAAAACAAAAACAGGCAAGGAGGCTAAATATCACTGAAGTTACATATCATCAATAAATTCTGTCACATAGGAACCCATCATACATTGGGCATAATCTGTTGGGAACAATAAAATATCTACCAGCAACCTATTTTTAATAGCTGGGAAGCATAAGCAATTCCCATCAACTCCCATCACCAGTCGTGGCTGACTCACACTCTGGGAATCAAATCACATTTACATATGCAACTTTAGGCACCTGATTTTGATAACTTTGGTCTGAGAGTTTTAGCTCTACACAGAGCTATTGTACTCAACAGAGCTGGCACTCACTCAAAATCTATACTTCATTTATTAAGTCAAGTCACTCACAAAGTTTCTCCCACATTCTTCCAGCCCACTCCTATTCTAAATTTGTAGGCTAGAATTTATTTCAGACACATTTCCATTTGAAATAATTTCTTTTCCCATCAGCACCTCTAACTCTACAAATGGCATTAAGAAGATAGAGTTGGGATATTTTTTCACTAAATAATCATTATAGTGCATAATAATGATAGTAGTAGCACAAGCAATAAATAAAAACAGTGAAATGCAAAGTAATTTTGTGACAGCAGTTTGTCCTTCAGAAGAAATAAACTCTTGCTGTTTGTGGTGGAGCAGGGTCATGAACCGTCAGCTGAACACATTTTAAACACAGAAATTACAGGGTGTGAAGGAAAAGACCTGGTTTGGGAAATATTTCAGTGGATTCATCCACCAAATAAATAGCAAATGTTTCTGTGGGACAGCACCTGTGCCACCACAGGAGCTCTCTGTGTTCCCAGGGCACAAGGAACACCTTCCAAATACCAGCACCAGTTGCACTGAGGGCACTGAACACATTTCCTCTGCTCAGAACACCACAGCCAGGGCTGTACAAAGCTCCCATCCAACTTACGAGTATGTGGGCCTAAATATAAGTTATTCATAATAATGAATAATTGAAAATAGTTAATAACCCCACCACAACAACACCTCAACAGACCTTATAAAAATATCCCATTTGAGGAGGATCAAGGTGAAAAGTACTATTTCTGCTCCCTCTGGGATGAACTTCTGGACTAACTATGAGTGTATTATCGTTTATGTTTTGTGGGATTTTTTTTCCCCAGAAACTTCTTGAGAATTACAGCAATTATAAGCAGTGACAACTTTCAAGGAGGTTTTTTGGAATCACGATGCCACTTTAATTGCACCTGAAATTTCATGCTAATAACTTTGCCCAACAGCAAAAACAAAACTCCAAAGAATCCACTGACTACAACAGCTTATTGTCCTCCCCCAACCAATGTCATAAGCACTAGATCTGTACTTCTGTTTTCTCCCTCTCAGAGCCAATAATCATTTCATTTTACCTCCAAGCCAAGTAAGAAAAATAACTTTGAATCATAAAAATTGCCCAGAAAAATGATGTGCATTCACACCAACCAGACTCCTCTTCATTTCTATTTCAACTTCAATATACTGAGAAATGCAAACATGCAATTTGGGAGTATTTAAAATCAGCTTGATTCCTCTGTATACATATGTACATGAATATTAGGGTTAGAAAAGAAAACAAGATTATTTTAGCACAGAGGGAAAGTCTGCTCCATTTCATCAGTGCTCTTTGAAAAAAAGAGTATTTTCAACAAAACTGACAAAAGAATGAAATAAATTACATACGAAATTTTAATATTTAAAATGCCTATCATATTACAGATTATTTTGAATATATTGAAGATCAAAGCTACAAATGACTGATTTTGAAAGTTCTAGTAATTTTCTATTTTATGAAGAAAACTGTCAGGAAAAGGGCGTTAAAAACAATGACAGTGCTAAGAAATCGTGGAGTAACAATGCTGGTTTCTAATTTTAAAAAAGTGCTATTTTTAAAAGAAGAGCCTTTCATGGTGAGAGGTTGGGCTTGAGTCCAAAGACATTAAAAAGAAATTTACTGCCCCCTCCTGGACTGGTAAAACAAAGGTAGGCTTTCTCTCAACTCACAGAATCACACGGATGATGTTCTTTTATCAGTTAACACAGATTCCATCCATATAGAAAGTTGAGAGAACAGGCGATGACTTTGGGTGACTCCTGGAAGTTAAAAGCAGCAAGTTTAACACAGGAGTCAAAGAACTTCTGGATTATTTGCTCAGAATCATCCTTAACTGTATCTGTCCTATGGCCAAATGGTGCAGAAGAACACCATGTAGTTCCATAAAGACAAGAAAAATACAATGTCATGCTCAAGGGGAAAAGCTTTTTGTCCTAAAGAGCATAAATATCTCTTTATTTATGCAAGTTAAGCTGGTGTTACTTTTGTTTTGGGTTTGGGTTTTTTTGTTTGGTTGGTTTGGGGTTTTGTGCTTGAGTTTTTTTCCAGTTTGGGTTGTGGTGTTGATTTTTACATTGCAGGGTGGTAGTGGCAGGGTGTCTATGCCTATGAACCCTTACTATTCAAGATTTTAAGAAAACACTGGTTTTCTTAACAGTAGAAATATAAAATGCCAACTGATCCTGCCAACAGAAACTGTGTATTACTTCACTTTAAAAATTCTATGAAAAAGTAGCCCATGCTAAAATTTAACTTGCAATAAAAACCAATACATAAATTGGAAGGAAACGAGTTACACAAGCTTTTAAAAATACTCATAAAAGGATTTTATAATTTAAAAGAAAACAAGTAATATGACTATATCTACAAACTACTTTTAGACAGTAACTTCGTAAAAAACAACGTTTCTTGGCACAAACTAGAGCAAGGAAAGAGAAGTCTCTATGAAATGACAGCCAGAAAGGAGAAGCAGTTCAGAAGGATAATGCACATGAATTCCAATTCAAGTGAGTGAGGGGAAGGGCCCAGAAAGCCAAACACAGCAAGGGCTCTTCTCAGAACAGGAGATGTTCAGCCCAAGGCAGAGCCAGGGCGGGATTAGCTCACAGAGCTGGCACCGGTGGCACAAAGCTGGGCCTTGCCAAGCTGGTACCTGACCTTGTCAGGGCACTTCTCCCAAGGTGAAATATGCCTCAATATATTCCCAGACTTGGCACGGACATCCTTTCTGTCAATACCAAATCTGCCTTTTTTCTGCAGTCTGCTTGATATTTATTGCCACAGATTTTAGGCAATGCAAAGGAACTCTGCTTTCTGTTTCAGTTTGGAACCCTTTCTGCCCCTCCTGGAGCACCTGGAAGTGATAGAGTTGACGATCTTGTCCAAAATGCTGCTGGATTTTGTTCATCACATCCTTTAGGAATAGTACTACAGTTGTAGAAGCAGCAGTTACTGATCACGGCACAGAGTTTTGCCTTTTGGTATGGAAATTAACTTTATGCTGCTTCTTGCTGGCAGAGGAAGCTCTGGAGTGTTTGCTCTGCATCTGTGCTTTTCCAAACTCTGAAATGAGAGATCATTTGAAGCCATGAGAATGTGCAGCACCAGATCACAGTAACCAGTTGCTTCTGCCACTCTGCAGAGCAATCCGCAGATTCCTCCTGCTCATTCTGGGCTCAGTGAAGCCACTCTCCCTTCACAAATGGAGTACAAAGATCATCATCTCTTTCTGAGAGAAAGAAAATAGGCTGCTCATTGCAGTTCGGAAATAATCTAATGTGTGTGCTCAGGCCTCCCACAGATGTTAGGATGCTCTGAGATTTCCTTGCTGATGAATATGGTAAAGCAAAGCACCCATCTGGACACACAAAATCAGCACAAATGGAACTCTGGCCCCATCATTCACTCTGTATTGATTACTATGGCTTTTAATTTAGTTTGCTCATGAAACTCATTTAATTGTAGACTATCCAAACATAGCTCTAAAATAATAAAAATTTTATTAATCTGAGGAAAAGACATAAAAACATTTATAAGCCTCTAAAGTTATCACCATAGAAACTCCTCTGGGCTCCAAAAGGCGAAGCGTTTTACAATTATATGCTTTGATATGATACTCACTGTATTATTAAGTTTAATCAACTGTTAATATGAAATTAGGAGGTCTTATAAGTACCTCATAGAACAGTCTTTACTGATAATATATTGGGAGGTGTTAGGTAGTCCTCCAAAAAATTCTCCTCATTCCTTGGACTATCATCCATATAATATAAATTATGATTTCAGAGGTGCTATGCAGATCTGTCTCAGCTCTAGAAAGAATATTTAGCAAGAACATTGAAAATAATACAAGCTTGAAACCAGTACAATCTTAAAAGGAGGGCTTAACAAAGAAATCTGGCTGATAGCGGAATCTGACATCAAATAAAAAAAAAAAATCATAACTGTTTCAGGTTTCAAAATAAAGAGCTGGGGGAATTTGTCATACAAATCAGCAGCCCTGGTAGTTCTTGCTCACCCCATGCAAACATCAGCCTCCCATGTTCATATTCTGCCTTTAAATATTCCTGTTCCCCTAAAGCTTGTGGAAAGACTTTACAGGGGTGAAGTATCTGCCACCAGGTTTCAGGGGGGTTAGAGGGAAGGAGGCATTTGGGGGACAAACACATGCACAGAGAGGAACTTAAAATTTCTTTTGATTCTTCCATCATCTAGATGCCTGCTTCCAGTGTGGCCTTCTGCTTGTTGAAATTGTCCATAAAAAGTAAATCTGACAATTTGGGAAGCTAATTCCCCTTCATTTGAAATAAATCTTACATTGCAGATAGCATTAAATGGATTTGTCTGTGCACTGGCATGCTTTAGCTGAGTAACTGCTGCACATGGCTAACTGCTGCTAGAAAATCCTACCAACATTAATGCCATTTTTCTGCATAATGAAGAGTGGAAATGTGATCTGCTATTTCAAATCCAGTTTGGGATGACAGACACTGATTTGCCCTCATCAAGATGATAGAGTTACATGGTGTTCTAGAGTTCAAGTGATAAGTATTTTCCTAAATGTGAATGTCCATATTTAAACTATTTTAATTCAGCCTTGTTTCCCTCTTTTCTAATCATGTTTTGGGAGCATTTTCACTTTCACTTCTGCTTGTTTTATCTTCAGGTGTTGACTACTTCTACCTGTTATGCTTCCATGTTATGCTGTGATATTATTTATTTCATACTACAAAGTTAGCTCACATTGTCAGGCAGAAAGGAGGTGAACGAATAGAGGAAGAACTGAAAATTGATTATATTTGCATAGGTAATGATGACATCAAACTAATGTACTGTTTATTCTGTGACTGCAAACAGATTTTGATCAAGGCTCAGGATAATCCAGAGGTGAATTACAGAATCTGCCAGAGTTTTGCAAGGAGGCTTTGGACCAGACATCTCATCGTCCTCTTCCTTATGCTGCCTGTCTTTAGGCTGCCTCACCTTTTAGGCATGGAGACACACAGCTCTCGCATTCCCAGTATCCACCAGTTACAAACTGGCTCCATCCAACAGTGATAAGGTGCCAGAGGAAGGTCAATGCCCAGGCAAAGCCACTGCCCACCAAGCCAACCTTCCATACCTGTGGTACCCAAGCAAGGGTGCCAAAATTCTTTTGGCTGCTTAATTAAAGTTTGTGTGTACTAGAGGTTGGTTTTCTGATTCAAACCAGTCGCAAGCTATCATCTTTTAATGCTCAAAACACTCACCAACACCTGGCAGGTTATTTCTGAAAATCTGAACCTGGAATTAAGCTGTCCCCCTCCAGACCCAGAGGGATGAGAGATGTTGGGGAAGAGCAGGTCTGTTACAAAATATTGGTCAAAAAAATCTTAGCAATTAAAAAAAAATAAAATTCAAATGTTGTCATATTTTCAGTAAATTGCTGAAGAGCTTCAGAAAAAGAAGCCACACACTACAGTGTACTTGATAAGCCAGAAAAGAAACAAAGGTAAATCTTAAAGGAAACTCCAGAAGAGGACCTTGTGATGGGAAGTAAAGTGGAGTTTTATATCCCTGTTTTAACTGGTGAAGAGGATTCTGTTCAGACTATGACCCCGTCCCTAGGCAACTAAAAGCTGTGCTGTTGTTTATGATGATTAATTTCCTAGACTGTTATGTTTCAAGGTAGTAAATTATTTACTACAATCTTCAGTAAAGCTAAATGAGCTCAGACTTGGGAAGACATTTTGAAGGTGTGAAAAGGATTGGGATGAGGGGAACTGAAATAAAATGCCTAGACAAAGAATCCTGTCAGCTTTAGAGAGTGAAAATTGTAAAAGGAAATGTAATGATTGACTATAAAATATGGATGGGTGAAGCGAAATTTTGAGAATATAGATTTGTTTCAAAGTTTTCAGGGCTGAAGCAAAAAAGAATGTTAAGGTTGTAAAGGTAGGGAAGTATGTCTGGTGATGTTACTGTATTCCACTTCTCCAAAAGTGCAAGGGAAACTAAAAACAAGGCACTAAAACTTCCAATCAGGATTCCATGCATTCCACAGAAAACTCAAAATACACCTTGCAGCAAGATTTCTGGGTTCCACTCAGCCCCAGCCCAGCAGATGCATTAGAAGCCCAGCAGATGCATTAGACTGATCAAATGCTGAGCCAATATTAGAAATGTAAACAAACAATTAGGAAAGCTCCTATTCAATAATGCTGGGCAGAACATCCAAACCCAAATGCAGCTTAATGGAGAAATAAATCTCCCTGTTTTCTGTGCACTAAGACATTTCTGTCAGCCACAGCAGTAATGCCCCATGCCATGGGGAGCCAAGAAATATTTATCCAGAGCAGATTTTTTTTCTACTCAGTGCTCTTACAGACTGAAAGGGTCAGAGAACCTATGTGCTGATGCACTCTACCCATAATTTTTTTAAGAGATGAGAAAGAAACTTGACAAGTGTTTAAGTAATTAAAATAATCTCCAATTAGTGTATCATTCTCTCATCTCTTTTTTTTTCAAATAGATTCTTTGATGCCTTTTCCCTTCAGGTTAAAGAACTTCCCCTTAGTACTACACAAAGCATATTCGGTAAAAAGAAAATAAAGTATAAACAGAATAGGGAATGGGTTGCCGGGGGAAAGTTAACCTATTTTACGATCTGGATGAATCATGACACCTTCAGTTAATTTTAAAAAATCTTACCTATTTGTACTAAGGGATTAAAGTATTATGAATCTTCTCCAATTCCTAACTCAAAGATAAAATACAGGCAAGTTGTAACCAGTAAATCTATTTTTGAAGCAACGGAACCTACGCTGCACAATTTGTGTCTACACCCACACAAAGAGCTTCCTATTTAAAATATTACAGACTGAAATTGCATGTCCGGGTTTGTTTACTTTAAGTCTCCCAACAAAGACACACATTAAGTATGATTTAAAGCTTACAGCAATCAGTAGATACAAATACTGAGTAATCCCACTTGTACCTGAGGAAATTCAGGTTTCTCATCTGTGTGGAGGGAGCAAATAGCAACACACACCTACATAGCACAGGTGTTCAAAGCTACCTTCTTCAACACTTGGAGAGGTGCCTCAAAGTTCAGCCTTCCTCAGACACTAACTATACTGATATTTTGAAGACGTGTCAGTGGATTTCTACTTGTGTAATTTTTTTAAAAACAGGTCCTAAAATTAGTTTCTGGGACCAGCTTTCAGTAAAGCACTTTTAGGATACACTTGTGGTTACATTTATACGACCCAGGCTATGCTGTTTTAATCATCTGTGCTTTAGATGCACGGTGATGAGGGAATTATCATGCACTTGGGGACACGGTGTAATTAGGAAAGTGGCACAGCAGGGGAATAGAAATGATTTCAAAATCTTCAGAAATTAACCAGCCGCTACTGCACTGCTGTTTGTTTTAAGTTGCTATAGAAGCATCCAAGTGAAAAGCATGAACAACGAATCAAAAGAATGCCTGGTATTATAAATAATTAAAATTTCTGCCCTATCATTTCTCAAGGCTCATAAGAAGCAAGGACGTGCAACCAACTGGGTCAGACAAATGAATCCATTCACACAGCTGGTAAAAAAGTCTGCCTGAGCATAGCTAATGTGCTGGGGTAGGAATATTTGAGCAGGTGTAATTATACTAATGATTTATTGAATGTTTGATTAATTGGAAATTAAGTGAATGCACAGTGGCAGAATTGTCATAGCAAATCGTTCAGCTGTTTGGTTAAAAGGTGCTCAATCTCCCTTCAGTAAAGCAATTAAGAACATCCTAAATCGTGGAAATGAATTATCTGTGCGGAATTATCTGATGTAATGATAGTCTTGCACACAAACTAAAACCTGTGAACAAACTACCCTAACAAGAAGTGAATTCCTGAACTTAAAACTCAAATACTTTACACTGCTCATTACAACAAGGGCCCTCCTGACTTCAGTGTGAGGAAAGGAAGATATGTAGAGCCCAGAAAGCCTAGAAACCTCAGGAATAGGCTCAAATTGCAAATGACTAATCAATTAATTATTAGCAAAGCTATATCCTAGATAAATCTTTGGTTTATGTTTTTAATGAATTGTTTTAGACTAACTTAACAAAGAACCCCTACTGCTGCCTTATAAAAATCTTTCCAGCATTGGTTAAAGAATGTGCCAAAACAGAGTTCTGATGTTTCTTTTTCATTCTGAGTTCACTGATTACAAGTCCACTCCAATTCAAAATCACTTGAGTGCTGCAGCTACAGGCTTAGCTGGGGTTATTGAAACCCAGTTGCTCCCTGACATATTTGGACCAAACATTACCATTTGGATCCAGAATGTCTTGCAATAGCTTTTTGATAGTGTGGTTAATAGGAAAAAAAGCCAAGTCCCTTCACAACTGGGATATTATCAAAAGATTAAAATTATATAATGCAAAGCCAGAATCAGAACATGCAAATGAGTAGTCAGCCTGCAGCAGGTAATTATCAGATAATAGGTTTACTATTCTTATCCTTTCAAGTATTTGGTAAGGCAGTCCAGAAAATTTTAGAAGAGAACAATGAGCCCACAAGCTAGTTCTTGGAACAGAAGATTTCTTTAGGAGTTCTATAAAAAATAAACATTGTCTTTACTATTAAACTTGATCAGTTTAAGGGAGCCTGTCTGGGCATGGATCAGGAGACCAGAGCCACACTGCAAACCCAAGTTAAAATCTGGGCCAATGATTTGTTTTGTACTCGTGTGGAAGGAATGTGTTTGTGTGACAATGGTGTCAGCTTTGAAAAGGCACATTACCAGGGGCCTCTTCTCTTTGAATGCTTCTGCTTAGATTCAGGCACATTCACATGCAACCTAATCACAGTCACCTAAAACAATCTCTTTCCTATAGAAAACTGGATTTTGTTTACTAGCTAGTCTATAGACAGAAAAATTTCTTTATTCATACAGAGCAAACTGCTCTGCTTAATTTCTAACCACAGCCAGGAGTTAAGAGGAGCTGGCAGCTACAGAAGATTTGAAGATTTTCACATCTAATCACAGTGACTGTTTTCCCACAAGGCACTAATTGTGTCATGATGCAAACCATATAAAGCCCATAGTTTAAGCAGAGAGTTCTAAAGATCGAAACAGAAAAAAGGGATAATCTGTGTTTTCTCCATCTACCTTCTAAACAGGGCTCTATCTACTAATTTTTTTCTCCTTCTGGGAGGGGAAGGGTGGCAGCCCTGTGAGCTTGCTGAAAGGTGTCAAAGCCACAGAACTAAAGAGAGATCAAGAGAGCTCTATCCTGTACTTTGTATGCTCATTCCCAACCTGAAGAGCTCCTTCAGCAACACTCGAAAACACTTCATGCTATAACCACAGTAAAATGGAAGCCACTTGACCGAGTCAAGCATGGAGCAAGTCTATCATCACACAGCTCCTCCTCTCCCACTTCGTGGCAGAATCTTCTGATCCCGATTAACAGAAAAGCTTAATTAAAATAAAATTAGCGCTCTTTGCTTTCCCTGCTGTCCTCCCTGCTGTGAAAATCTACTGGTACACCGACTTGTAATTACCAAATTGACTTATTTAAAAATGTGTTCTTTGAATTTCTGTTTATCATATTTTGTTCTCCAGTCAGTCTGGCTCTTTGCCAGTTCAACAAAAAGAACCACCGCCCTTCCATCCACATGAAAAATGCCAATATCAAGATCACTGCTAAGCTCCACATTGTCTATCAAGCAGCTGAAATATTACCCAAGGTTTCACGTAACCCTAAAACCATAAAACATGTGCATAATTTATACTAACAAGCCAAAACATAAGAAAGAGCACATCCACCCAGCAATCCATTCACAGAGAAATCTCCCCATGTTAGAAACAATAAATATTGTAGGTTATTTCCAACAATTATCAACTCATGTCTTGTGCTGTTGTATATGGCAGGACCTGATTTCCTTTTCCGGAGACAAACAAGAGGGATGTTACCTTATTGCTACTGAGACAGCAAAGCTTGAGAAAACAAATTTGAGTGACTCTGAAACCACTTTACTCATCTAGCCGCTGGGAGAAAGCCTTTGCCAAATAGAAACTCTCCATCCAACACTTTCCTTCACCAATAATAGGACAAGATGTTTCTCTCCCGACAAGAAAGACAAATACATGATGGACCATATGTAAGACACAGAAAATGTGGTCTGACAAGATTTAAAAGAAATAAATATTAATAATTCAGGTGATTTCCCAGATGTACTATATTATATATGGAAAGCTGCTGAGGAAATAAGAAGGTTCAAATCTTTTTTCATAAATTTGTATGAATAATTCCACTCCTGTGTGGATAATGACACAGATTTGAATGAGTGTTACTATTGAAATCACCTTGCATATAGTAATTACACACCACAAACTGTTTTTTATTGTGGGATCAAAAGAGGTTCTCCTTTGATAAAAGCATACTGAAACATTAAAAACTTGTATCAACCAGCGAAAAGAAGGAACAGATAATGGGTCATCTTAGAAAATAAGAGAACATCAGTTAGTTCAGTATTTAATGACATTATTAGGTTTCTCAGTAGTATAGAGGTAAGAGTTTTGTATAAATTGAGCAACAAAAATCATACTGGATATTTAGGATAGAAAATAATTTTGAAAACTCTAATATCACAAAAAAGAGAGATTGCCATTTGCTAGAAGGAAGGAATAAACTGCTGATTTCTAGCTTTCAACTGAGGTATGATATCTTCTGCTTTAAAACAATGCACATTCTTTAACTTAGTTAGATCTCTTCCTGAAAACAAACTGCAATTCTCTGAATTTACTTCTAAAACCTGTATATGCACTCCTAGAAATACACCACAGCACAGCCCAGGAGATCATCAACACACAAAGAGCTCTTTGGTCGCTCAGGAGCCTTTCCACTGCTTCCACTGCCTTAACAAGTTCTGAGGAACAGATGCCTGGTTTATATATTTTTTTTTTCCCCTGACAGCGACTGGCCAAGCCACAGTGGCTGAAAAACCTGAACCTGGTTGTAGACAGAGTTGTGGATACTCATTTCCACTTCTCTCTCCACTTACTGGGCGCAAATTTAACCAGTATTTGAGAGTCAGCAGATACTCTTTTTCCTTCCTAAATAAATCTCGTCATTCCAATTGTTAAATATATGAACACACCCCTCCATAAAAGTACTCCAGGAGAGAGGACGTCATTTCTGTCATGAACTCCTGCACATTGAGAGCAAACACCAGTGAGCCATTTCTTCTCAAGATTACTGACCCACATCTGCCCTGGCCTTCCCCACTGAGGGCTCTTTCTCAGAGCAAGGCATTCTCCAGCTCCAACCAGCTCAAGGCAAACACCCAGGGCCTTCTCAGAAAGGCTCAGGCTGGCAGCAGGCAAAGGAGATATTCTGCCAAACCATGACACTGCTACATGCTCAGACTACAGAAGTGAAAATGGCACAGGATCTGTGCCCTGTCCTGCAGCACTGTTTGTGTCAATCCTGTGGACTGCGCACGTGGAACTGGCCTTGCTGGCAAGCACTGCTCCCTCAGCCAGCCAGCCTGGATTCATTACCTGCCCTCCAAACAAGGGAATGCAGGCACCTATCCTGTCCACCCAACATTTTCAGGAGAAATTTTCATTTCCTCATTAGGGACATACTTCCCAACATAAGTAGTTTGGATCTTAAAACAGAAAAGAATGAGTTTCCTGAACTATTAACTGTCCTGTTTCGGGATCTCACACACTTTTTTTTTCACTTTTCAGTTCAGTTTCTCGTTATTCTTATTCCATTAACATGAGCTGTGTCTCAGTGCAACTGTGCTGGCACAGAGTGCATGTCTGACATCGTAAAAACGAACAAAAATCTCACTTTAAGATACTACGCACACACGTTGTTTATATAACCCATTATATAATGAAACTGTGGCAGAGAACAAATAACGTAACTCATGCAAATCCTCTGGTTTTTAATACATGGTACAGACAGCTACAAATCTGCTGGTAATAGTGGGGCTTCCAGTTCCAGCTTAAGCCACATGCCTGGGAGACTTTAAGAAAATGAGGAATCGGTGATGGAATGTGGTACACAGTTCTTGAGATATTACTGCTCCCAGCATCCTGGTGCTGCCTGCTGGAGTGCTGAGGGCCTGCTGCTCGCCACCAGGCACCAAGGTTTCATTAACCAACCCCCAGGATTTATTCCTGATGACGTTTTTGACATTTACACAACATTTTTCATTTTTCATTACTCCAAGGAAAAGCAAGCGGGGGAAAGAATAAAGGATCTCTTGTTTCCAGACCATCATTTAGGAAGACTGAGCTGGCTTTATGGAAGTGTTTCTATGCAGTAATTTTTGATTCTGTATAGAATTATAATCAGCAAATAACTAAATGCATTTGTAGACTTTGTAGTTTATAAAGAGAGTCATTAGAAAACAACACTTTACATATTTTATGTTTTATTAACAGACAACAACCAAAAACTGAAAACACTCTTATCCCCACTTGCCTCCGTCTTGGTGCTTATTTCCAGTATCTAGAGGGGTAAAATCTTTGCCAGTGTAAATATGTTTATTCCTACACATGTGCATTAACCTCAGTTGACAGTGCAATATGAAAACCATATATAGTAAGCATCAAAATAAACTTGTGCAGATATATTTATTTGTTCCCAGAAATGAATCAGTTTTCCCTATTAAACCAAATATAATTTAAAAGAAAAACTTATGAAGCTTTTTTCCCTAGTTCGTTTTTTTGGGGGGGTTTTTTTGTTTTTTTTTTTAATAGTAAGTGATGCTGTCTATATTGAATTGGCTGGAAAAATTACAGTTAAGCCATATCAACTTGGTGCTTTATAAGGGGAAAACGGATTGTGAAAATACTGTTTTCTTTCTTCCATGCACTTAAGTATTTTGCATGTTTTATCTGGAACTATGCATGTCTCATCAATTTAGCAGAGAGAGTGAAAACTCACATATAGGAAATCTTTAGAGCAAAACAGCTAAACTTTACCTATTTTTGTTTCGATGCACAGGAATCAAATAACATAAAAACTCTGCATACTGATAGTCAATACATTCCTTTCCTCAACCAGCTCCTGTAACCATCATACTCCCCACATTTAAAGAGGTAATTTTGCAGAGAACATTGAAGGTCAGCAGTTCTAAACTCTTTTCTGTTTGAAAACCCGAGAGTGTTTCAGGGGACAGTTTTCTTGGGGACACCCAGCCCTCTGCCCATCACCAGGATGCCCTGACAAAAGGAGAACCCTTTTATTATAGACCATTATAGAATCCTTATTATATACAACAATGCAGCCACACAAAAACTGAAAGCCCGTTAAGAATGTTTCACACAAAATCAGAAGAGAAGAATGATTTAAGAGCCCAAAGCTCCTGGAAATGTCCCTCACATTTCCTCCTCTGTGTTTGCAACAGATGAGTTGCACACCTCTTGTACGGAGCAAATTTTGAGATCAGAACACTCAGAGAGTCACTGGGCATGTTAAATAAAACTCATGGTAGAGGCTCATCATTAGTCTTTCTTTTCCTGCTTCTGCTTGAAGCTAAGGCAGCATTTTATGTCTGGAATAATGTGCTTGGGCAAACATTCAAAAAAATGTATTCTTCAATTAAAAAATTCAATACACTCTGTAGAACACTGAAGGTGTTTGACTTTTCCCTTATAAGAAAACCAATTATACTAAAAACGCGATTCCACTTTACAGCACCTTAAAAACAAAATCTATGAAAAGAACAGTTTTCTAAAATCATTTGTACCTTTAATGTGTAAAATAAACCAGTACAGTGTTATAATTGTTCCAGAGATTATTTCCAACATCCAGATAAACCATTGCACCCTAGAGATGGCCAAAGAGGCCCTAGTACATGGTTAAAGGATTGTATTGATACCGTCACAGAAACAATGGGGCACTTTTCCCCCTTTTATCCCTTTTGCATTTATCACTGCTTGCATTGTGTTTTCAAGATTTTCACCATCACTATATAAAAATGGAAATTCTTTTTTACCATTTGCCTGCTATTCAGTATACAAGACTTAACACTGAGATAACAAGAAATTTCAAAAAGCAGACTATTAAAGAAGTAATGTAAAAAACTGCATATGTAAGAATTATGGAGAAATTTTAAGGCAGCTGCAAGTTTCCATAAATGCACATGTATATCTAAATAAAACAAAATCCTTAAAGGACGGCTGTAGACAATTTTTTAATTACATGAACTCAGAATATCAATTCCTTTTTCATGTTCATACTGAAGAGAACCTGCAACATCTAATTAAATGTCAGGATTGATTTCACGTTTTCAAGTTTGAATTTAGTGGATCTGCTTTACAAAAACTTCCAATAGCAAAACAATAATTAAAAAAAGAAAGTAAAAAGAGGCAAATGAAATACTGTTTTGTCAAAGAAGTTATGAGTTGCTCAAAAGGATGGTATATTAACCATTTCAGTAAGACTGATTTACTAGCAAGGGATTCTGATGAAGACAACTGATATAATCTGTATAATTAATCTATGTCAAAGCAAAGAGATTCTTATCTCCTATAAGAAATTGGTAAAGATAGGAAGAATTGATTTCCTGCCCCTCCCATCTCTCAGATGAAGCCCTGTCTGAAGAACAGCATTACTGGTTTGTTATTTGCTGCAGAGAAACACCTCACCAATATTTACCAAATGCACAGTGCTGAACCATCAGCTTCACATCATCATCACACACAGCAAACAGGAAACTTGAATTAGTTAGCAGTGACAGAAGGTTTTGTTTGAATGCAGGGAAGTGCCTAAACTAAGAACTGCATACATCTCAAATCAATAATATCATAATTTTTCATCCTCAAAAAAAAAAAAAAAGAAAAAAAAAAAAAAAGAAAAAAAAAAAAAAAGAAAAAAAAAAAAAAAGAAAAAAAAAAAAAAAGAAAAAAAAAAAAAAACCACATCACAGGGATCATTCTAAAGGAGATTTGTATGTGCCTGAAAAATTAAGACAGTTCAAAATAACCATTTTTATGTCCCTACATGATGAACTCTTTCTGGAATAATAAATGAATAAACAAAATTATTCTGTGACCCAATGAGCAGTTCCACCTGTTCTGAGGCTCCACAGCAACAACTTGTGCTTGGAGGTTACACAGGAAAAGGAACAACACAAGTCATACACAAAAATCCACAGAGAAAAATCAGAGCATCAGAAAATCACGGAATCCCAGAATGGTTTGGACGGGAAGGGACCTCAAAGATCACCCAGTGCCACCCCTGCCATGGGCACCTTCCACTATCCCAGGTTGCTCCAAGCCCCATCCAACCTGGCCTTGGACACTTCCAGGGATGGGGCAGCCACAGCTTCTCCAGGCACCCTGTGCCAGGGGAGCCTGTATGAGACTAAAAACTTTTCCTAAGTAGAACAGAATGGGAATTCTTCCTCAAACAGCCAAATTCTCCATCCAATTCACTAACCAGGTAATTAGGTCCCTTCAGGCAATATCCAGTCATCCACTGTACAGTCAAATTTAAGTATATTCAAAAGGAATTAAACAGTTTTAATCACTAAAAAAAAGTCGTGAGATATTTTAGGAACCTCTTTTCACTGACTAGCACTCAACATGAAATATTAAGTTAGAAGATAAGCCCTACTAAGATACAGTTTGTTTCTTTTTCTCCAAGATAAACTCCCTGATGTAACACTGAATCTCTGTCAGCTTGTTTATTTTTTTTAATTTCGCACTTCATGACAGGTAAATATTTAATACCACTGGATGACTTATTCATGGTGAAAGATCTTTCAGGATTCTCAAGGACTCACTACACTAATAGAAATGCAATTAAGAATAATTTACTTAAAAGCTGTAAATGGTAACTGCACAGTGCACACCTCCACTCCCAGCTGTACAGGCCCAGCTCAGAGACATACTCAAAACACAACATCGAGACACCAAAATTTCTCATGCACTACACCCATATTAAAATGTCATTGGCGGTTGATTTCAACTTCATTAAACCTTAAACAGTTTATTGAATAATTAGAAAATACCATAAACATGTATCTTATTCCTTCGAAGAGCACTGTTATAAAAGGGATGACACATACTACATTTAGCCTAACTTTTTAACAGATTCTTAAGTACAAATAAAAAATAAAAATCAGCCTGATGAGACAAAAGCAACAGGTAGAAACTATGAATAAATAAGAGAACGAACCAAGGACTTTACATTACCTACTGAGAAAATAAAGATTAGAAAAATCCAGTAAAAGGAAAATGAAACAAACAAACAACAAAACAAACAAAAATCAAAAACCCAACAACCAAGGCAAACTTCATCATAGAATTTGCAAATTCTGAGCTTTGTTGCACAAGTTTATAGATTTCCAAGGCCAGAGACACAGGTCCATTTGCGTTAATCAGATCTCTAGACAGGCAGACATAAAAGCTACTCCAGTTAGCTTGAAACATACACATGGACTACTATTAGCACACAATTAGCTTAACCAAGTCAACTCACAACTTCCAATTTCTGTAAGAACTTATTTTTAAGTTGTGTACAGAATGCAGCTGGATGTCATTAATGTCTAGTCTAACAACTAGAATTCCCCTTTCCACAGACTATAAACGGCTGTGTGTAAATAATTATAACACCAGGCTTGAAAATTCTGATAGGAAGTTTAATGCCAGCAATGGCAACTGAACTTGGATTTCAAATGTGCTCGTGTGGCACATGAAATTGTATCAGCAAGTGTAGGAGATCAAACACTCTGTGAGACAATGCACATTATCATATCAGCAGCTCATCAGCAGTGGCACAAAGGTTACAGGGAGTAACACAGGTCAGGCAAGTTCTGATTTATTACTAAAAACTGCTTTATTATAATACCTGCAGATACNTAGGAGATCAAACACTCTGTGAGACAATGCACATTATCATATCAGCAGCTCATCAGCAGTGGCACAAAGGTTACAGGGAGTAACACAGGTCAGGCAAGTTCTGATTTATGGCACTTATGCCCCCCACCTGTTATTAAGCTTGCCAGTCAAAAAACCCCATTCAAGCCCCCGAGATGCTGTAAATAAATGCCTGGCTAAGTAGCCAGGTCCTGCACTGTGCCCTGCAGGCCACAGAAGTCAGGCTGTAATCGACTGGCTGGAAAAAGCAAGTTAATAGTTGTGGGTCTCTGGTTTATCCCCAGGAGTTTCACACTGCAGTTCCGTAGCAAAAGAATCCACTGCTAATTTCACCCTCCCTTATATAAATGTCAGGCATGGTGTATTAGCCCATCCCTTAGGGACTCACGTGCACATGTTTTTTGTGAACAATATTGTAACAGCAACCTTGTTATGAAAGCCCAAGTTGTTTGGCAATCCCACACACAGCAATAAGTAAAAATAAATAAATAGACCTCACTATTACAGGTAATAAAACTGCTCAGATAAATACGCTTAAGCATAACAATCATATTACAGAGCAAAGCAAATCTCAGCAAAGTCAAATGCTTTAGAAATGGTGGAGGTTGTGGTGTAGTTTTCTGTTTAGTAAAGTATTCACTTGTGTTTTGAACAAATTAATAGAATTGCTTTTATGAAAGAATTTCATCATGACTATTACAAAAATAAATAAAATAAACTCTGTTTTCAAAAGCATCATCCCAGAACAATTCACCTACTTATCACCAAATCCTTCAAGCTGGTTTTGTATTATATCATTCATATTCCTGCTTTGAGAATTGGCTACCCCAGCTTCTCTTTGCTCATTATGAACTGAAATAAATAAATAAAAAGAAAATCCTTATCAAGATACATAAATCCAGCAGTAATCCTCTCCCTCCAATAAAATAATCTAATACAAATAATGCCTAAATGACATCAGAAGTTTGGGGAGAAAAGGAGGAGGGAGGTGAAAGAGCAAAAGAAAAGCACTGAGTCTTCTGTCACAGTCAGGCCACTTGGTCACAAAAAGTGCTCTCATTTTAGGCTGAAGTGTAAAAAAATGGTGTTTAGGACTAGTTTCCTGGGGCCAGCATGAAAAGTAAACTGCATTTTGTAATGCCTTAAATTAATTTAATCTCTTCATTGTCTGGTTCTTGTGTGGTTCCGAGAGAAAGAGCAGCTGCTGTCATACACATGGATTTGATCCAACATATAAACATGGAACTACAGTTCCAGCTATTTTAATGGGGTTACAGAGACGTGGCCATTGGAATGTTTCAATTTTTACTACATACAACAAACAACAGTGAAGAAAAGAAGTAGAAGGAGGAAGAGTGGCCTGAGAGAAGCCATTTTTATGAATTTTGCTGTGCAGAACACTTACAAAATAGTTTTAGTGGAATGAGGATTCACCACATTAAAGAATAATAACACAGGCAGCAAAAAATAATTATTTTTGTGTTGTATCAGATCTAAACCAAGTCCAATAAACATAGAGAAGATCTGTAGTGACAGTACAATAATGGAGAACCCAAACCATGGCTTCTGCCAAGGATGAACAGGCCTGAAAATAACTTAGAAGTTATTATGAAATGAAGCCGTTGGGGGTGAGGAATAAAACCAACACCTATTCCATTTCAAAAGGAGACAGGATTTACTGGCAGGTATGTTCTCTTTAGCCTACAGTGCCATCGTCTGGCTATGGAAGCTATATCATCAAGGGGTGGGAAATGCAGCCAGCTAAACATTTAAATGTAAAAAAATGAACAAGCCTTAATACTATGCACATTTGTAAAAATACGTGATACTGAGGGGAGTTGTAGTATTTACATGGAAAAGCATTGAATGCATGAATGAAAATATGATTCCCAAGTAAAGACAGAACACGAGAGCAGAACATTCAAATCAACTGACTAAATCTATGGCTAGAAATGCCATGTAATCTAGAATCATGTTTGTCTCATCATTTTTTTGTTTTGTTTTGTTTTTTTTAATAGTAATTAGTTTAAACTTTAAGTTATACTATGTAATTTGAAAAACATTGCTAAATAGTTTATGATTGGGGACCTTAGAGGCAAATGCACAAGGGGATATTTCATTAATTAAGAAACTACAACAACAATGTATTTTGAACTACCCATCTTGTCACATTGAAACCACATATAATCGTCTCTGTACTTCACTATGCCAGGAAAAAAAAAAAAAGAAAAAATAAAAGAGCATTTTCTTTCTTATAATGATTATTACAGCACCCCTCTAGTTTCTGGAATTGCTCAAATAAAAGCAAGGAGAGACATTTTTGGTAACTACAGACTGTTACGATCATCAGTCTGGTCCTACAATTCAGATCTATAGGATAAAAAATCCCCAGTACATGATGTACGTGGCCCTGGGAAAACTCACAATAAGCCTGGGTAGGTTGCAAACACACAGGAAAGTAAGAAGCAAGGCAAGAGCAGTTTGTGACATTTACACCAACAACTTTTTTAAAGTGACTATGAAGTTTCAGAGCTCTTTTAATTAATTTTGAAGCAGTGTTTGAGGTGAAAGAGGAAGTACAAGGAATGTTTTGAAAGAGAAGTCCATTAGCATGCAGAATAACTTGGTCTAGGATCCAATCTGACTCAATTCTCACAGTGTTCTGTACCAGATTACAACAGATCAGATCTGAGTATGCTGCTGTTTGGTTTAAAGGCATAAAGTTAATAAATTCCTAATGGAGTTCAGCTTACAGAGCCTCCAAAATAAATATGGACACTCTGACACAGTTTGTACCAGTTAAGAATCTTGAAAACTGTGCAAAACTTCTAAAAATTATGACACTTTCCTTTGAGGATTTGACTTTAAGAACAAACATTAAAAGATTTGGAGCCCAATCATCTCCAAACCTCACAGCAACAACTAATACTTGCATCTACTCCAGCTGAGGCTGGAAGCATTGCAAGTGAGCCCACATCATCCGTTCTTTCACCCAGATGTAATGGGATGCTTTTTTCCTCCTGCAGTGAGACAGAGCCTCACTGCAACCACAGCTGCAACGTAAATAGAGCAACCTCACCCAGCTGCCTTAATTATCTTAATGGCCACTGCAAGGACTGAGGGAATGCCCAGAATCACAAAGTTTTTGGAGGTTCTTCAAAGGAATTTCAATCACACAGCAACATTCCATTTAAATTCATTTGGAAATGCCAGTGACTGTGGATAAGGTCACCTGGGCTGATCTGAAGAATGAATTTCCACTCCCTTGAAAGCATTTGCTTCTCACTGCAAACAAAAAACGGCCAGAACTCCAGCACCCGGTGCGTTGGCGGGTTACTCTGCTCAGTGTAGGAAAGCTGGGATAGCACAGACCTCTTTTAAAAAAAGCAGTCGGCGGCTGAGATACAATCAGCTTTTTGGGACAGAATCTGGAAAAGAAGTGCAGCAGGAAAACACAAGCATGTGGAAATTTGTGCTCGGATCAAAACTAGGTACATGGTGGACATGGACAACCTTTGCACTTGCTGAATTGACAAATCAAGCTCTATTTCCAAGCATCCCAAAGGAAGGGAAATACACTGTCAAGGCAGATTCAGTAAAGTCCACTAGCTGGAGCAAAATTTAAAAAAAAAAAAAAAAAGTAGGTATCATGTTAAATAATAATTCAAGTATCAAATCAATGAGGGCTCTGTCACTACATGGAAACAGAAAAACAGGTTTGCACATTTAAATGTCTCCCTAGAATGAGTTGCAGAAAAAATTAATTTCTACATCACATTGTCTGTGATTATTTGAAATTACTTAATCCTTTATAGTAAAATACATAGGGAAATTACCATGTCAGTGTTTTAGACTAAAACATCAGGCAAGAACACATGGAAAAACCAAGACTGTGGTATGGGTGGCAGAAGACAAGATAGTTTGAGACACAAAACTCGGTCACTAAATTAGGGAGAACTTCGTAGTCCACAGAACTGAAACAATTAAGACATGTCCTTAATTAATATTGTTCTTAATCTGACACACATTTTTAAAGAGATTTTGACTGATACAAATGAAGCTGTCCTGAAGAGATGGAGTGTTCCTTTTCTGCATGCTACTGAATTTTAATGCCCTCACAGATTTGATGCAATACAGATTCTAAAGGTTTTCAGTTTACCTTTTGCAATTTTTTTACTTAGACTGTGTAGTAAAGATTCAAAATTCGTTACATTTTAATAAAGAGTGCATCACAGTTCTTCAAAAGCATTTTATAGAATATCACCAATATAGAAGTGCAAAGTTCTTCAGTAGTTCCAACTTTTCTTGAAAACGACTCAAATACTGTAATGAGAAATTTCATCCCAACATCAGTTAGAAATAAACTGAGTAAGCATTTTGCATCTTCAACAGCAGATAAAAGACATCAAAGCAGATATAAACCCAATGCTTTTAATCTAGAAATGTGTATTACTGCTTTGGAAAAGAATGGTGGAGATATTGACTCGCCAAGGTCACAAGAGCCAGCCAATATGTTCTTGACTGGATGTTACCTCCCACCCCTGGCATCTCAGAGTTAAAAAGCAAAACCTGATTTTCTTTGGTTGTTGTGAACCAAAGAAATAATGGAATCCCCTTAGGAGAAATACAACAATACAGTCAGATGAGGACAAAGAAAATACAAGCCAGCAATACAATAAAACAGCATAAAACTTTGGGTGCAAAGGCAAAAATTTTCAGGATGGAGCAGTAACAGCATCTGAACTGTGATCATCTAAGGCACAAAGAGCGTTTTCCATCCAGTTGGTGTGACAGCACCTCAGTTAGTACAGTAAGATTTTACCCCTGCCTGCAAATTTTGTCTTAGATTATTCATTAAGCAATTCCCTGTTCAGCAAAAGGCCATAGCAAACCAAAAATTTTAACACATCAAACAAATTTGTTGAAACAGATGTTCCCTGCTGGATTGCAGACAATTCACACATGTAAAAAACCTTCTCTTTTCCTTAGACTTCAACCTTTATCAAGTCTTGAAAGACACTAACAGACATCAGATTTTTTTAAATGGCATTGTTTTGAAATCAAAATGTTTGCTCCTTGCATGGTATGCATATTGCCATTATCTAGGAAAAAAGGCTAAATTAACTTTATTTTGCACGTTAGCCTGCTGATAAGGAAGGATAAAAGAAGCCTTAGACTTTGAATATCAGCATTCTTTTTTCAACATTTATACTGTATTTTTTTCAGAAATAATCCCTGATCTTCTAAAAAAGAGTTGTGAGACAGCAAGTACGACATAGTGGGACATGCCTGTACCCCAGTCCTTTTTATATTGCCCTGGGTGTCCTATTTTGGTACTGAAAAGAAGAGATAAATGGCAGAATCCCTCGATTTTCCTGACCTTGATCAAGAAGAACAAATTTTTAGCTGAACTGTGCAAAACTTCTATGATTACATCAATCTAATCTGGAAAGCACATGGTTTATATATAAACCATGGTCTCTGTCTCATCCATCAAACTGAAAGACAATAAAACATACCTCTGTAAGAAAAAATGAAAAAAAAAAATCTATTAACCCTTATTTTACTCCTTACATAAGAATCCTCAACAATGTTTCAAAGACTACAGAAACATGAATACATATTCAGGTTTCTAAACTTGGATATATACAAATTTAAATGTAAATGCTCTTATAGTAATAGGATTCATTAGAGAAAAAGACACTTTGCATGACTGCTGAAGAAACCAGTTCTGAAATAATGGAATTAGGAAGTTTTGATCAAGCTGTCCAACACCAGGCAGCCATAAAAAGCCATCTATTGCTACAGAGAAAAGATTTACCTGGCAAGAGATCCAATACAACATAAAAAGACAAACTGGAATCAATGAGAAATGAATTGGATTACTGGACAGAAGCATATTCTTGCACGTGTTCAAGCTACTGGGAAAGTAACAGAGCCAGCAGGTATAAAACAAGCTTTCCAAATGTCTGCTTACCCTTTCATGATCCAATCACAGCCATGCTGTTAATCAGGTTGGATTACATCCCAGATATTAATTTGGCAAACAAAACAATCGTCTGATTCAGTCTGTCCCCTTCAAAAATGCTGCAAACAATCTGCCACTGCTAATCTCGCCACGCGTGTGCTCCTGGAAAGCCATCTGATCAATGTGTGCTGGGATGAGAGAAGAAACCTAGTCACATCCAAATGCCATAAGGCTTTCCCTATCCACTAACAGTGTGTGTGTCCTCTGCTTCCCATTCCTGTGCTGGAATATGCACAGTGAAGGGAGGCAGCTCAAAGAGTTATGGACTCCTTTTGACTAAAAATAAATAAATCCTACAGATGAACTCATGCTGTGTATGAACAGAAGACTGCTGGCTCAGGAGGCGAAAGCATCACTCCCTCACTGACCAGAGTCCTGTCCTGCTGCTGGGATTCCTTCCTGGAAACACTTTCAGCAGCTGGAGGCTTCCTCTGCATCTCCTGGGGGTTTGGGTTGGGTTAGGTTTTTTTGTCTCTTCACTTAATAAACTCTCCTTATCTCAACTCATGAATTCTCTTGCTTTCACCTTCCCTGTCTCTCTCCAATCCCATTGTCAGATGGCTGGGGGTAACTCAGCTGCTGCCTCAGCCAGCTCACCACAGTGTGTTAAACCCTTTGGGTGACATTTTCTCCCTTCTCCTTTGCTGTGACAATGCTGTTAAGCACAAGCAATACTTCTCTTTGAATCACTATTTTCAGAGAGCCTCAATTCCCAAAAAGAATCCCCACAACGAGCCAAATCCTGGACAATACCTGGGTACCAACAGAGGGGGTTAATAGAGAGGAGGAACAGGAGAGCTCCAGCCTCTGGAGCCAAACATTCCTGGTGTAGGATTCCAAGCCTGTCCAACAGACTCAGATTGCTGCAGGCACAGAACTGACCCACAGAGCAACCTCTGCTCCCATCCATAGTTATGATGAAGACATGGTATAGAAGAAAAAGACACAAATGAGAATTTTTAATACCTAATATTCCAAAATGTTTCCATAAGAATCTTCTTGATACAAGGAGAACAAATGCAAAAATATAAGCCGTGGTTCAATTCCTAAAAGGACTCTAATTTTCAATATCAAAATTTAAACTTTCCATAGAGATACAGTATTTGACACAGAAGGAATGTTATTTATCCCTCTCCATTTTATGATTTAGAGCAGTGGCTGGCACTGAGTTCTTCTCACAAATCTCAAGTACCATTTCCAAGTTTCCTGTACAACAGTTTCAGTGAAGAGTACACAGGACTACACAACTTTTACACCACAGAGAAGCAGCCTGAGATCAGACCATTTGTCAGGTTTAAATAAAGACAAAGCAACTGCAACTTCCACTATAGCAGCATATTTATGGGCTTGTTTCCACAGGAGCTCTACTACAAGGACTTCGAATAAATCACAAAAGAACTCGCATTCCCATTCTCTTTTTCTGGAGAAATACATGATGTCTAGATTTCCACCTCACCAACAGGGCTCTTTAAGGATCGTTCATGAAAACAGGCCTGTTAGTGGCTATTTTCCTTACTGAGAGGAAAACTGAAATGTAGGAACAAAACATTTCTATGCCTAAGCACAGGCTGACAACAAGTTAAATGAAAGAAAAGCCCCTGACTTGAGACTCTCCTGTCTGTGCAGGGATCATTTTGCTCACACCAGTGTAAGGCCTCCCTCCCCTTTCAGTGCTCTTCAGACCAGGTCCAAAAAAACCCCTGTGACCACAAAAATACCTGTAAAGAAGGTGGGTCATAGGTACATGCTGTTAACTCGGTCCTTCTTTATCAAATCTCCCACATCTTTATTTTAAAGAGTGAGAAAAAAGACAGGGCAGAAAATGTCAACTGGAAACTTAGTTTTCTCTAAAGTATCAGTGAAACTCTCTGGCACATGTAAACAGTATAACACCACACACTGGGGAGTCTGGGCTGTGAAAAGCTGACACCACCCAAAACCTTTTAAAAGGAAATGTAGCACCACAGTACCAAAAGTTGCACTGCCCCATTGCTGTGAAGTTTTATTGGTTCACAAACACAGACAAGGTCCAAGACATGTTCTCATTCATAGCATACTAATATTTATAGATCTGTGGGGTTTTCCCTTTTTTATGTAACTTCAAAAGCCAATTTCCCTCTGTTTTTATACCTGTTGAAAACTTAATGGCCAGATGTAAACAAAATTTCAGCAAGGCTTGAGTCTCTCATTAATTATTTTCAGTTAATTTTGACAGGTAATTAGCATCAAATCAGACTTCAGTTTTCCTTCTCCCCTCTGATTTTTGTCCCCCTGAATCTCAATATTTTAACTTTACAATTAGCCAAGTATTAAAGCAAAATGTTTTCTTCTTCTGCCCCCTCCCTCGTCCCCAGGTGAAACATAATTACTTGTATGCAATGCAGGTACAGTACATAAGAATATATGCCAAAGTAACTTGGGCATACATTTACTTCAGTGATACTAAAATATTTTATTCATGCATATAAAAGAACGCTCTTTCTAGCTCGGTGAACTTTTTAGGAGTTATTAGCAGGAATGTGTCATATGCCTAATGAAATTTATTTCAAGGTAGAAGAGATTTTAAAAAAAAAGTAGAATAAAGTCTGAGAACTAATTCTGTAGACAATCGCAGAATTATAATTTTAAGATTCATCAACACATCTTCAAAATGAAGATTTGAAAAAAATCTCCCAATAAAAGTATGATTTATTTGCAACAGCAATAACGTTTATACATAGTAATACAGGGATAGGAGATGTGACAGGTATAGATGGAACACGTTGGCAAAAAGACACACTGTAGTAGAAGCTTTTTTTAGCACCCTGCCCTAGCAGGTATTGCAGCCCAGAAAATACACTATCCATGTCCCTCCTGTGTATTCAGCATATGTAAAAGTCATGCAGCAGAACACGTTGACACTTCAGTGGGAGGTCAAATTATTGTTTTGGCACTTCTGTCACGCCTGTCACTTCAATTCCACTTCATCAAATTACAGATTGCTAGATAGAGTTGGATTAAGGAGAAAGACAGACACACACACACAGAGGAGCAACTGTCACCACTTCAGTTGTGAAATCCCATAATTGCATGTCACTGACAGCAGGAACAAGAGAGCAGTAATAGGGCTGACATTATGAGCATTCAAATACCAGGAAACTTTGCAGCAAGACTTTGCACTCTGTCAAGCCACATGCCAGGAAATGGACTGGATTTCTGAGCAATTCCTCATATTAGAATTGCCAATATTTATTAGGCTGACTAATTCAGTGTCTTAAGTTCCAGGGCAACTTTCAGCTCCTTGTTTTTCCAGAAGTATTGCTGTTATTTGAACAGAACATAAAACTAAGACAAAGGAGAATAAAATCATTTGAAAACTGATATTTAAAAATATCACTAAAAGTAGTATGAATAACAATAAATATTGCCTAAACAATGCAGGTTATGGGTTTGATTCAACTTTCTGAGTTTTAGGATCCTTGGAGTGCAACAGATCTTGATTTCAAATAATTGTGAAGGAATTAGCCATGAATTTCAAGTAACTTTTCTGGTAATAAACTAACAAACAACCCACACCACACACACACAACCCTTAGATAACTTTACCCTTTTGTGGAAGTTGGGGAAACTTCCAGCTCTGTACTGAGGAAGGCTCAAGAAGCATCACATAAATCTGACTTACATGAGCTGAGATGTCAGGGGAAACATCTGCTGTGCTGTGACAGGAGGATGCTATTCCTGGAACAGCTCATTATTCCCCCTCTGGGTTACTCCCCCTGCTTCCTGAATTCTGGGGTCAACCTTCTACACTTTGTGTGGTCCTGTCCTGCAATGGTTCAATAACACCTGGTACTGTTTGTACAACAGTGAAAGAGGCAGGAGAAACAGGAATCATTTGTTCACTCTGTTAGACATCAGAAGGGCCATTAACATTCAAAACTTCCTTAGATCCCTCTAAATCTATACCCAAATATAACTTAGACACTTCCTTACCAACCCATTGGAGCCTATGATCTTCCCTCACAACAAAAAATTATTTCTTTTAATGTGAGTAAAAATGCATCTCAATAATCTACACAATTATGCAGATTGCACAATGCCTTCACAAGGGAATAAAAATGACATTTATTCCTACTCACTGCTAGAGAGCCCCTAAATAGCAGAAAAAGGGATTACCATGAAAGGAAACAGTACAATAACAAATCCACATCTATGATGCCAGTAGTTGACTTAGTCCCTCCATGATGTTTATCAGCTCCTCATTATTTGATACCTTTATTAATTCCATTCTACAGTAATCTGAAGAAGATTAGAGAAATTGGATAAGTATTTTCTCCTAAAAATAAAATTCCCTTAAACTTCCATGAAAAACATCTTAATATGATCACTATGAATATATTTTAAAAAAAACCAAACAGACCTGCAAGAAGCCACTGAATAGACAAAGGAAAATATATTTGTAATGCTGTTTCTTTTTCTCCTCATTTTGTCTCAGACACACTTTATAACCTCACCTACATCTGCCCTTCACACTTCTACTTCCCCATATGTAACTCAAGCCGTATAACTGTAAGTACTTTCCTCATAGGTGTTTTTAATTTGTTTGTAAAGTAATTTGAGATCCACTGACAGAAGGTACTAAAAAAAAAATAAAAAAAAAAAATAAAATATTTTCCACAGCAGGCAGAGAAAAGGAAAGGCACTACTGCCTACCCTGTATCCCACAGCAGGTAACAGGGAGTTATGAAACGTTATGTCACTCCAGGGAACTTTCCTAACTTCCTGACCTATCAGGTTATTGCCCTAATGCACTCCCATAAACTCGACAGCTCTCATAAAGCTCTGCGCTCCCAGCGCTCAAGTGGGAAATTTTTAAGTCCAGATGCGTCTCAAAAACATTCTCTCCACGAGCCCCTTCCCTTCTCCAGAAGGGAAAATGCAGCAGGATACCCTGGGTGACCTTGAGCCCCTCGCTAATGGTGCTGAGCTGCTGCTGAACGGGGGCATTTTGCTGCCTGCAAGGAACAGGCAGGAGAATGTCACTGCACATTACAGCCAGCACAGCCCCATTAGGGGAAGAATAAACTGAAATAAAACAGAAATGAAACAGCCAGAGCTGAAGAATAAAACATTCCCAGCATAGTAAAAACGAGCTGAGACAAAATTATCCAGCACAGAAAGGTCACTGTAAGTTAACTTTCAGTTTGCAGTGTCAGTTTTCCATTTCAGGTGGAAATGTCACACAAAAGATGTCAGGAGATAACTTTATATCAGAGTTTTGGTTTCACAGCATTGCCATGAATAATTTGATGATATGACAATTGCAGAGTAAAACAAAATATGTCCTTTATGCTCTTTTCAGATCTCAAAGACAGAGCAGGATGGGGAGAAATCTTATTTACAGTTTCTTTTTATATTTTTGAAGACTACCGTTTGAAGCAAGTCCCATAGAAGCATATGGAAAAAAAAAAACATAACTGCTCAGACCAAGATATGAACTGAGACTAAATAGAAAACAAGAAAGATTTATGAGGGGCAGGTTTTTCAGTTAATAGGAGATGATGGAGCTGTGTAAGAGCAACACCAACAAAAAGGCTGTACACATTAGAAGTCTTAGAGACAGACTATAGTTTGGTTATATCAAATGGAAGGATTTCAAAGGAATCCACGTTCTCTCCCTCTTGGCAAAATGGCCAATATCCTTATTAATTGCCTTCCACCAGAGCTATTTTGTTTGTGTCCAACACACAGAGTTATATCAGAAAATATGGGTAGAAGGAAAAACAACCTGACCATCTGTCATCGTCCTTGCAATAGCAAAACATCACACAGGCTTTGAAATCACGACTCAAATACCAAAACGTCACATGGCTAGCTGCAGATATCACTGTATTTTCACAAAAATCACACTTGGTATGTTTTTAACAGGTTTCTCCCTGTGACAATTTAAGGGTCACTTTTCTACATATGTTTCTTTGAGAAGCAAAGCTGAGCCATTTCTGTGATCGCGTGGTTCATTAAACACCCAATATTGTGATGTTCAGAATGGTGGTATGAGATCCGTACAAGAAAGTCTGGGTGTGACAAATGCAGAAAAAAGTATTCACTATGCAGGAAATGAGAGTACATGCACTTATGGGTCCTCTGCTGGGAATGGTAAAGGCAATTCAGTAATGCCTAATTATCCAGGCCAGAGAGAGCAGACTCTGCATTACTTGTCACCTGGTATTCTCAAACCTGGGAGCTTTTATCCTTGCAGAAAATAAATAAAAATCTTACATGAAAAGGTCAGTCGAAGACAATGGAAGGAGAGACAGATCACAGTGATGAGGTGGTTACAATAATTAACTGCTACTTTGTAATTTACAGAATAATAGATTTCAAAATAATAAGTACAGTTATTAAATTTGAGTTTGCCTCCAGGCAATGCTTTGGTCCTGGTTACATAAATTTCTACTTCAGAAATTATAGATTAGGAAACTTCTGAAAAAAAGGAACACAAGAAAAGGCACCTTGCAGGTTTGTATTTTGTGGTTAACTGGGAGAATTTCCCATTAATTACTAATGATATAGTTCATTAGTAGTATATTTCATTATGGAAGTGCAAATTATTAGATACTAATGATGCATGCCCTAATTACAGCAGTTTGTCTTGATTTCAAGTTAGACGAAATAAAAATATTTATTTACAAGTTTTCAGGTTTATGAATTACATTACATTCTTAATGGGTGCTTTCAACAAACATGAAACAATGCATTAGCATTAACCAAGATTGAGGTATCTGTATTTGATGATGTCTGGTAACTCTCTCCCTGGACTGGAAAGAACAACTGCCACTTAAACTTGGCAGAAGCTTCAGTTTTGGGACCAAACTCAGAGAAAAGATGAAACATATCATCATGCAATAACAGGTGTTTATCAATTTCTGCTCTTTCAAAGTGCTGCCACAAAATAACAAAAGGAAGAAGAAAAATTGAGGGGTTTTCTAGACAATCCTTCCTGCTAATTGCAATCCCTGCATGTGAAAGCTGGATATCCTGAGTCACTGAAGGTGGAAATAACCCTGGAGGAAACCACCCCACCTCAGAGCAGTCACTTTGAGTCACAAGCAGTCACAAGAGAAAGTATCAGACACACATCTCCTTTAATTCCCACTGAGGTACAAACCACAGTACCATAAACCATTAAAAACCCCACAGTTTGCTGGCAGCAGGCTGGTGCCTCTGCTAGGTAAAAGGCAAGCTGCAATTCAAGGAAGAAGAAATACAACACATTGATAAATTGTTGTCCAAGGCTTGTCAGGCTCCTGACACATTTTCCCATAACTCACATTGCAAAAAGAACTTCTGGGTTGGGCAGTTTTAGCACTTGCTACCAACACCAAAAAAAGTCAAAACTTGGGGTTTAGAAGTAAGGTCCCAGAGTGGATTTTAGCACACTCTAAAAGAACGTGAACCTAAATGGAAGCACCTGGAGAGTTTGATAAAAGCTAATGCTGAGAACCTGCAGCCCCAGTGGGACAGAGTGAGTACCAGCTGAAGTTAGAGACTTGAAATCACATGTCATGCGCTCACCACTTCCACAAACTCAGTTACTATTGGACACAGTAATACCCTAAGCACAGATCTAGTAATCCAGATTTTCAAATTTCAGAAGCAACAAATATTTAAACAAAACACCTTACTCTCTTTAAAACTGGATTGGTATTTATTTCTGACAATTTAATTTATTTTAGGCTGGGGGTTTCTTCGCAAAGTCTTTGTTTCTTGGTTAGTTTTTACCATTAGTAAGGTGAAGAACACAACTGAAAATGTATTTTATATTTGGTTTCTATTTGTCCAGAGAAAATAAAACTGGAAACATTTGTTTTAACCAACCCTTTAAAAAAAAAAAAAAAAAAAAAAGGTTTCAAAGGTACCACTTACAAAGCAAGAAAAAAGTCATCTTGCTGTCTTACAAATATTTAACACAGTATGCCAACTTTATCATGAAAGACACACCATAACTTTCTTAATCACATAAATGAGGAATAGGAAGTGCAACTGCCTTTTAAACTTTTTGTAGCATAAAGAGATTAGGACTACAATTCCCTTCTGAAAAAGCAGTTATTCAAATTTCTCACAATTATATTCAATAGAGTAAGACTGTTTTGTCCCCAGTGAAGTAAAAATACAACATGAACACATACACACATAAAGAAACATAAAATAATTTCACATGGTTTAATTAAAAAAAATCAAACCCAAATAACAACCAGAGAAAATCCCACCTATGAGAGTTGCCTGACAAATCACATTAAAACAAGCCACTTACTTTTCTGTCCTCAGGTTCTACACCAGAACTGCACTCTGCTTTAGTGTCCTGAAAGCACAAAGAGAGAAGCCCATGTCACAAAGCACATTGACTAGCACTAGGGAACAGCTCAGGCTGAAGAACTGTTATTTTTGTACACAGAGTATATTTAAATATACAATGTTTAGTATTGTGCCTTTAGGTGAAGTTTATTAAGCTTTACTACATGCATAAATTTAAAGACAGGGTTGAAAGAACACAAAAAATCCCCAAGCCTATGTCAATACAGTGTAGTCAGCTCTTAAGAAAAAAAAAAAAGATTTTACAGTATACATCTCCTTTTTTATTGCCATCCTGAGGAAAATATATTTCTTGCTCACTTCTTTTTTAGTAAACTAGAGATGGAAGCTGAAAGAAATATAAAGGTAAGCTAAAGAGGAAAAACTGCTCAACCTGCTGTCTGTTACCAAGTGCTACCTAGCACTTGATAGATATATAGATATTTGTGTCTGAATCTCATTGCGACGTGCAAGAGCAGCAAAGCATCTATTTAGGATAAACATGTAAATGTGTGTGTGTGTGTACACTTGTACACATGTGGATATTTTGGACATGTTTTCTTCAGGAATGAAACAAATTATCTTAAGCCTAATGACACCCAACACAGGGTCCCTTTATTCTTACGGTATTTTGATTCATTGAGCCTATGGATTTTTGTGCTGAAGACATGCAGAGATAATGGTTATCACAAAAAATTATACTCTGAAATGCATTTATTGCTTCACACTCACCCTTTTTCCAACAAATTGCTACTGGAAACTGAGTAAGCCAAATACAGTTCAAGTCACTAAACTGTAGACAAGTGACCTACTAATTTTCAACTTTACTTTTCTAATGAGGATATTCTTGGAAGCAAATTTTGCTTAACTATTGCAGCTTTAGAGATTTCTATTGGGAAAAGAATAACACATGGATGAGGGACAATTTTTTGTTAAAAGTACTTCCCCAGCCTCTCAGGGAAGCTGGAACTACTCTAATCAGATTCTGGATTATTGGCTAGTTACTTGCACATAAATTCCAAGATGCAAATTTAAGGCTGATAGCAAATAGCAGCTCCTATTAAAAATGAAAACAAATGTAAAATAAAGAATTTATGTTTCTTCAACAGCATGCCCATTCATCTTAAATGAAGGACTGGTTTTACTTCAAAGCCAAAGACTTCTTATCTACACCTGTAAAGGATTTTAAAAAATTAAATCATTCAACCAAGTAAGGTGAAGCAAGGTTTCCTGGAAAAAAAAATTTAATTCACAGCAAATTATATTAAAGATGTTTTCATGAGGCATATAAAGTTGCATCACTTAAGCAGCAAAAAACCATTTCTTATTCTAGCCAGTCCGATACATGAATCAGCACCTCTAATACTCTTTATATTCCATCATTTTTCATGGGGAACCAGAGTGTACTTTGCGAAATATAATACGCAAACATTTTCTTTCAAGTGTGACTTACTGGCAGCCAGACAGTCTCTCACCATGTCTCCCATGTGGAGGATAAGGAAATACTCTCTCTGCCTACAGGCTCACTTCCTGAGACTGTTTGGATATTTACATTCACTTCTTTTCAGTGAGTGAGTGAAGGAAAAAAGTTCTGCTTTTAAAAAGCCTTCTGCCTGAGGGGAATGAATTCAAACTTCATTAGCACCAGTGCTCTTCATGTCCTAGCTGTGCCCTAAGTCACCTTTTGGAAAGAATGTAATGTTCTCTAACATATTTATTGCTTAATCAAAAATGAATCATATCTTTCCATATTACCAAGGACAAGAGTGGCTCTGTCTCACACACTGACCTAAATTAACTGAAAGCAGAATAAAGTAGCTCCTCTCAGACTGTACTCATGGCTATTACAGGCTCTCAGTATGATGGATATTCCTGAAGACCCAACAGCATTCTGATCCCTTCTGCTGCCCATGGAATATTTTAGTTTGCTGTTTCACCACTGTCCTTTCCCATGAAAAGCAATTTCTAAGAAACCCAAGTCCATAAACATTCATTATTCAATTAAAAATGCAGTTTAACCAGAATGAAACAAAACCCACCTTCCTCCCAGCACAGCTTCTCTGCCAGGGTTGTCTGGAGCAGCAAGGAAAGGCCACAAGTGCAGCCTTCAGCTCCCACGGACACAGGGGGGCCAGCCCAGCTGAGCCTCCCATGCTCGATCAGGAATTAAAGAGACAAAGAGCCTCACCTGGAACTGAGACCTTGCCTTTGACTGAGACCAGCCACCAGGAAAAGACTCGGGCTGAATAGCAAATTACATCATTTCTATTCTGTGTTTTATCCCTCAACATTAGACAATCATTTCATCCCTTAGTGTTTGGTTTTCTGTCTAAAGATATGGAAAGTGAATATTTATAAATTAACCACTGCATCTTTAGCAATGAAAACCACATCTGGATGGGTCCAATCACACTGGATATTGAAGCCAGCAAGAACTTGTTATCTTTGAAATTATGTAAAGTCAGATTTAGCTAAAGAAATAGCTGTATGTCTTCAAGGCTAGACACCTGGATTTAGACTTCTGCACACGGGCAAGATAAAAACCAATTAATTTTCTGAAGCAATTAGTGTTGTAATTCTTTAAACCAGTGAAGACACTGACTTAATCAAACCTATGTTTAAATATAAATGTTTGAGTATACATCTAGATCCTAGATATACCTCTTTTAAAGAAAAAGCATACACAGACCCTAAGCTTTAAAAATCATCAGAATGAATCATCTGTCAATCTCAGAGGAAGAAGGGAAGAAATGAGAATGTTCTTCTCTGGGAGACATCTGTGCTACTTTCTCTAAGTGCAAAATGAGAAAGTGCTGTCACTTCCTGTGTATTGCAAATTTCCCAGCTCTATGAATTATTTGAGATAGAGAAGCACCATTGCTATAAAGCGACTGTAAAACCCTAGAGATCTGAACAATGTATCAGGCACCTTCTTTAAGGTTGTTACATCCCAAAAAAAAAAAAAAAATGTAAAACCCCAGAAAATCTGTTCCTTCTGAAGAACTGTTTTAGGCAAACTGTGTAACGATAGAATACTTCATAGGATGTTTCATGCGAAAGATAGAATCAAACAGAAAACCCTCTCATCCATTTCAGTTTAAAACCAACACAATTCCTTTTTTCTCTAGGTGTCACTGCATAACAGCCAATTAAATAACATTATTACAAACATATTAAGAGCTCTATATTTTATATATTGCCCTTTTGGTCTGCTTTGTTTGGTAGCAGTAACTGGGAAACAAAGCAAGGTTTTCTGCAGAACATCAGGAGCAATGCAGGACAAGCACAGGGTTAAGAGCTGGGATTTTTGAAGTTTAACACACTGGGCTCTTGGGAAACAAATCTACCACCTTCGTTCAACAGCAGCATTACAAAAATGTTACTGAACAGAGTGAAAAGCTCTAGAAGGCAAAAGTAATTATTGATAGTAGCATGACCCTGCGTGACGTTTTGGCTTTAGGGTTGAGTAGAAACCTGCATATACTTTATTTTACATAGTTTCTGTAATTCTACATTTAATTTTACTCCTTGAATTTCAAGCAAGAATAGTGAAATCAGTATCCTGAAGTATCCAGTCTCCTCAAGTATTCCTATTTTCAGGAACAGTGAAATCAGCACCCTGAAGTGTCCATCAGTCCTGCTAGCACACCCCACAGCCGGAGTGGCCATGTGCTTTATCACACACTGTGCAGTTTGTTATCTCCCTGCCATCCAAACCTGATCTCCTCTGCTGCCCAGTCATCACAACACAGACTGCGAGACACCAACCACCCAAAACAACCATAAGGAACAAGAAACTTTAGAAAAGTTATCTGAATTTCCAACATCTTTTCTTTCCTCACGTGAACTATAAAAGGCAAACTGAATTCTTGTGTACACACTGCACTCCCACGGCCCAGAGGGAGGAAAGATGAGCCTCCAGAATTCCAGCTATCACAGTGTTCCCTCGGTTGCGTTTTTCTGTAATATCAAGGATGAGCAGTAGGTGGAAGCAAATAACCTTGTAAAATCCTGCTCAACTTCCCGTGAATGATACACCTATTGCTGGTCAGGTGTTTTACTCGTGTCCTTGGCATCCCAACAAGTGCCAACAAATAATGTTTTTTTCTTCACAATATTGGCTTCCAGTTTCATAAAACAGCCAGTAGTTTAGAAATAAAAGGTGGTTTGCATAGTTTGGGGTTTTTTAGGTTTGAAATTTGTACAACTGAAATGGACTCCTTTTAATGACTAAAGCATTCATAAAGGTAACATGATCTCAAACAAAATAAGAATATATATACACATATATAAAATTTACAAGTACACATTCAAATTCTAGGTTATTATTTTTTCTGGATACTTTTATTGACTGCTTAAATATTTCAAAGCACTGAATTACTGAGGAAAATGCTTAATGTTTTTCTCTATCCGTTGGCCATTATATTTCATTATTGCTGCTAACAAACAGGCTGCCAGCAGAAGAATTCATTTGAATTTCATATTAGTTCTATTTCATCCATCCCAGAGAACAAATTAACCACACAGTAATACTTACTGAAGAAGAGAATAAACGAAAAATGAACCCTTAGAATGTGACATTCAAGTCTTCACTAAGTTTGACCCCAGCAACTGAAGGACTCAGGCAGAAGCCTCCCCAAATTAACAAACCAATTCAAGGATTTGAATGGCTTCAACAGTTAGAATGTCGAAGGTGTAGGAGAGGAGCTTTATTTTGAAACAAATTGCTTCATCTCTATTTACTAACATTTGTGGACCAAGAGGTTTGTGTCTACAAGCTCAAACCAGGAGAAAACTGGGCCATCTGCACCTATTTCTGATGCCTCAGGGCACCCTTGGGGCTGCTTGAGTAGAGTCAAAGAGGAAACAACCCATCTGGTCACGGATTTAAAATCAAACTTCTCAAGATTTTAGGGAGATTTCTTGTCTTGTTTCTAGATAAAAGTAGACATACTGTAAGAGGAAGGTTTGCAAGACGCTTGGAAACTGAACTGACAAATTTTATAATAAAAAAATTACTGCTTATAAAAATACTGCTGTATTTTTAATACAGATTTGAAAGGCCTCGTGTGTGTGCCCTCCCACACACCCACCCACCCTCCGGCTGTGCCAGTGAACACCCAGCTCTGCTTTCTTCTGCTTCCAGCCATTTGCTTATACTCATTTACACTTTTCAAGGCTATCAAGAGTTAAAACTTCTTTTTCCACAAGGAAAGCTTTGACTTCCTCATAAATAAAGACTTGTTTGAGGGAACAGGTACTGCTGCTGCTGAAGCTTTATGGACTGGAGTATATAAAACCTTCACATTCCTCTTTCTTTTCCTTCTCTCACCTCCATGAGTTACTTGTCCTTTCCTTAAGTGCTCTCTAAATACTCAGAGATGCACAGACACGTCTCTGCACAGCACAGGATCCTCATGCCTCACACTCCCCTCCTCTCTCCAAACAGATGTTTCATTAGCCCAGTGATGCAGAGTTACCCGTGTAAAACTTCCACCTTTATCCTCAGATATCCCTACTGCACAAACCCACATATAAAATAGGCAGCATTCTCAGAAGACATATAGGTAATTTTAAGATGTGAATCAGTCATGTAGCAGTATCCAGCTGCATGTATTTGCTTTTGAAGCCTAGATCAGGTTAAGACTGAAATTGCGGCTAGTAAATATTTCATTTTCAAAGATGGCAACAGAAACTGACATGAGGTAAAGCTGTCAGTTTGGACAGTACAAAAACACTTTAATATTCCTAAATGTAAAATCATTTGATCTACAGGTCAAATCTGAAATTCCTTTTCTATATGTCCCTCTACTTTCAAGGCTGAAAATACACAGGAACTTCCAGAACTGTAAATTTTAATCTGTTAAAAATGGATTTTCAAACTAAATTTTAATTTATATAATAAAATTGCCTTAGGTGTCAGGTAGACCAACAGCCACATAAATAGTAGGATATTTGAAGTCACCGAAATCTAGGTGGTCAAAAGATACTCCTGATAAATTCAAGGAGCTGTTGAGAAAGCTGTTGATGTGATTTCAGCACGGCCACACACTGTGTAAGGTGGGTAAGGTGACAACTGGCAATATACACCCAGAGAACAGATGCAACTTTTGTAGAAAGAAATCTAATTTGACAGTTTATGTTTTCAAATTAACAACAGCACAAGGGCACAACACAATTCCTTAAGGAATCTCTCTTTTTTCAGTCAGGTTTCCTCCAGGAACAGACATATAAAATTGCTCTGTACCTCAGACACCTAAACAGCTTTAGAATATCTTTACTAAGTTTAGCCATATTTGACAGAGAAATAAATAAAAGCCCAAATATATTCCTGTATTTATCATAAATTAGTGTCTGAGGAAAAGACAGAACAACACTTGCAGGGCCGTGCCCTACTCCAGCTGATAAAAGACCCCAAAGAGATGTGAAGATGCTGAGACGAGGAGAATTCACTTAGTGAAGTGAAGTCTATGTTTACTGAGAGGGGACTGTGCAGGCACAGGGTACAAATCAATAATAAAACCATTTCGCTTAAGTCCAATTTTCACAAAATAAGTTCCTTCAAGACTGAAGAGGATTTTTGTTGAACTTTGTTTTAAACACAGTTCAGTAATTTTGGGCTATGTAGTGATAAAAAGCATAAATTTTAAATTAAATAGCGATTTTTCAAGCTTACAGAGTGACAGGACAGAAATTGTTTAATGATAGAAGATGTGTGATGACTGCAGAAGTCCCCTGGAAAATTAGGGCTCTTTAAAAGTCTATTTTGTCTTTGATATTACACTACACTTTTGATTACCAAAAAAGTTGAGTTTTATTATTTTAATATGTTTTCACAAAATATGGCTGTTTCTACGCAGCAAAACAGTTACATTCACAATAAGCTGGCTGTGTATTTACTGTACTTTCTTGAGTGAAAAAGTGAAGCAGAATTTCATATTGGACTCAAGACTTCCCTCAATAAACAACGCACAAACCTTCTCACTTCTGCCTCACTGAAGGGGAGTGAGTGGCTGAGTGAGGCTTTGCTGCCTACTGGGGTTAACCCACAGCAGTCAGAAACTTATTCTAATGTGTCAGTTCCTACCTATTCTCCAATGTCACGAGTTGTCAGGTCACAAATTATCTGGTGCTTCATACACTGAAAATTATTTCAGCTTCCTGCCACAGCTCAGTGTCATCCCACTAATGAGAATGCAGTGACAAAGGCATGAGTGAATACTGCCTCCAAAGGACTGTTCTTATCATGAACAAACTCAAAAGGAGCTCTGATGATGACAGTTATTGCTTTAACATCCAAGAGAAAAAAAAGAATTGAGCTGGAGCCTCAGGCAGTAAGTTTGTATAATTTAGCTTTGAGAAGTTTTCTTATCGACCAAGAGTCAGACTTTTTTGTTCTTGTTGGCAAGAAGAGAGTGACTGAGATGTTATTTCTTCTTCCATGCCCAGTGTAGGGTAAGCAAGCCCAGTTTCCTTTGAAACATCTGCCATGCTTTGCTGTCATGAAGACAGCAGAAACCCTTTGGTTTTACAAACATTTTCAGAAGCACACAGCTAAAAAGACACTGGTCACACCAGAGCCAATGTACAACACCCATTCCCTGGCACAGAGGGGAGCTAAGCCAGCCCAGGAGGGAGGCCTGCCAAGGAAAACAGACAAATGTTGTGGCACAGACGTGTTACTGCTCCAAAATGCTCAGCACTCAGCATTCCCAGCACATGCTCTTCTCCCAGTGCTGCAGCTCACGACGCTTGGTTTCTACTGAAGTGTTTCAGCACCAACACTCATGGACTTCTGGAGTCACCATAAACATGGTGTATTGTTCCTGCTACATCTTTTCTTGGCTATTTCCCCCCAAGCAGATGCTCACAGCACTAAAATGATGAGCAAAGGATCACTGAACACAAACGTCCCTGGCATCTTCTTGCAAAAGGATGAATGACTCTGTCTCAGTGCTGGTCAAGAGAGGTACCATGAAGTAGAAATAAACCAAACCAAAACAAACCACCCCCCCATTAAAAACCATAAAACCACACGGCCTCTTCACTCCCCTAAACCCCTTTCTTCAATTGTGCCCATAGATTTCCTGGCTTTGTGTACAGATCCACGTGCACTGAGGAATTAACCTTCTTTTTAAATAAGGAATATTGATTACTTAGTTGTAGTAAATACTTTTAAATAGCTAATAAGACAATGCAGTATTTTTTATCTGCAGATAATAAACATCTCCATGTAATAAACATACTCCATGTATGTAAGTACATTTCAGTATGTAACTGAAACATAACAGATCGTGCATTTTCTAAATAACTGATTTCATTGTATATTCAGACTGGCAAATGTTTTTCCCCCATAGGTGTGTATGAAAAATGAATGCAAAAATGAGCTATGGCATTTGGGAGAGAGAGGTGTCAGGTAATCTTAGAGCAGCATAACAAGAAGTTAATAAACAGATTTGGATCAATCAAAAAATTAAGAAAACCAGTTTCCTCCTCCTTTTCTTAAACGAGTAGAGAAATTAAAGGGAAAAAGTAGCCATCTAAATGCATTTTTTAAAAAGTTTTTTATCTTTATTAGTCTCATAATCTGCAATTTCTCACTCACCAGACAGGTTAAATCATCTATTCACAGCAGAAAATCCAGTAGGAATGAAACATCAAGCATCACACTATTGACTTTTAGGAGCTGTCCAGGACTAAAACCTCAGGAGTACCTCTATAACTCTCATTTTCCCTCCTGCCTAAACCCAAAGCTTTTCTACTTAAATGCACCAGCCATGAGCTGAGCCTTAAGATTGAGGCTGCAGGCTCTCGACCATTCCAAACGGGATAAGGACTCATCTCCCTGAACAGGGTAAGGACTCTTTTGCCATTTCAGAACCCGGAGATTTCGTCTCATTAACTCGTCTATCCTGTTTCAGAAGCTCCTCATCTTTTTGGCCTCTGAAATATCCCATTGCAATCCCACAGTTTAATTGCATATAATATTGAAAAACACATCCATTCATTTGGTTTTAATTTGTTCATCAACAGGTGATTGGATGTCAACAGTTCTTTTCACCAGTAAAAAAGTGAATAACTAGACCAGTACTTAAAATGCATCAGAGGTCTCTCTCAAATGTTAGAATTCATGCCAACACATTTCTCTCAATCCTAAGGAGAATCCTTCATCTCTTCTCTGTAACCTTCAACTATTTGACACTTGATAAAATGTGAATGTTCTGGTTTAATTAGTGAAGTAGGTGATGTGTTGACCCAGGAAAAAGAGATTGCCATACTTATTTCAAAATTCCATTCAAAAAATTATCTCACCAAATCTGATGGCATCGCTTTGAGCAAAAATAAATCTGCACAAAATGAAGAATTTCGTATTAAGAAATGCCAACTCAGCATGGTCAAAAGAATCTGAGGGACAAACGTACATCAGAGATGTGATCGCCCCCACCTGCTACCTCCACATTGCATTTTCTGTCTGTTTGTTCTATGTTATAGGCCAAATACACAGGTCTAGGCTTTTGATAAAGTTTTTCTTCCAGTTCAATCAAGTTACCAAAGCATGAATACTGGATAGCATCTAAGCTGCACAATTTAAAACAGAGTAAAATAGTGACAGTAGTTCAATTTCAAAGCTAAAAATCTGATTACATAAAGTCTGCTATTTGATGGAGCACACATGGCACTGTTCCTCATCAAAGCATGGGTTTGATGAATTATTTTCAGCCCATGGTAAGTATAACTGCGCACATTTCCCTTAAACTAGAAAGTTGTTAGAATCACATTATAGCACAAAAATGTATTTCTCCCTCTTTCTCTATAAACCAGGTTAATACACTTTTATTTGATCTGGTAAATTTTCTAAATTACTTTTTGGCAAGACCAATTCAGAATTTATGATCCTAATATACTGAAACTTTTTTCTTAAAAACTGAACACAAATCCTAAACCTTAGAGGAGCAAAAAAAAAAAAAAAAAATCCACAACGTCTCTATGGAACCTGAGTTTTAGCAGCTTCTGCTCTCAATCCTACAATAATTTAACCCAAGATGGGTCTAGAGAACACAGGCTGACAGGTGATATATGCTTCCTATTTTGCTGCTCATATAACCATTAACAATAACTGCAATGCAGCACATGAATGATAATGACCAGACAGTCACTGAACTGGAAAATCCAATACTCTTTACCAAGGTGAAGGGGGGGTGGGGGTGGTCCTATCAAAAAATTTGTGCCTCAACTAATATGTAGGATGCCATCTTAGTAAACAATGTGCCCATAAAGTGTTTTCTTATTCCTTATCAATTGCAAGGAACTTACTGGAGTGGGGGTATTAGTAGTAGTAGTAATAATAATAATAATTTATTAGAATGAGTGAAAAGAATCACTGTGATAATGTAAACAGGCTGAAACTTTTCTATCTCTGTGCTCTCTAAAAAAGTGGAAAAAAAAAAAAATCACAACCTGAATCAGAGAAAGAGATTTTCAGTTGGATTCCTGCCATTTAACCAGCCTCTGATTTAATTTATACAAGTGCATCAAATCACAAACTCTTCTAACAGCTGCACTCATAAACTTTGCATTTCTTCTTGCTCTTAAGGCAAATTTCAGGGGTGTAATCTTCAGTAAAGCTGAAATGACAATGAGAGCTCTGTTTCAAATGGAGTCATCGCTGTGTTCCAACAAGGAATGAGAGATCCCGTGGCAGTGCTGGGTTATTTTATCACAGCGGTCACTGCAGTGGGCTGATTTCAGTGCTGACCCAAACCACAAGGAATGAACATGAAAACATTTCATACACTTGGCAGATTAAGGTCCAGACTCCTTGTTACAGTGAGGCCAAATGTTTAAATTTTCTCACCAAAAGCAAGGAACAGTATTTTAAAAAATATATATTTAAGTCAGTATTATAAAACAGAGAGAGATATTTTAATAAATTCACTCAGGACAGCACTAAGCCACTCAGCTTTGGCCATGCATTTACCAAGTGAAAACAGGACAAATAAATCCTCTGGAAGAAAACCATTATATACACTCTTCTGAAAAAAAAAAAGGAAAATACTGTTATGTTTTGTCATAACTGAACAGAAACAAAAGAATTACAATAATATCTTCTTCTAAAACAGAGCTGCTTGTTCTGTAAAACATGTATCCTTAAACACAAACATAATTCACTGCTTTTCAGCACTCACCGAAGCCTGAAAGGATCCCAAAATCCCTTTAAGTGGGTAGAATGAAGCTTATTTTCATAAAAATTAAAAATAATAAATTAATTTTTAAGGTAATTTGTTGGAAATTCTGATTTTTTAGAAGACTTACAGGTGCATTAGTACAAAATTAGGAAAAGAGCCTTTTTCTAGTCACTGCTTTTAAAAGTCTTGCTTTCCATTTTGTGTTTCAACATAACGACAGTTTTGTATATAAAGGCTGTCCTTAAACCATCTGAGTCACACAAACTCTCTCTTCCACAATCCATTACCTCATTAAAGAAAAGTCATACATCCAAAAGTAACATAGCATCAGCAAGTTGTACGGGTGAGCAATGTTCACTGAAGGAATCCTGATAAAGACAGTTATTTCCCTTTGGAATTCCTGGAATGACGTGGAGTTGCAGTCATAATTGGTAAAAACTGCCTCAAAACTGATCAATAATAAAGAACTTTGAAGTAAATTAATCTGAGATCTGCTACCAGTTTTGTCTTCTTGTTTCTGTAGCTTTAAATTCCCACCAAACAGAAAGTATTCCTTTTTGCTGCTAGTGGATTTTTCACTGCCTAAACTGATTAAACATGCAATTTCATCATTCTTTATAACATGCTCAAAAGAACATCTAAAACCGTGGCTAATTTTACAACAAAAATGTTGAAAATCATCCTTTTACAGTGGAATCACTCTTACTGAGCCTAATGATATTAATGATGCAGCCAGAGAATACCTTCCAAAAAATTATGTGATGATAAGGATAACAAGGATGATAAGGGTAATATTTAGTAAATCACATCAGATAGTCCCCAACAACTAACATTTTTTTTCACTCATCAGGCTGGAAAAATCCATTTCTTAATTGGGTATAATGATCCAGTAAAAAGCCAATGTGAAGCTGATGTTCAAGAGATCTCAAGGAACTTCAGAAAAGCAGACCCAGGACAAGGCTTGGCACCAGATGAATGCTGAGATTCTGCAGCAGAGGTACTCCACTAGATATTGTCTCTGCTGGCCTCTCCAGGATGCAAACATTTCACATGTAATTAATGAATAAAGGTTCAAAAAACCCAGGCAGCCCATATCAGAATTATCACAGGCTCTGGAGAACTACAAGGCAGCAGCAGGTGAAGGACAGTGATCTCCTCTTGTCCTCAGACCTTCTGCAGTGCTGGAGCAACAAAACAACAAAAGTGCACTTGCAGAATTGGCTCCCCAAATGTGCATGTCCTTTGAAGGCTTCAGCTAACTGTACTTTACATAATTCCCATCTGGCATCCTCAAAAGCAAAAATAACAGAATTCTCAGTTGCCATTCGTGGCAAAGACTTTATCAGCCACTGTCTGCTACTTGTAAGGAATTTCGAAGTGCAAGGGGAACTCCACAACAGGAGTAGAGGCAGCTTCTGATCAGCAGGTTGATTTCTTCATATGCGAAACTAGTTAAGGTCATGAATCATTATTCAGAGTCTAAATGTGACTAGGAAATTATAATGGGTAATTCATACACAATTCTGTAAATGTATAAGAACTTAATAAATATAATATGGAAACCAAATATTTAAGTAACAACACAGGGTAGAAGGAGGCAACTAGAGCACTGAGAGTGATAATAGCTGCCTGTATTTCAACAGAGGCAGGAACCCTAATATCCTGAATATGGAGCACGTGGTGTTTGTGACTGTGGGCCAAAAGCATAGCATTGAACAGCAACAGACAGAGAAGGCTTCTGTAGCCCAGCACCTATCCCAGTCTGACTTCTGATTGCTCCAAGTTCATCAAGTACATTCCACAGAACTGAACTCGCAGAAAAAACAATCAAAAATCTGACTCAGGATTTCTGACAGCTGAAAAAAACCACTGAAAAACCGCATTTGTGTTTGTGAAACCCCCCAATAATGAAAAGGCAGCAGTGTAAAAGCTCAGAGAGACACCAGAGAACCTGAACTCTGAAACTGCCACAGGACTTTTGGATGAGGTTTTCCATGCCCACCTCCCCAGCAGGAATTTCAGCCATCCACCACCCATGGTCTCAACTCTGTACTCTACAAAGCAGCAGCTCTTGTTCTCACCGCCTTGTTTCCTTGCACATTATTTTCTAATCAAAAACCAGACTATTAGGTTTTTCAACAAGATGAAATAACAATTCTTCATTCCAAAAATAATAATGACTTATCATCAATGACTATTTAAGTCACCTTCCTTTGCTACAGCATTCAGACAATGTTGCCTCTTTGTGGATGTTTCAAACCTTCAGAAAAGATAAGGGCCTATGTATATTTAACTTCCCTTTACTCTAATTTCTGATTTAAATGCCTGAAAAAAGAGTTTGAAGTCCATGTTTGTAGGCATTGACCATTACAATGATGAAAAATTATTTACTTTGTGTGTTCATAAATCACTGAGTTCAATTTTTGTAGGTTCTTTTATTTTACTCACAAGTCAGTTGCAGGCTTATTAATGACCACAGAAACCACACTGAATAAAAAGCCAGGAATATGACATAAATATAAATGTTTCAAGGAAAAAGAAATTGGGAAAATGACAATCTACAACACTAAAAAGGAGTAATTTTTAAATCTACTTTAGAATAGGCCATATGTTTATATCCTCCACTGAAACTTTAGCACCCAGGACACTGTGATGACCTTAGTTAACTGCTGTTATATTTTTACAAATACACACTTCAAAAGAGAAATTATTTGTTTATTTGAAACTAGGAAAAATATTTCCAACTCCACATCCAGCAATATCAGGTAGGTTCAAGGCCAGAGAGAGCAAGTAGATTTGAATGGAAGTTATGCAGAAAATGGTATTTTGGCTGAGTGAGAAAATTGGTACTTGAAACTTAAGTACATGGCAAGGTACTGGTGCTAACACACAAACATCCTGAGCCGAGATGCAGAACTGGGCATGTTCATCCATGAGAAGAGTTGTCCCACTGTGCAGACAGGCCTTGATCTGGGCTCAAGGCAGGAAAACAAATGCATATGCAGCCAATGTTAGAGTAGTAACAGTGGAGTTTCAAAGCTATGTTTTAATGCAACAGAGAAAAAAGAGGGAAAAGCAAGATAGTCTGGGTTATGTTTGGATAGGGAAATTGTCAGTTGAGAGAAGGAGATAACAGAAAGCCCTGTAGAGAATTGTGTGAACTGGGATCCCTACAAGCTTAAGATAGGCTGGGGGAGATGGGAAAACAGGGCTCCTGGCTCAGGAGTGATAACCTAACACCAGAGCTGTTTCCATATTCTTCAAAAGAAGCACTTCTAATGAGAAAGAAACCCCAGCAATGCTATTACTTTCATCTCTACCTGCTGTCATGGTGCACTAACCAACACAAACACGGAACAAGAGTTACTCCAAGGCCACGCTCCGAGGGCTTACATTGCAAATATCACCCTGAACAACTACAAAGACAAACAAAAGGAATGAAATGAACTCACCAAATTCTTGATAATAATAAAATAAAGTCCCTTTCTTGGGTTAGTGAAGCTTCTCCATAGTCCTTGCTTATCCTGCGAGCTCTTTTTTAACCCTGCCTGGTCACTTGGTGAGAGGCAGAGCTGACAACAGAGGACACAGCCTTGGGTTGCCTTGGGGAGAATAAAATGAGCACACACTTCAGCAGCACACATTCCCAGGTGTGCAACTCCCAGCTGGGGCAAAACAAAATCTCAGATGTTCAAATATCTGAGCAGCTGTGCGGCTTCATGAATCCTGGAGGTCCCTCAGCTAAGGAAAGTGCACCCAGAGGTCTGGTTGTTCGATAACGCTGCGAGGCTGCAGCTTTAGGCAACTGATGGCACAGCAAGGAAATAGATTGGACCAACTGTCTTGTGAAATTCTAGAGAAACCCTCAAACATTGCAAAGATTTCAGCATAACCGCTGGAAAGGAAGATTTATAATCAGACAGACTCTGGTTCCAAGGATCTGTGAGTGTAACTTCCAGGATGAGAGGCACCACAGCTCTAGAGCAGCACAGAAGCCCAGAGAACACCTTTCTGGTACTACAGAACAAGGACAGCAGAACACTGGAAGGAATCTGGTGCACCTGGGAACTCTCCAGCTATTTCTGAGCTCTCTCAGAAATGCAGGGCTGCTTCTGAACACTGTAGATATGCACATCAGCAAAATCCATATCTCCATCAGCCCTGCTGCTCTGCTCTGTCTGGAAGGGACAATGCTCCCCCTTCAAAAGCTTCTCTGGGGGCAGTGATTTCCCCCTTTGCTAAAATCCCTTCCCGGGCAGGAAAGGCTCCCCAGCCACTATAAGGGGTGAATAATCTGGTACCTAGCACAACTCAGCACACGGTGCTTGCTGCAACTGGGCTTGCTCCAAGCCAGAGGCACTCGGGGTAAATCTTCCAGAGGACAAACAAGTCAGCCAGAAAATAACTTACAGCAGCTTTGTGACTGAAATCACCCTTTACACGTGGAAAACAGTTGAACAGTAGAGAACTAAATTAGCTGTAATTTGAAATATTATGTGAATAATACCTCTAAGGTCTTTTATTTCAAGAAGAAACATTTCAGAAAATTTTAGTGCATACATTTTCAACAAACCTCAGTGTGGTGCATTAAAAAGGCACAGTGAAAGTCAAAAATTCAGCACACATTGAACACCCACCGCAGTGCTTGAATTTGGGAATACATGGCCACAGCAAGGTAGAGCAAGGCAGAGCAAGGTAATTATTCCAGCAACCAGCTCTGTTTTCTAAGAGTCACTGTTTTTTTTTTTTTTAATTATGCATTAATATTTTGCAGCAAAACCAACAGCTGCTTCTGATTACTCTCATGAGAAGTAGTTTCCTAAAATTAATGATACTTAAGCCCAAAAGACATAACTGTGCCATTAATATAACTTGTGCCTAAAGTCATGAATATTTCAAGTGCGAGCACAGAATTCTAAGAACACAGAACTGAACTGGAAATTGATGTGTCACGCACTCTAAAAAATAATAATGTTAGATTTGTAGAGCAATGAAAATACAGAGGAAACACTATGAAAAACTGGATGTTTACCTGCTCTTGTGTTCATAATTCCTGTGACTCACCACAGCCCCAAGCACGCAGGGAGAAGCTCATTGAACCTGGCTGATCTCTCTCTCTGTTCAGCCATAAATGAGGTGATGCTGGCACCAGCGCATCTTGCTGCTGGCAGACCTGGAGATTTAGAGCAGCAGGTTTCTCTCAGGAATATTTTCTAGCTGTAGATACAACTGTGTGAGGGAAAACTGTCTTGAAAGGTACTTAGAGATGAATATTAAGATATATGAAAAGAAGTTGTCCTTAGCAAAGGGGCTGGGTGGAGCACATGATGAGAAAAAAGACAAGCGTTGCTCTTGCCATCTGGGGGACAAATATTTCAAATATTTTTGAAATATAATTGAGAATTTTTAGAGAATTTAAAAGAAATCATTCACTTGATATTTAAGTTTAGGTGAAGAATATTTCAAGTTCGAAAAGAAGACATTGCACCAATGAAAATGAATTAAACCCACATGTGTTCATTAAGTATATATGTCAATTTTCAAGTCATTGCTCAACTTTCACAGCTAAAATAATTTGAGAAGCTTATTTATTACCCTATACAGCATAATTAATATATTGCCTTATTTAAACAGTGAAGAAATGAAAGGAAAAGTCACATTTCGTGAATTATTTTTTTGATTCAAATATTAAATAAATTCACCACATAAAAGTACAGTGTGATTGTGATTGAACATGTTATTATACAATGCAAATGCGCAAATATGAACCACTCATAAGCTCTAAGACAATCGTATGTTAAAAAAAGGAATCTGATTAACTGCTTATTATCTACAAATCTAGCCAAGTTTTCATACATTAAATTAGCCCTCAAACTTAGTTAAGATTATATATGCATTAACTTCTTCTTCTCATTGGAATAAAGCAGTAAGAAATATTGCTAGAGACTTTCTCTAGAAAAGCAAGTAAAAAGTAGAGATTCAAAACAAGTTTAAACCAAGAAAATAACTGAATACAAATTCAGTTTGCTGATACAATTGTGTATATTCTGAGCCCTTTTCAGTATAAGACAGTTAACATTTTTCACTGTTCCAAATTTTTGAAAGACTGAGTCTAATTTTTTTCTATTTCACGTCTCATTAAAGTTCACGTCTCATAAAATGTTCTCAGTCTTTTAGTAGCTTAATAAAATATTTAGGTATCTTCTCGTTAGCAAGAAGATGAGTATGAAAAGGTACCTGCCAGACTACTAATCTGGAGATATCCCAGTCCAAATACTTATTTTTCCTTGCAGACAACTATAACCTTCTGGGCTAACAAAACCAGATCTGCAAAAGCAAGGCAAAGAGGTCAGAGTCTATTCCAAAGCCATCGCTCCTACCAAAAGTCATCCTTTTCCCTTGGAATATCAAGATCAAAAAGTATGCAGCTGCTCAGACCAAAAGCAGATTAAGCTAAAGACAAAATGTACTCTTATTCAAAAATGAAAAATATTAGGTATATGCTCAGCTAAGACAACGATTGGTCTTAGTGGTTTTTACCCTAAATTTAGAGTGCATGTACATTCAAAAAGCTCTAGAATTTTGCTTTAGGAACTATCCCAATCTACAAAATGTAATGCAAAAGCAACATTAATTACACAAAACCAGAATCTGCTACAGTTTGCTTTTAGCTTTGCCATGAAACATTTCAGAATGGAGTTCCCACTTCTTAAATATAACAGAGCTGCATCAGGAGAAAAAAATGATCATTTAAAACCAAAGAGAAGAATTTTCTAGTGATTCTTTCTGCGCTGATTCACTCGAACTATTTCATATATTGTAAGAACTATTTGAGAGACAAAGTATCAGATGTTTTGTGGAAGGCTTGATTAGGATTTTTCCAGTGGTTTTTTGGTGGCCGACACCAGTGTCACTTTCAAAACACCTCACTGAGAGTTCTCAGTTTTCACTGGACTCTTGCCAATTAAGGCTTCCCAGAGCCAGAAATGTGCTTCTAATGAAAGCTGAAAGGACAACCCAGCCCTGGAAGGAGGAGAGGGAGACACTTCCATCAGAACAATAAACAGCAAGTTGATCAGAAAACTTCTGGGATTCTAAAAGAATTCATTCAAATCCTTACTGTACCTGATTCATACACTGTATAAATGTATGGATCAGTCTGTGAATTCACACACTTCAATCTTCTGTATCCAAAATCAATATTACACTCTGAGGCTAGATCTCTCTGGTGACAGTAATTTGTTGTGTTAATGTGAGTTTATAAAAAAAAATATTTTTAAAGGTTTGCTTTAACTGATATGATAAAAATAGGTAGATTTTACGTGAATGAGAATATTATTTATAGTTATGTTTAATTCAGTAGCTTAATGTAAACATTAAGAAAAAAGAGTCTAAAGCAAAAAGGGCATTAATTTAATTGTAATAACACTTCTCTTTTATACAAAGGATTAGTCACAAAGGCGGTCAAAGTCAGAGGGACGGGAATGCAAATAGATAACTTACAGCTGAACACTGGATTTTGCTCATTTGCAGAGCACTCCTGTTTACATTTCTAATCCAAGAGAAAGAAATAAATGATTTACAGATTGCCAAAAGCTGTGGAAAGTAATCTGTGTTGGCAATGGAGCTAAAATGATGAGCACAGCCAAGTTCCACAAGTAGCTAAAGCCCATATCTAGACCTGACACAGCACGATGGGTGCCCTGCGGGACCACGGCTGAGGAGGGAAACAAAGATGTAAATAAAGCCAAAGAACGCCTCGAACTCCGCAGATGTCCTGAAACAATTAACAGGTCACTACAGGGTAGTTAAGGAATGATCAGCACTAATCCCAATCCTTTCCCCAGCTGCCAAAGCCTGGCTCAAGCTGACTGTGATTCATGTATCGCCAACTCCATTAGCTCGGGCTCGTTTCAGTCCACCGTGTCGGAGCAACAATCCTTCCACTAATCCCATCATGGGGATTTTTTAATTTATTTTTTTTTTTAAATTCCATCTCTCACCGACTCAGATAGCAGAATCAAATACTGAATAATACATTCAATGAGTTACTTAATTAGCTGGGTGAAGGTGAAACAGAAACAGCTGAGTCAAATAATGAGATGTCAAGTACAGCAGCTCAGACCACGGAGGGATTTGGAAGAATTCTGCCTGACAGAAAGAGAAACACTGTACTTTTCCAATACAGAATGCTAAGGGATGTAATCTTTCCATTCCAGTCCCTCCAAAAATACCAGTTGGGGGGAAAATACCAAAGTGAACTGACAAAAACAATGAGAGTAGAAATCACTCACATTACAGCAAGCATCATTAAATAAATCATAGGCAATTAAAAAGTTACCACTGGTTTGAAACAAAGGAAAAAAAACCCAAAAAAACCAACAACCAAACAAAACAAAATAACAAAAAAAAAAAAATACACAAAAAAAAACCCGCACAAACAAAGCATTTTCTAGAAAAATTAAGTAGAGAATACAAAACTGATGTAATGTAGGATGATGATCAAGCAAGTAGGTTTATCCTTACTTAAGAAGAGGTTTTATTCTCCCATATATCATATAGCTAAACAAAAATTTCACTGATCTATTAATTAAATTTATTTCATTCTCCCCATTGCCATCCAGAGCCAGAGCAGGTCTGTTACTCTGCCCTCAGCATTAGTTGAGGACTCTTGTAATCAGACAAAATTGCAGTCAAAACTAGCTAATGAATCCTTGCTTTATTTCTGTATTTGGACAAGCAGCTGGATTTATCCCTGCTCTGCAGTCTCTAAGGGATGATTTTGCCAGTAGAAAGGAGCATAACATTACGTTTTGGCCCACGCAAGTTTCCAGGGGACTCTGCCAGAGACCCTGGGTACTGGCAGAAATTCAAAGCACTTCTTTCCAAGGGAGCTGAACAGAGAGACTGTGCTTATTTAGAAAAATAATAAGCTTTAAAAACTGTCATTGTTACAAAATCATGAGTTGCAACTCAAAACAAACATGTGGTCCTTAAAGCCCAACTGGAAACCTGCAAGATAAACAGGGAAAGAGGTCTGGCCCCTGACTAACTCCTCCTCACAAAAAAACAAGCTATGTAGTAATTGTTATATTTTTAATTTTCACCAAATCCATTTGATTCAGCCAATACTGGCATATCCCTCCACTATCCTGTATAAATAAGTGCCTATCAGTCATCCTTGCCAAAAGTAACTTCACAGTAAAAGTAAGCAAAAGTGAGAAAAAAAAAAAAAAATAGAAAGGTGTAAACAGAAGTGAAAGCGTGTCATGGGATATGGGATTCATCAAATCAGGCGAGGCAGAAGCCAGGAAAGGGTTGTTTAAAAAACCCAGGAGAAGCAGTATGTCTATCTCTTACTAACCTGAACACCCAGACTGGTGTCCCACAACTGACAAGCTCTGCAACAACTTTCCTCAGCCAAAGTAAATAATCCACCAGCAGCAGGTCACCCTCCATCACCGAAGTGAGCAGCTGGGAGAATGTGACTTTTCTGCAATGACAACTTCACAAATCCAGCTTTTCTGGACTTTGTTCAGTCTGATTCTCCCATGCTGCACCCACACACAGGTCTCAGTTTCAAAAATATATTAAATTTTCTTTTTTATCCTCTCCCATTAAGTACATCAGAAATATTAAAATATCTTTATCCTGAAAAGCTTAATCCATCTATTCCATTGCAAAACATTCCATCAACTCTCCATATTGCCAGACTAACAGAATAGGCTATGGGACCTCGTGGCATGAGAGTCTTATTCTAGTGGCAAGCACTTCCAGAAAGAGAAACAACGTCATGCCCACAATCTATGTGCATTATTTGCATTGCAGCCACAGGATAGTTCATCATGTACAAATCATAAACATAAATGTAAATCTAATTTACCTTCCAAAACATAGGAATAGAAGAACAGTTCTCAGAGTTTAGTAAAATTTGGATTTAATCTTTTTCTTTCTCATTTATGGGTTATTTCTGTTAGGATTTTTTAAAATGCCTTCAAGATTTACTCCCAAATGTTAAATCACTAAAAACCTTAGAAACAGCCATCTTAAAACATCAGAACTTGGGACATTTTGTACTTCAGAGCTGAATTTCTTCTTCTCTCACATTTATACTGGATATCTATAAATGTCTAAAAACTAAAACTGTTGGCTTAATAGATCTGCCTTTAATGAGCTACACAACTGATCCAGGCTGCAGAACTGCACATAATGCAGCACTGCTTTGGAGAGTCTCAGGAGCCCCATCCTTAGGATTTCCAGATGCCAGGGCAAATGCCATGCACCTTGAAATTTCAAACATATGGCACAAAACTTTAGGAAAAAAAAATAATTCAGAGTTGCAAAAGAAGCATAAAAATATTATTTGCTGCAAAAAGCAGTAACATTGACAGGCACCATACTAGAAGCTGAGTGCTACAATCCAGGTTGTAGCATCTCCCTAAATGATCACATAATTTCATTAGTTAAAGACCATTTTATATGAAGGAGTGCATAATGGTGAATTTTGGGGTTTGGTTTTTGCCTCCTCCTTAAAAACAAGAGCATTCCCAGCTGCAGTATTCCACTGGCTGGAAGAGCCCCGTGCAGAGGAACATTTCCTTGCTCCTGCCATCACTGTGAGAACGTGAGGTTGTGTTTCTTAATTCATGGTGTCAAGTTCTGCAAGAACATTCCTACATATGCAGAGTCAAAAAATGGTGTAGAGAACACAGTGCAAGTGTTCCATACTGTAGCCTTTAGGCTTAAAGCAAATGACTTTTGATTAGACTCATAAATTACAGAACATGTGGCTCCAGCAGTTATCGGGAGTTATCAGATAACACAAACTTTACATGGAATCAGAACTAATTCCTGCACAGTGCTACTGCTGTAAAGGCTGCAACAACAATGGCAGACACATCATTAAATGGGCAAACCTAGAAATATAATTAAATTAACTGATAATCATCTCTCTTCTTCTATCCAGACTCTAATTTAATGCACTTGCAAATGTAATGAGGTTCACTGAATTGAAAAATACTGTGGAAATAACAGAAACAAGATTAAATTAATTGCACGACATACTGATAAGAAAGCTTGCTTCAAATTATGTGAAGCACATTTCTAAAAGCCATTAAAAGGCCAGTCACATATCATGCACCCTGATGACAAATAACACATTTAAATTATTTTTTTACTAACTGGAGTATCCATTGTGTTTCCTATAACCATATGCTAATTGGTTGGTGCTCTCTCATCTTCAGGTAAACAAACATGTGAAAAACACTTGGGCAGTGAAAAATTAAAATCTGGCCAACAACCAAAATTACTTCTGCTCCAATCATTTTCATGTCATTTACACTACAGAATTTTAGATGAAGACATGCTAAATGCATTTATACCTTGCAGCAGCTTGGGTGAACAATTGGGTTTTCTTCCTTAAGAAACCACAATTTAAATTTCCACCATCAGGAATGAAGCATTCATTCAGAAGACAAAATAACCAGCTCTCAACTGTGCCTAAAAGTGCTCTGGACAATGAAGCATCTCTGAAGCACCATCAAACATATAGAGCGACCATCCATTTGTATTGAATTTTTTTCTTAAAAAGAGCCCTGAACAGGAATTCCACGGTCTCTCCAGGTACCGTGTGCAAATACTCGACTGCATTTGATGCTTTAATTTAAGAAACAAGAAAATCCTCATATAAAAACACAATAGACATTTTAGATAGTTTATTTGAAAGGAAACATTGTCTGGTATGTGCCAGTAGACCAAAATTTCAAACACTAGTGGGAGCTACAAGGCACCCAATGCCAAGGATTTCAGTGGAATCCTGTCAAGTAATTCCAAATTTTTATTTCCTTACACCAAGATTAACAACAAAGGATTTGCATTAGCATCCAGTGACAGGCCACTTAAGCCCGCATTCCCCTGACACTTCTGACACATTCCAGAGGGCAAACAGAGGGCTGGAATCAGAGCTTCTTGTTTTAACAGGGAAAAGCAGACAATGGCAACTCCCAAGCCAGATTTATGAGCAGCAGTACACTGCAGCGACAAGAGGAATAAAAAATCACAGCTGGCCAAGACACTCCTGAGCTGGAGAGCAAAGAAGAAGGGAGAGAAATGTTGAGAAATTGTGTATTAAATCACAGTGCATCGTCCTTTAATACCAGGGCACTCGGGTCCTAACCCAGCAAGAGGTCGAGCAGACACTTTGAAGAAGGTGAGAATTCCACTAATATCAGTTCAGTTGATGAAATGGAAGCCAAGGAATGGAAAGGCTCAAAAGGCAGAAAATTCTGATGACACAAAACTTCCTTCATGTTCTTGTTCTTTCAAAGGCCTTTGTTGAAAATTACCCAAAAGATGCTGAATCGTTTTCCTCACAGACTGGGCTCATCTGAACTGGCTTTCAGTGTCTGGAAGGCAGCTCTGCCAGGCTGGGCATCCTCTGCTGCTCCCTGAGACAGGGCTTTCCTGAGCAGGATCCTTCTCTGAGGGTACTATATAGAACTTGAAACAGCCAGAGAAGACCACATGCTTAATACACTTGAACTTAAATCTCATCCTGTTTGTACTGTAATTATCCCTTCCTAACTTGGGACCTTTAAAGACATTTTACTAAGTATTTATATAGAGTTCTATCATATTTTTTTCTAGCCTCTGTGTTTTTATAAACAACCAGTTAAGTTATGAACTTTAATAAAGATCACTCTCAGGACTTTCTGTAGTAAAATTGGTCATTATTCACTAAATATTCAACTCTTAAGGAAGAGAAATGGTGAAATTAGAGGTGTATGGATATACTTAGGGAGAATTCCAGTAGGGTTTATGTAGTTATAAATAATGCTTCAAAAGGGAAACTCACTGTTTATACTGTATGTTTGCCTTGTTACGTATAAAAAACAAGCATTATTCCAGGAACAGATGGTTTGTCAAGGTGCCCATATATGATTTTATTTTCTGTTTTCAACATGCCTTCAGTATAACTTTAGTTCCAAAAAGATCTGGTCCTAAGATCCATTAAACACTAGCAATAGTGTAGAAATTGGTGTTAATTAGTCTGGGCCTCCTCCCAAATCTCTACCAATTAAACAAGTGTTTAGTGCTATTAAGCTTACATGTTATAAATCTTTATCTGCATAACAGTGTTATGAAATGGAAGAGGAGGAAAGCAGGAGAGTATGGAAAAAGTAAAAAAAAAAATAAATTTAAAATAGCTGAAATGTTAAAAAAGAAAAGGAAAACCAGCTTCTTCCTTTTCTTCCCCTCTATTTGTTCTTACCAGCACAAATAGGCATTTTAAAATGCATAACTCTGTGTGAGATTAATATCACTTTTTTTACAGTTCAAAATAAATTTTACACATCCTGTAACAGGGCAGACAAAACTGAATTCTCAAAGGGTGATTTCCCCACACAGTCTCACGTATTGGTTGTACCATTTGTACCATAAGGTAGTAAAGCTGGGAGGGGGGCAGGGGTGAGAGGGGGGAGAAAAGTTTTCTAATCTACTTCAAGATAAAATTTGGAAACTTGTATGAGAAATAGAATTCTAAAGCAGAGCACTGAAATGAACCCCTAAACACAGAACAGTTTTACATTCAGCTGTCTGAACAGAGGTTTGTGCTTTGAAGTGCTGGCTCAGACCAGTGTCCCATCCAGTTCAGTGTCTCATCTCTCCCTGTGCTCATTCCAGGTGCTTCAAAGACAGACAGGAACAAATGGCCTCTGTTCTCCACGCCTATTTTGTGTCTAAAAATCAGTTATGAATAACCTACTGCTGAGATAAAATGCTTATTTGCAGGTACTTAAATATCTACACAAATGTTTACAGGAAAAATCAATCATAATATATTTCCGAGAAGAAGCAAAGTGTCTTTTTAAAAAAATTCACAACTCTACAAGTACATCCAAACCCAGTGATTCCACAGTCTCTCTAGACCCCTGCTCTGAGCTTTGTGCAGCCTCTTTGTCAACAATGTTTTCCTAACATCTGGAAAGAATTTCCTGTGTTGCAGCCTGTGTCCATTACCCTTTCACTGCACTTCCTCGGAGTCCGGCTCCATCTTTTGTGTACATTTAGCTGTTAATAAAGTACCAGCGGGGTCCTGCAAACCAACTCAGTTCTACCTGCACCTCTTCATGCTTCATGTGCCTCAGACAGGAGCAAGTGCACAGAGAGATCCAGCCCCAAGCCCCGAGCCAGCTCCCTGCCTGTGCAAGGGGAATATAAAACCAGCTCGTGCTCCTCTTCCATGCTGGGACAGCCACTGGAAGCACAGTATTTTTTTTTTCCTTTTGCAGGCAAGGTAATCAGTGAGGGATAGGAAGCCCTGATAAAGATGACAGATGCATTTCATGAGCAGGAGCAGTGGCAAAGGCAGCAGGGGTAGAAGGTGACAAATTGCATTACGGGAACAGCGGCTCTCACAAGCCTTGATTAGTCTGCACTGGCTTCTCTGCCAGATACATCATGGCCAGAACTGGTCAGAGGGTAAATTTGTATGAGAACAGGAAATAATTGCCTAACAATAACAACATAATGGTCACCTCAGTTTTTAAAGATGATGAAACATCCCTATCCAGCTGGAGAGAAGATAATTTTTGGCTAACGTTCAGGAAGCAAATGTTGGTTATGCTGGACCAGCAGAGAGAGGATGAACAGCCAATCTAATCACTGGCAGCTCTTTTCCTCACACATCTAATAAAGGGACATTTTGCACATGGCATGTTTTTGATAAACTGGAGGTGAAAATGCAAGGCAGGAATTTGCTAAAGGAGCAGGAAAAAGGGTGTTTTGCATAATCACTTTTAATAGGTGTAGGAAAACAAATGGAGGAAAGGTGAGGAGGATTTTAAGCACATTCAAGTGACTTGCAGCTGGGGTGTAGAAGAACACATATATCATACTAATTGTTGCTTAGTCTTGAGTACTTGACAAGTAGAACATCTGTGTTTATATAACACAGGCCTGGATAGACCATTCCAACATGCCTGGGATTCCTGTCCTGCTGTGGGAAAGATCAAAGCACAGGGTAACCTACACCTGTGTGTGTCCCTGGGACACAGGTGATCCAGCAGGTTCAGTGATCCTCCAGCAAGGACCTGCTCTGTGGGACCTTCCTTCCCACCAGCTGTGTCTGGCCTGGTGCTGCCCTGGGAATCCCCCAGGCTGCAACGCAATGAAAACAAATTTAGTCTTTGCAATTCACCCGCGAGTTTGTGGCTGTTCCTGAGTCCTGCCTGTGTCAGCTCACACACTAAGGGATAAAATACCTCCTCCTGCCAAAGCTCTTCTTTCTCTGCAGGAGCACAGGAGGATCCACCTCCTGCATGGACAGGTCCATAGCTGGGCGAACAAAGGAGGTAAAGAGTTGTTTAAAGGACTAGTACAATAATGCAACCAAGATTCCACACTCACTCGAGTCAACGGGAAGAATTTTTTCGGGAACTGAAAAGAAAAACTCAAAAAGCCCTTCTGAGGAAAAAAAAAGCCCAGAGGGCCCTCCTATGAAGTAATGTTCATTCCACTCCGGGTTCTGTTCCAACAGAGGAATACACTCAGCACTGCCCACAGGAGCAGGCCAGAGCAGCACTGCTGGAAGCTGCTCTGGGATCTCTGCTCTCTTAGAAGTCAGAGAATCATTTCACTTTCAAGTCTAACAGGGAGTGTAATGCACAGTTCAATGGATAAGCAGAAAGACAAGGACAGCCGGAAAGGTCACTGCAATAATTAAAACTTACATGTCATGTATTATGGACTTTCCTTCTCCATTTCTTGAAATGATATGCATTTGTTGGTGTGACTGGTGGTGACTGGATGGGAAAGAACTCCAGCTCACCACCCCATGCAGATTCAGGGGTCAATGTAACTCTGCACAGACAGTGGAGCTGCACTGGGTGCGCCCGAGCCCTGCCCAGGGGTGCCAGTGCTCCAGGAGCTGCTCCAGCATGGCTCTGCACAAGCCACGGGTCCTGGAGGGCACAGCTCCAGGCTGGAGTCCAGCAGGGGCCGTTCAGAGCCCCCAGGGAGCTGCAGGGACTCTGGCCCAGCAGTGCAGCCCCCCCTGCTCTCCCAGGGCTGGGGCGCACCCTGTTTCCTCACAGCTGTGCAGCATTTCATCCTTTCTGGAACACAAGGTGCCCCCAAGGTGTCCCCAGCCCGGCTGAGGCTCAGCAGTGCCCAGGGTCCCCCCCTCAGTGCCAGACCCTGGCAGGGACACCCAGAGCAGCTGACAAAACCTCCAGGTGCACCCACAAAATGGGATGGGAATAACAGCAGCCCACACTGCATTTAATATGCAGCCAACACGTGCCCAAAAAACAAACACAAACCCAAAAAAGACCTGTCAAAGCATCATAAAAGGTTGTTTTCTTGCCTGACCTACCCAGTACAGGTACCTATCACACGCCAGGCCTCCAAGATGCAGCCCCTTCTCAGCTTTCACAAAAAACACCACCTCAAAACACATGTTTTTTTTCCTTGGTACTACAACCCTTTTCACAAAGCTGACAGCCAAGCACATCATACACAGAAAAAAGATACCTCAGGAGAGGTGTGGGAAAGCTGGTGTGGAGACCTCGTGAATACAGCCTACAATAAATCTAATGCTTACATAGCACAAACCATGCACAATTAGGAGGGGTAACAAGGAATTGCAGCTGCAGGATTATTTGTGCTTAGTATTTATCACAGGATGATATCAAGCTCATAAAAGACTGGGCTTATGAGAGCAACACTGTAAATAATTTTTTTTTCCATCATTTCTTCAACACCCAAGGACAAAAAAGCAGCTTATGTAAATATCAGCATGCATCCTCAATTAAAGAGCAGTTTGAAAGTCTCAGTTTTTAGAGAATTGTTTTTAAAATGTCTTTTCCCCCTCCGATCTGCCAAGTTACCATGGGATTTACCAGAACTCTTAATTTATGGAGATGTTTTCATTCTGTGTGTGAAAGCATGCATGTAAATACATTCTTGTCACATTAAATTCTAATTGCTAAGTTCAGAAGTGAATGGAGGAGAATACTTAAATACAATCAGTGTATTTCTCAACTGATTTTCCAAATCAGATTATGCTTTTTGCAAAGGATAGAGAACACTCCTTTAAGCCACTGAGGGCCACAAATTCCACTGTTTTTCCAAAACCCCAGTTTTGAAACTGAAAACCTTCAGCTATGAAGCAGTTTTGGGTTGTTTTATTCAATCACCAGAGGAAGAAACACTTTGTCCCTTTGTACTGAAAACACATTTGAGCCGTTAATGTCAAACCTATTAGTTCCAAGTAGTGAGGGAAAGTTCAGGCAACAGGTTCTTTATCCCAACTGCAGTTAAATTGGCTCAGCAATTTAATAACATTCCAGTCTCAGAATGAGCAAATTAGGAAGCCTTCTCTTTTTATTTCCCTTTTTTCTGCTCTGCCAATTATAAATACTTTTAACTATTGTGAAGGCTTAAGTTTATTTGCACTGATGCATCTTAGGTTAATAAGGAGAACACAGGACCCCAATTTCAACAAAGCATCTTCCCAGAAGCAGCTTTTCATCAACCAGCATTGCTGTATAATAGGAATTATACTAGAACCCCATGATTTTTTTTTTTAAAAATGCTTTGGATATGTAACAGCATGTTCCCCTGTAGAAAATGCAGCTAGAAAACTGGCATCACAAGTACCAAAGAGAAAGAAAAAGAAACCAAACCCAAGTGGAAAGCCGCACAGCTCTCTGCCATGAAATACCCAAGGATCCTTTAGGAATTACTCAACAAGTCTGAATGGTCAAGAAACTATTAGAGCATGGATTAGAGACTATATAGAGTATTAAACACTCAGCATGGCCCCTGCTGACCAAGGGAATACTGTTTACTCTCTTCTAGGCATGTTATCAGCTAATCTCAAAACATGAGCAACACCCTCCACCTCCTCTTGTCTTGAGAGAAAGGCAAAGCCTACCTGAATTCATCTCTTTCACTCTGTATAATATTCCTGTGGACTGTGTTGAAAAGTGCTGAAAGACAGATGAACAAATGCACTGTAATCACACTTGGACAATGGGCAAACTGAGCTCAGATATCCATGTAATTCTCATGGTTATCCCATATATTTAAGAACACAGAGCAACTGCAAGCCTACATCACACGCACAATTATAAAGTTCTCTTCTTGATTAACTTAAAGAGGGCCCCTAATCTGTGTCTGATTCTGTAAGTGCAACTTCAATTTAAGTCAAATCTGCTAGTTTACTACTTTCTCTGTACTCTTTCATCATATAAATGGTATCTCAGAAAACAAAAACAAACAAACAAAAAAGAAACCAAACCCAAAGCAACACCCCAACATACAACTGATTCAGGATTTCAAACTCCCATGTTTTAAAAGAACAACATTTACGTTTTGACAAGCAATAAAGGCACCAGCAATCAGAAGCTTACTAGGACACATGAAGCATGTAAATGACAGTCAATCATGGCTCAGAAGTTTTCAAGCATTTATTCAGTACTCGTAAGCAGGCAATTATTGTCACTTCCCTGTATCCAAAACAGCTCTTTTCTAAAATGCCTTTTTCTTATTACTTCACTGTGTATGCAGCACCTCAGCTGTGTCCCTGAGTTATTATTAATCAAACAAATCATCTCTCTCCATGAACAAACAGTAAATTTGCTCTGATGGAGATGGCTGTTTCATTACTTTGGCTTTCCTGTGTACAATGTGTCATCACCCACGTCCTTCCAGTGAGTGACCCATTGCCACAATAGTGAATTTAAGCCTTGTAATTGTACTGGACTGTAGAAGAAGCTCTGGTTCAGATATTCTGATTTGTCCTATTAGTCCCACTGGTACTGATTTTCCAAGAATTGATGACATGTTGGTCAGCAATACTAAATGTCCTTCACATCAAATTACACTGTGTAGTCATTACTGATCTCTTGCCACCTGTCACACCTATCAACTATCAAATGACAGAAGTTCCCTGATCTATCAAATCTACCATCTCTCAAATTAAGACAATGAAGGGCTTTGAGAGAATGCTATCTACATCTTTCAGAAAATATTAAAGTGTTGCACTGAAGGCCAAGCAGAATAAGTCTTTGAGAGGCAAATGAGAAATTCTAAACCCCTCACACTATAGAAAAAAGGAATCATTGAAAATAATGGCTCCATTTCCAGGGAAAAGAAATTCCTTATCAAGACAAGATTACTTTTAAAACTTGTAAGACTGATGCCTTCCAACCACTTCCTGGTACAGCCTTAAAAGCCATGTGATACATCACAACAAGCAGCCTAGAGCTGGAGTTAAATTGGGTTTTGTCTTTTACATGTTGGGTTTGATTTTCTAGTACCAGAATGTGCACAGAAAGGCCACATGTGTGAAGGTGTTAAAGTGAAACCATTGCGTGTTTTTAAACCTGATACTCACAACCCTAACCTCTCTAATGCTACTGTTTTGATTTTAAAACTGAAATAAATGCAAATATGCATCTTAAAAAGCTTTGAGAATCAATAAATTATTAAAAAAAAAAAAGAAAAAGATGAAAACAAGGAATGGAAGCGTTTACCTTGTGTTCATCAAATTATCCTTAAACAAGCACAGGTAGATAGAAGACATCTTGTAAATATCCCACATATTTAGGTCAGACTTTTGCTGGGATAAGATTCTCTATTCGAAATATAATTCTACTGTATTTCACTTTCCCTGGAAACAGCCCCAGCTCAAGTCAGCACATGCAGCAGACTCTTCTCTATAGAGAGTGATGGTAGATTTACACTCAAAATATATTGCAAAACATACCTGACACATGGGAATCTCCTGAAGCGCCTGTTAAGGCCAGGAATTCAAATTTGCTCTCTGTGGCTGAAGAAACAATTTAGTCTCTCTGTACCTCTGGAAAAACATTTTCTAAGAAATTAATATCTTCTCTGAAATGAATCAAAAAGAAAATAATACACACTAACAAAACAGATATTGATTTTTCTACTTCTAATCTCAACAGGACCATCTTCAAACTCTAATTTAGCCACAACTAGACCAGTCTCCATAGCAGACATTCCTGGAGTCACTAGCAGAAAACATGTTTTTGCAAAACTCAACCTGTTCTCTGAATTAACTTCACCCCCCCCAATTTATGAATATCCTAGTTGTCTGTAACTTATTGCCTTAATATTCATCACATTACTTTAAGTCCTGGGAAACAGAATTTAAACCTTTTAACCTGGTACAACACACACAATTCTCCTGGGATTAAAGAACAAATTGTGTAGGTAGTGCTTTTATTGCTGTTGCAATGAAAGCCTGTATAAAATGGAATAAGCCAACTCAAGAGAAAGAATCAGCTAACCACCACGTACCTTCTAGCCATTTTTTAAATGAGTAAAACAATAGTTCTAATTCTGGTTTACAACTACTTCAGCCTCAAGGATTCTTTAAAAAACAAAACAAAAGAACCTTGTACATGAATAGGAACAAACCAACACACTGCAAAATTATGTGATGTCTGTGAAACAAAAGGTGGCGATTGGGCACAGCTTGGACTCTGTGATCTTGGAGGTATTTTCCAACCTTAGTGATTCTATGAATCTAAAAAGCATGTAAAAAACAATGGGCTATTGCTTAGCTCATCCAAATCTTGTAATTCAAATGTATTGAGACTTAAACTTCTGCCATCCTCTAACAGAAAAGAATGGGGGGGGAAAAATGTGTCAAACATCATTATGCATTTTTTAAAAATCATAACTGTACCCCAGTCTGATGTTGTGAAAGCTGGCATGAAAAGTGAAATTCAAAGTGTTGATAACAAAGCTGTGAGATGAGGCTATTTTGGTAATGTTTGGGGGGGTTTTCTGGCTAATATTTTTTTTTGAAAACCTTAAATAATTGAAGAACAGCTATTTAATACAAATTACAAAAAAACCTTTAGAAATTAGTGTGTTTACATTGTGCTTGCAAGGAACAACATTTTACAGTAATTGCCTTGTAAGAAGGTTATTTCCCATGCTGCAATTCCAGCTGCATCATAGATTTAATAGATATGCCTGTAACTGTTAAAAACATAACCTTTCCCAATGCTGAATGCACCAGTCAAACACAGCCAGCTGCAAGAGCAGGCAGTGACACAGATGAAATGTGTGAGTTAAAAGGTGAAATCTGCTGTACATCCTCCCTCCTCTGAGCAGCTGCTGGGGCTATAACAGCCTGCCTTGCTCCCAGGGGGGTTTACCATGTTCGTGGCTCGCAAAGGTTTTATGGCTTTGTAAAAGATTTCATGTCCTAATTTAATTGTCACAGTTCCAGGACTTCTCTGACTCCTTGGAAGCCCCGAGAAGCAGCCCACTCAAATTTCAAGCCTCCAACCATAACCATTGCTAAGCTCTGTCCCACCAGAGAGAGGATTTGATTACAATCTGCTTTTGCTACCACAGCAAACCTGACACTGGTTCAGCATCTGAGATGCTCGACTGTGTAAGGGATAATGCTGTTGACTGGCCATAACAACTCAATCAACTTCCCCAGAACAGGGCACCAGCTATTTAGGAGAAGCCCAGGCCTGAGAAAACATTTAACTCACACTGTTCTCCAGTGTTTACCTAGTACTACCCACTGGCTGCTTATAATGCTGTCAGACCCAGAAAAAATAGCAATTAACACAGTATTTGTTGCCATCAGTGTGCTTTTTGTTTCATGTAATTTCTTGGTTTAATGTCCTCACTTTACCCAGAATAATTTATGCAATGCTTCATTCAGTTTCAAGGCTTTTTTTGTCTGCCTCACACTGGGTAGCAACAGGGGCAGAGTCCCTCTAGAGTTTACAGTTTGGGGATTTCAATTAGTTCTGTCCATCTGCTTTTCCACACAATGATTTTAATGGTTTTGCAGGAGCTCACCCAGAGGAATCACATAGAGTCTCTGGTCCCTCCAAATCTTTACAAACCTGGAACGGTGGACTCAAAGATATAATTGTCCACATTACATGGATACAAACGTTGCTAAGGAATCTGCACATACACTTTACCTGTTTCTAGAACGTCACTCCAACTATTCCCTGCTTGGAATGCTAAGCCACCTCTGAAATGGGTGGGATTTGATCTTCTTTCCCAAAACAAGTCCCATGCACAAGTCCTGGGGGAGGGAAGGAGAGCAGGGAGAGGGAGGAGAAGAAAAGAGAAGCCACAATACCCATAAAACAAATGCAGAAATCTGATAGTGTGCAGTAAACATACACCAGACAAACTGTCCACAATAGTGGAACAAAGAAGCAGGCTCTGGAGTTTATAGTAATTGGCACGGCAATTAATAAGACATATAGCACATGGTAAAATCAGTTCTGCCATCTGTGTCAACTGTCCCCAAGTGGAAGCTGTGCATGCTTGCCATGTTCATCAGCGTTAAGATTGCTACTCTAAGCCAAGTCCAATTTTATTGGCTCCTATTTGTACCGATGCTAAAAATCTATCAGCATTTCTTTTTAAAACTTCTCATAATAATACCAAAAACTCCAAAGAGAAAACACAAAACCACATAGTATCGGAAATTTTGCCTAACCTTAGTGCCTTCAGGGCAATTAACATCCTATGTTGTGCTTATAAATTAATTTTCATAATTGTTTACAAATTATTACATTTCCCAAAAATACTGCATGTAACAGGTTATACTGTAAGAGTGGCAGAAGTAGAGTTACTTCTCTGAAATACTTAAGATCTGATCCAGAAAAAGTATAATACACTTCAGTTTAAGGTGAACATCAAGATCATGAGCAAAGGAAAAGAATATTGTTTATCTTTTAAACTTGCAGGGGGCTTTCTACATCCTCAAATCCCCTGTGCTGACAATGCCTCCAGCAAAAGGGAGGGTTGATATCCAGTGCAATCTCTCACAGAGTTTTATAAACAGTATCTGAATTACTTCCAATCACCAAGATCAGTTTGTTGGGCTCAAAATGGCATCTGCCCTCTCTTTGCTTGACGGTGAGCCAGGGGCAAGTGGCTGGTGAGCACCTTCAAGCAAGTCAAGAGCTGGCTCAAAGGCTGCAGGTGGGAATGCTGTCCTGTAGGTTGGCACAGTGATGTTTGTACCTGGAGTGCTCCTGTCACCGCCAGGAACTGCTCCTCCTCCTCCTCCTTTGCTTACACATCCACATGTGCATGTGTTCTTTTGTAAATCCACACCTTTCTTTCCCAGGAGAGCTGGGTTATCAGTAATAACAGTTATCTGGAGACAGATGAGGGTTTCACAGTGGCCTCTATCTCAGGAGTCATGACGCAACTGCTTTTTTGCTTTTATTCATGTGGTAACGAGAGCTTCACATGAAACCCTCTCACACTGTGAGCAAAACAAACCCCAGAGAAAGCATAAGAGAGATGATCTGGTTTCAAGAGAGAAAAGCGACTTTGTGGGAGCTCCTGTAGGACTTCCCACTTCATGAGTCACACAGCAGTCACAGGGACTTGTCATACAATTTACCTCTGCAAGCACCAAAGGACGACTGTCTTTAAATCAGACATGTTAAATGCACAACATCTTCGCTTCAAAAGCAGCTATCTTCTGTAACACCTACACATCCAGAATAAATTAGCTTTCTTATTCAGTGGTGTCAACAATGGTATGCCCCAGAGAATAAGGGAGAAAGAGTAATGCTAGCCTATGCCAAAATACTTATTAATTACACCTTCTTTCAGATGCCTCCCTTGTTGAAACGCTGTTTGGTGCCACATGAAATAAGGAATAACACATAGTCTCTAATTTATGAGCAATAATTTGGAAATTGCCCTCAATTTTTACTTCCTGTTCATTGCAGCAGTGTTCAACAATGCTATATAAAGGAGGGAGATATATTACCCGTTAAACTTTTCTCTGCACATAGCTCCCTGCTGAACACCAGAGAAGAATCTAATCTAAGGTCAAAGAGGTGGCTCTGCTATGAGGTATTTATCTGCTGCCCACCCCCCTGGGATGTCAACAAAAGTAGCTGATAGTGTCAGTTGTGACACTTTCTGCAGCGGGCATCTGCCCATTACCAGGTGGAGAGAAAACCTCAGCTCATTTCATACATGAAACTGGAGAGCTGTCATCTGGTTACAGATTTTTATTACTACCAGGAGTGTATTTGAATTCAAAGTAATGACCTGGAAGTACAAAATTCCATATTCTGTAATCCCACAAGCCGTGCAATTCTCCCTCTTCAGTTACTGCTGAATATCTCTATAGCTTCTTCTGCTGCTCCTGATTTAATATAATGCTATCAACAAACCTCCTTAGTGAACAGGGTCATGGCAAGATTTACAGTGCTTTTTCCCAGGCCTGCAGGTGAATTTATTTTACCCAATATATCCATTTAGATCCATTTTCCTCAGAACATTATTCTTCAAAGACAACTTAGCGAGTTCTTCAGTATCAGATAAAAGTCAAGCTAAGTGGTGCAAAGATGACAAGGTGTCCTGCATGACCTTAATCAGAAGTTTAAGTGCAGGATAAAAGTGAGAACTGAACCGAAAGCCACTACCCCAACTGTCTCTTTTTTTGAACATCAAGGAGACAAATGTTGCTGCTCAGACACGGTTTTTTTCTCCAGACTGACAGCCACGGCTTGTGGATTGCATTCAGCAAGCAAGGATGGGAGCAATATTCTGAGAAAAGCAGTGTCACTCACCAAACCTCAACGCACTATGTGAGAAAGCTCAAGGCGTCCTGTAATGACAATGGACAGCAGCATTAATGTGAAAGTACTTGAATTTTTATAGATAGGTTTAGTGCACAGTGCGTTACTGATCCAGCCTAAAGCAAGCCCTCACTGCCCTTCCCCTTCTGTTCCATACATTCCAACCCCCAAGTGGCTGTTTCTGTCATGTGTGGTGTCACACACACACAGGCATGGCTCTGGCAGCACCAGAACCTCCAAATTATTACAGAGCTATGGGGAGAACTTAAAGCAACTTTCCAGTGCCTGTAAGAGAGCTGGAGAGGGACTTCTGACAAGGGCATGGCGTGACAGGACAAGGGCGAATGGCTTCCCACTGCCAGAGGACAGGGTTAGATGGGATACTGGGAAGGAATTGTTCCCTGGGAGGTGGGGAGGCCCTGGCACAGGGTGCNAAATGAGATGATTTAAGGTCCATTCCAACCCACACCATTCTGTGATTCCATGATTCTGTGATTTAACTCCAATCAAACTTCTGCATCCTAGATGTGAGTTAATAAAGTAACCTGGTTTTAGAAAGCTTTTCTTCTGAATATTTGGCCTCTGGCTCTACAGCTGCAGACAAAACATCAAATAATGAAACTCTTTTCTCCATGCACACTTGACACGCAACAGAACTGATTAGCTTTCAATATTACGGAATCAAATTTCTTGAAGTTCCAACTTCTTATTTTGTAAATAAAAACAAGTTGCTTAAAAATAACATAAATTTTGGCACTGTATCGACCCAATGAAACCTCCATTCCAGTAGAATTCAAAAAACAGCCAAAAATAATCTAATTGAGCAATACTAAAACTGGACTTGTTATTCTGTGTGGTGGTGAGAATGACAATAAAAATGGTTTTAAAAGACCCAGAGAGCTAAACAAGATTAAAAAGCATAACTTTGCAACCAAAACAGAGATGAAGAGGAAACACAGAAACACACAACTTGAAGAGTGCCCTGACTCTGTGGTTCTGTGGAGGCACTGAGGGGAGGAGATCCCTGAGTAACAGTTTCAAGAATGGCAGAAGGCAAAGAAAACTCTTCAGACAACCACAAACATCCCTATACTGCAGAGGGATGCAGGACCCTTCAGCCTCTGTGAGCAAAAGCCACTGGAGAGAATGATTTTAAACTTCCTGTGACTTCCAAACTTCTGGAGGGCTTTAAACGTGAATGGAGAATGGTCCTGCTAGAAGGGAACAGCCAAACACAAACTTTATGCATATTCATAAAGTGAATCTAACTCTTGGAGCTGCTGGTAGTTGAAACAAAGATAAAAGAATTGTGAGAGTAAGGAAGAAATTTCACATGGATGAAATAAAACTGACTGATCTGACAGCTTTGATCATTGTTCAGAAGCTGGAAAACAAAACTACCCGTGAACCTCCGCAGAGACATGGGTGTGCCAAGATCTGGCACAGAGAAGTTTTCTTGGGGAACACAAGCAGGCAGGAAAGAAATAAAAGAGGACATGGAGGCGGCTGAAACTCTGGGGGCCAAAAAAAAAAAAAAAAAAAGACTGTACCAAAATAAAGCACTATTTGGGAGGAAACCAGAGGGTTTTATCCAAAAAAACTTATCTGAACGTTCTTGATCAACTAAGTCTACCGGCAGAAGCAGTGCAAATTGAGACAGAGTTCTGTCCTGAGTGTAAAATTGTGTTCAGATGAAAGATCATCTATTAAACATTAATATAAAACCCTGAGTAATTAAATCCTTTTCATTTTTAACAACAGATAATCACCTGCAGAGAACAATTAACATTTTTCACTTAACTTTGGTAATATAAGAAGCTGAAATGTACTGCAACAGCCTTCTTTTGTATCTATCTATGATATGATTTCTTCTCTTATATACCTATATATGTACTTACATGCTTACATGTATACATGCACATGTTTGTAGGAAATATGTACTTTAATCAATATTTATCATTCTGTAGTAACTGAAAGACTACCATGACAGTAGATATACAAGAGAAATCACACTGAACAATGCAGAGAGTAGATGAGATACCTGCTCTGTTTTGAGCGATTCCTATTTGTTAGCTTATTTAACAAGAATGATTGAACATTTTGGGAACAGCTGCCTTGTTAAAGACTCAACATCCCCAGCCTTTCACTGATGCGCGAGGACAACAGTGTTCATCCCTCAAGATCTCTCCCCAGCGATATGTCAGAAATTATATTCCTGATGTTCACGAATTTATATAAAACACAGTGGGAAAAGGAAACAGAAACACTTAGAAAAGCTACTCAGATAAAAGGGAAGCCTTTTTCTGGTTGATAAATGCATTCAGTAGCACATTTCTTTATGTAATCCCTCTTCAGACAGTAGAAAGAAGCCTCTGCAGAATTTTTTTCTTTTTAAATAGATGAAACATGAATCATTTTATCTTTAAATTACATAATATGAATGCAAATTAATCAGTATCCTTAGACAACTGCAAAGTTGATAAAGTGGCTCTTAAAGACAGAAGATACCAGAACTGTTAAGCAGGTCTTTGTTACACTGGCTGTAACCCTTAATATTTCTCAAACCCACCATGAGAAAAGCTGGAGACATTAATATCCATTAGAGAGAAAGCCTGGTAGGGATTTGAGAGTGCACTGGTTACGCTGCAATCGATAGGTTACCTGTTCAATACAGGGCATACATTACTTTTACTGCAAGACAAATACACTGGAAGTTATGTTTTGTTTCTGTCATTGAGCAGCTCTTTCTCATTCCAGCTTTTGTTGGTCTTTCCTTCCACAGAGTAATGAGCCCAGGACTTTTTGATGACTAAGGGGGGCCTTCATTTTCCAGAAAAATGTCTGTCCCTCATCTGACATAAAGCACCACTTGAGGATGAAGCAATGATATGAAAGGCGCAATAGAAGCAAAAAGCAAGGGGAGAAAAAATAAATCCCAGTGCAGTCCCTGTTTCTTTAGGGAGTAAACTATTTAACTCTATTTCCTGACAGAGCAGGAAACTCTGTGCAGGTAGACAGCAAAGTGTTGAGAGAAAACAAGTGCAGCTGGCTGAGAAAGGCCCAGAAGCTGGGTGGCAGTGGCAGTGTAGACAAAAGATCAGTTTTAAGACGGAGAAAATTAAGAGACTCCCTAGCAGTAACCCCCTCCTCCCTTTCCTACTTGTCTCCTTCTTCCCAGAAGGAAAATGTGTCTGAGCCCTTCATAACAACATCAGAGAACCTGGGTGGGGGTTTTTGTGTGAGTACAGAATCTGGTTTTAGCCGATGGGATATTTGACGAGGGTTGAAACGTTGACATGAGAATAAAAGGGATCCACAATGCCATGTTCTAAAATAACTGATGCTGGAAAGCAAAAAGGGAGAGGGGAGAAGAAAAAAAAGTCAAAAAGAAAAGGGAAAAAAACAAAGGGAAAAAAAAAAACAGAACAGGGGGCTGAAGGGGGGAAGGAAGAAAAAATAAAAATGGGTAACTGATACTACAAAAAGCAAGGGAGGAAATGGTTGACAGGGGAGTGTGTCCACAACAAATGACACCAATTCCTTGGAAACAGTGCAGAGCTTCAAGTTTCACACAACTGTCTGTTAGAAGAAAGGATGAACACCTGCATTTATTACAGTTGTTCCAGGTAAAAGATCAGTAAAGAGGGAAAGCCTGTGTACATGAAAGGTGGAAGAAAAGCAATAGCTGGAAAAGAGAAATACGTGAATTATTGAAAAACGGCTCATTATTTCTCTTGAATACATGATCTCAGTAATGGTTACCTGACATTAATGACCGTCTCTACTATGCAGGCGAAGAGGGGCTGGCAATCCACTCAAATGTTCCAGTTAGCCTTTCCTTCAGGCTCTTCTAATGCCTTTTCCATGCAGGAACTTTTTGCTCTCCATGTTTCTGGAGTGAGAGTCCCTGGGAGAGCTCAAATAATTTCCATAGGTCAGGAACAACATGGTTCAAACATTCAGTGCTGACTCTCTCCTGCTCAGCAGTGCAAGAACATCCCCATTCAAGGACTGCTGTCATCACAAGGACCTGCAAGTCCTTTATTACAGACAGCCACGACCACCAGCAAAGGTATTTATTGAAAAAAAAGCATCCTTAGTGCTTGTTTGTGTCATCCTGAAAAGCACAGGTTACCTTTACCCGCATCCCAACCCCTGCATTCTACAGTTCACCACCATACCAACTCCTAGTGCTGGAGATGGGAGGGTTAAAAGCTCTAATCACAAATCAGTTCTAAAGTCTTAAAATAAGAAGAAAAACCAACAAAGAGTTGATGGAATATTCCATCATTATCACCACTGTCCATCAGTATTTTGATTTATGACCAGCATCTGTAGCACAGTACAGACAGTCTCTTTAAACACCCGCAACCTAAAAGGAGAAATTTAATATGCAGCTTTATTAAGAAAGTAAGAGCAACTGTGAGCCACTGGGGAGCAACATTCACAAACTGACACCCACCTCTTGCCAGGAGAAATGCAGTGTGCACCCATTCCTCAGATCATGTCTGCCCACACAACATCCTAACTCACCCCCAGGTGGATGCAAATTGCTGCTGGATCAATCCTGATACATTACAGTAGTTCCAGTATTTGCTGATATCCCATCCTACTATTCCTTTTAAGTGTAGAATGTTATGGTCATGAAAAACAACTGCAAAATTACAGAGAATTGGGGGAAACCCAAACCCTGTAAAACAAAGGGGTTTTAATAAATGTGCAACAGGCTCTACAGTTGTGTACTGCAATGTATTTTGAAAACAAAAATTCTAAGCCGGATGCCAAGTACACAAGAACGCATTGCCTGAGTAAAAGAAAAACTTAGCCTTTAGCCTAAAAAACACATTTGATAACAAGGGTTTTACTACACAAAATGTGTGTCTCCAGGACAAGATGTAATACAACAAAAGCAAGCTGAGTGAGAGTAGCTTACCAGGTGAAACCCACGAAAACTCTGCCTCCTCACCTGTGTCTCGGGAGTCTGGACCCCTGGACAACTGGACAGTCTCACCCTCACATAAAAGAAGAGATAATAGACTCTATAACTAATAGCTCATGATAGTATTACTTCTTCTTCTTAAAGTAACAAATAGAAGCATAAATACCTACATTTAAACCTGGGCATACAAATATTGTGCTTACCCACAAGTCAGAGGTGTTCCCACAGCATTTTTTCCCCGTGTGTCTCAGTCACAATTATCCCGGAATAGATTACACAGCTAAAATATCTTTCACAAGTCCTGTTGTCCAGAAAAGCCATGCTGAAAATGTTATTTTTCTGTCACATAGATTGTTTTAATATAAATTTAGTGCTACTAAACAGTAGATTCTGAGGCACAGTTCCTTGCAAGTGATGTTGAATTTCATCCTGCCTGACCCAGTGCTACATGGACAGGTTGGTCTGCACTTCGTGTCTCTGCCAATTTAGACTTTTCTCCCCTTGCTGCTAGATGAGATTTGATGATTAGTTTAGTGTTAGTGGTTAAAGGGTCAGTTCCTTTTGTGCAGAGCCAGGGTGTCAGACTGGAACTGCTGTCGATTACAGCCATTAACAAGAGGTGCAAGCAGACTCAGGGATCTATTTATTACTTTTGTTGGAAGCATCCTAGAAATACAAGCCAAGCCTTCCAGTTCCTGCTCTCAAAACACCTGGTACTGAAACATACAGGATGATGCCCCGTAGCAAACAGTGAATGCAGTAAAAATCCTCTCAGTGACCGAATGTGCTTTCAGTAGTATTTTAGTTATATTTATTCTTGCTTTCTCTTTCTACTGTCTGCTTTTATACCCTTCCTTCTGTTATTTCTGATGGGAACTCTGCAATTCTCTTTCACATCCTGAACCAATGCTTTGTTGATGGCTCCTTGTTTACTGCATTTCTGACTTGCATGTCTTCCTACTGCAAAATCAATACAGTATTGAGATTTGACATAAAAAGGGAGTGCTAACAGTGCTTTATTCTGTAGCTAATAACTGTTCCATATTACTACTTTTTATGTCCAATAAAAAATGAGAAACTGCCAACTATGACACCCATGGCAAAATCACAGCCTGAATCCCAGAAATAAACCTTAAGAGCCTAAATTGCACGTTGGGCACCCCATGGCTGACTTAACTACCCATGCTACTGGGTTTTATCTACATGCAATGGTAATTAATGTTACAAACTAGGTTAAGCTGCAGAGATCATCATTTAACCTTCTACCAGGATGTCTACAGAAGAGCACAGCAGAAAAATCAGCTCAAAACCTGGAATATTCTAAAGCAGGATCCCAGGGAAACTATAGCAAGCAAAAATTTAAAGAGCAAGGGACTAGGGGGAACAGCACAGTACTCCACTGTACATGTGGAAAATAATCATATTATAAAACTATGGAATTATCCACCACCCAGTGAAGATCTTGTTTGGCTACCATTCTTCCATCACTGATGTGAATGCAAGCTTGCTTACATCCCTATTTTTGGGTTTTATTCAAGCAAATGCTTCTTTAGGAGATTTTGTTTGTATTTGTCATATGTACCTCAAATTGCTGCTTCAGTACTCAGAATCAGTTTAGTAAGTCTCAGTGCCATAGTCTCATTTTGCTTGGAGACACACAAATTAAATAACAAGCCCTATTTTCTTTACACAGCAGCATAATCAGCACTGGATAGAATATTTGTTATTCCTACTGTAAATTTTCCATGTGATAATATATATCACAAAAATAAATTAAAGCAAAATATTTGTCCTGCCAACTATAAAGGATTAAATACCATCTTTTCACTACAAAATTTGGCAGAAATAGTTTAGAAGTGGTTAATTCACTGCAGATCAAGTCTTAGAAGCAAGATGATGTTAATAATTACAGGAAAAATTAGATATAGTTGCATTTAAACAAGTGCCACATGAAACACGCTTGACCATCTGGTAAAACTGTCTTAGGGTAGGATGCTGGCAGATATTGCATAATCATCTGCATATGACAGATAATTTTAGCCAAATCTAAATTAAAAAAAATGTTCTCATACTTCTTAAGAAAAAAAATTAAACTGCTTTTCAAACTTAATAAATATCTGAAGTTATTTAATATTAATACTGTCTGAATTCCATATAAAAACTACCATGTTATAGACACAAAAAAGAAAAACAATACCTTTTTTTTTTACTCTTTTCTATGTATTTTGAACCACAGATTGCTCTGCCTGGAATTTCTCCTGTATTTTGTTTCCTCAAACCTTTTCAAAGCAGTGGCTTAGAAAAAGTTAGCACATAAAACATTCTTCTGCTACTCAACCACTTTGCAGCACAAGGACTATTTGCTCACATAGCTTAATGATCTGGGATGTGAGAGGTTTAGAATTCCTCTGGAAAGGTTTTTTGAAACAGAAATATATCCACAATTAGTAAAGGTTGTCCTTGCAGAGCAGGTGGTGAAGTTTCCCAATTTTTACAGAAATCTATGCAGTCATATCTCATTTAACTGTGTTGATTTACAATTCATTATTTAAACAGTGCACGAAAAAAAGTGCACTACAACAAAATGTTATCAGTACTGAAGGTCATTCTCTAACTAATACAATGAAACATGTTTTCTAAAGCCAACTACTACAAAAAAAACAAAGGAGAAAGAAAAAACCCACAAAAATTACTTGAAGGTCTAACAAAACAAATATTGTTATTGAAGACAATTGAATCTTATAGTACTTATTCTAAATACAATATGGAATTAAAATTGACTGAAGAGATTTGATTCTCCTTAAATACATTGGAACAGCTGAGAAGGAATAGAAAACCTGTTAAACAAGTTACCTAAAAAAACAAATAAGGAAAAGAACAGCCCTTCAGGATTGGATTATCTGGAAGGACAGCATTTGTTGTCTGTGCAGTCAGCCACACTGGAATGCCACAGCACCTTCAATTATGCAACTCCCCCAGGGAATTAATATTTGAATCAGAGTGACTGAGGTGGGAGGGAACATCTTGAGGGCTCGAGTCCCCATCCTGCTCACAGTAGGGTCAACTTCCAACTAGAAGCAAGTTGGTCTATGTTTTGTTCTGGGAGCTCCTGTTGATGTCCAGGGGAGTCCCTGGCCTCCCCCTGCTCCCCACCCAGCCGGGATCCCCTGGGTGACAGCTTCTGACTCCTGGTTTGTGCCGTACACCTGCAACCCTGTTGTAGTATTTTACATTTACTGCCGCAGAAATAGCTCCCCATTTGGAAGCTCCTCATCCTAAGTAGTGGTTGCAGTCTTTTTAAACAAATGCTCTGTGGACAGAAACAAATCCATAACCCAACATATTTTTATCTATGACCTAACACGGCTCAATTTTCAGTCGTTCAACATACTGGTCTGAAACATTTTTGAAGCACTGCAGAGCTCAAAGCAACTGGCACTTACTCCACCAATTATAACCATCTTGATGAAGCAAACTAAGCTTCCAATCCAATTGTCCATGCTAAGTTTCTCTCTTCTATAATTTTGCCACCCAATTCATTTGTCAGTCTGGTGCTCTGAGTATTACTTTCAAACAAACCACAAGGTCAGGAGCAGTGAGAGCCCCTTCGGGATATTGACTTCTCTGCAGCCCAAGACAGACCACACCTTGTTTCCTCTGAAGGAAAACAGTTCTGTTTATCACCTTGTGTTTGTGAGGGGAATATTATCATACAATCTAATTTAAGAGCGCCATAATGAACCCAGCCCCCTTCACAGCCCTGCTGCATTCCAAATGCATCAGCAAACACTTCTGGCCTAAGAACACCTGAAATAACTGCTGGGATGTGCCCTATACTGGACACAACCCTGGGAAAATGTTTCAAAGCAAACTGTGTTGGCATTTGTCTTCAGTGAAGTAGAGTCTCCAAAACGGCCTGAACATTCACTTCCACAAAGAAATGCCATAACAACCAAGACATCCATGTGTTCTCTGCTTTTCAACATCCAGGAAGGATGGCTGTGATGAAGCACAGATGTGCTTCACCAGTATCCATTAAGAATCATATCTATCATGAGTTTATTCCCAACTTTCCCAGATGGATTTTTGATTGTTATTGTCTGCCTAAAAGGTAAAAGGAAAGTGAAGAATCTGATACTAAAGAATCTCTACAGGGAATGCATTGCAAACAGCAGTGTAAATCCTTGAGACAAAATGATAATTTTGTTGCAAAGTGAAATATACAATAGGATGAAACATAAATAGCAGATGAAACAAATAAGGGGAGGACAGATTCAAGGAGGGAAAGGAAGCAGAGAGAATGTCAGAATTGATGTAACTGGAACGTACCAAATGCCAATGCAATCCAGTGTTCCACAGGCTGTACAGGGAGAGCAGAGGGCTGAAAACAGGACTCAAACAAAGCTGATTCAGTACCATGTAGTATTTTTATAAAAATATATAAAATGGCTTAAAAGAAATTTTTAAAAGTTTGTGGAAAAATGCAATAAAGAAACTTTGTAAAGAGTCAAGGGTCATGTTCCCAGAACAATGTAATGTAACAACAGCAGCAGAGCTGGCTGTTAGTGAAAACAAGTCAGTAAAGAAATTTCAAGTTCAGCATCATGAAAGAGTGTAATGAAACTCAATCAGTGGAAAGGCAAATAACTCCAAGCAACAGCTTGGTACTGCAATTTCCCCTTGGATAATTTTACTGCCAAGAACAACTTAATTCCTCCTCATTATGACTACCCATTAGACCAACAGCTATTGCTACTGTCACCTATGAAAACTTTGCTGTGCCAGACAGAATTCCAAAAGTATTCCTTACAAACAACACAATCACTTCTTTCTTACCATGACAAAATTAGAGGTATTCACCCATTCGTGAGCTACAAAAATGAAGACAACTTTCTGCCGCATTCAGTCAATCCCCATCCTCCCCACATTATTATCTAAGGAGAAGACAATCCAATCAGACAAATAACAGCAGGAAATCCTAAGCTGTGGGCTCCAATACCAATATTTCAGTCACCTCACGACAACTGGTGTGGGCGCGGCTTCTGCACATTTATTAAGGATGATTATGTCATTAATGGTTATTCTCACTAATGATCACTGCCAAGCAGGGCAGTGAGAGCAGCTGCAGCACTGCACAGGATCATCCTCGGGTGCCACGTCCTGTTCATGTCTCATGTCTCTGTCTATCAGTGCTTCAAAACTCCAGGTGCCACATCCGCGGGATGTTCATTCCCGTTTGTCCAGGAAGGAAACAATGAGGTAAATATGATTCATTTCCTCCTCCCCTGGTCTAAAACTCTCTGAGGAAAGTGCATCTTTCAGGTACAAACAATAAGGCAGCTTCATAAGAGAAATCTCAACTCAGCCACTGGTTCTAATTTGGGGTGGTGCTGTTTGTTTTCTTTTTGTTGATATTTAGAATTTCAGCATTATTTACCACAAAGAAGAGATAAAAAGAAGTATGTACAATAAGATACTTATTAAGCCAAAAGCAGTATTTTCCCCTTTCCTCCACCACACCTTCAACCAACATAAACACAGTAATTGAGGTATCTGAAACGTTAACAACAAAAAAATACGCAATTTTAATAGTTTTAGGTGCAGGTTACAGATACCAGATGAAAGCTCCACTTTGTGTTAATTGACCATGGTTCCTTCCTATCAGTGACACTGCATCATCTGACACCCTCACAACCTGTAGCTTAGTTTAGGCACAATATTGTTCTGAATAGAGACATATAAAATCATGTCTTAACTGGCAATTTAGATAATGAGAATCAATAAAAGGGAAAATTATGCTGTCATGAATGCATCAGTTATCAGTGAGTGCATCTGAAAAGGTCTGTCCCAAGACCAATGAGAAAAAATAATAAAGCCAGAAGTCTCAGCACAACATGTTTGGACCCTGTGTTATCTTCCTCCTCTGGGCATTTTGCAAGCAGTGTTCAAATTTGTGGCAGTGGTTGTTGTTTATTACGTCAGCCTAGCAGTGCACAGGGCTTCACAGGCAGATTGCTGGAGACACTTTTTTAATTTATCACGATGAAATGATACATAAGCCTGTTCTAACAGTGATTCACAGCTTTTTCATTTCTACTCTGCTAATGTGACAAACTTGAGATTTTCAGCACTTTCAAGGTTAGCTCCTGCCATGCTGGACCTTAGAGCAGTTATTCTGATTTAGCGAAGTAGGTCACTGTCACCTCCGTGCCTTCCTTTGATTCGACCACCTTGTCTTTTATTTAATGACTGTTACAGTGGAAGGACTCACTGTGCTTTCAGTGCAGATTCTCCCACACCAGACTGTCTGCAGCACAATGCACCTGAATTTGTACTTTCCATGAGAACTAAAATAAAAATAAAAAAGAAAAATCCCTACTTTGTAAGTAAACACTGTGGTTTGGGTGATTCATCTTTATATCAGGTTTGAATGTCAGTTATGTTTGGGGTAAAATTTCATCTGTACATGAAGTATTTTTCCTAATAACAAGACAATAAGCTACAAGGCCATGTAAATGCTATTTACTACAGCAAAGACAAAGATCAACACCAAGGTGTTGGAAAAGGACTTTTTTTGCTCAGTGCACTCAAACTACTCTTTCTGTTATGGTTCCAGTATTCCAAACATATTGGTTCTTTTCAAAACACTGCATTGACTGATGCCCCTCTTCTAAAAGCAAAGCTTATTTTAACAGACTGTTTGACTGTTGCTCAAAATGCACAAATGTATCTGCAATTAATTCCATTATGACATCAGCCCACTGATTATGATACACCTTTACTGTCACTAGTACATCAAATACATTGAAAACCACCACACAGATCTCTTCCACAAAGCTGGAGCCTCTGCATTTCCTGAACACTTGTTACAGACAGCTCTGGACAAAAGGAAGATTTATTTCACTTGATCAGTGGTCATGGAATGCACAGGGACGGTAACCCAAAGCTGGGTGCCCAGACTGTTGTCATTCCACTTGTTGGGGGAACCACAGGGTTTAAGTCCTCTACAGCCACCTGTGCCCTCAGCAGCTCTCAGGATTCAGAGAAATTTCCAGATGTTAAACTTGCTGCTTGTTCAGAACACACAGCCTTTATAACCTCATACAGCTCCTCTACTTCTTTCCACCTCTCCCTTTCACCACGTCCCCAGTCATTCAGATTATTGTTGCTTCAAGTTTATCTATTTGTGCTGTAGCATGCTACAAACATTGAGCACCACAGTGATACTGAGCACATTTCTGACCTTAACCCCAAATACCTTTCTGGGAAATTTCTATCAAGCTGTCTCATTAAAATAGAAGTATTAGTTCAGGTTATCCTAACCCAGTGCATTATACTTGACACACAGACAATGACTGAAATCGATGTGGTGTTTGCCAGGGCAGGGGTGCTTTTCTTTGGCACTGCATTATTTATGCAGGCTGCTGAGACTCCTGCAAATGGGAGTTGTGGAACTGGCACACCCTGCCCTGGCAGGGCTTCCCGTACCTGAGTCAGACAAATCCTGCTGAACAGTGAGCCTGGCTCCTCAGCCTTCATTTGAGAATAACAGTGATGATCACTGTGGGATCATCACGTTACTTTTGCATCCAGGTGTTTTTGAAATGGTGATCCAGAAAGCAACATTTCCAATTTCCTAATTCTACTTACTAAGGTGTATTATACTGCCATGAATGTAAAGATATTTCAAATTACTCAAAAATTATGCAGAACTACATCTTCTCTGAGCAAAGTAACACTTTCACCTTTTTTTTTTGCCCATAGTCTTTGCAGAAAAGGAAAAAAAAAAAAAAAAGATAAATCGAAAAACTAAGTCAGAAATACACGAAACTGTAGAAGATCAAAAATATTTAATAGAGTTTCGTCTCAGGGGAAACTAATAATCAGCTATGAAACAGATTCACCACTAATTTATCTGAATTGACTATATAGCATAATGTTCAAATCTGGGACACAATTTAAACTGGGACAAGTAATCATTATTTAACCTAGATTCTGTAAATTCACCTCAGACCATTTCAGTTTTTCCTTAAGAGCCAATATTCAATGACCTGCCACAAGATACAGACAGAAAAGATTTTGAAAAGCATAGTATTTTTTTCTTGGTGGCAGGTAGTGCCACCAAGGCTGTCAGAGAAGAAAACTGCAGCAATATCTAGAAAGGGCTTGATGGCCACAGAAAGGCTGAGATATAAAAATTTAAACAGCACAAAAAGAAAGGCTTTGCTATCAATATCTTACTGGAAATAGAAAGTAATATTCAAAATAAACTTGCAATCAACTAAATAGTTTATTGAAAAACATCCTCTGCCTATGTCAGAGCAAAAAAGCTACACCACCACAGCTAAATAAATAGAGGATGATGATAATAATAATGGAACCCAATCCTTAGAGAATCACAAAATTCTAGTTCATAGGCACTTAAGGAGAACCTGACCAGGACTTGGCCACACTCCTTCTCTCATATCAGTACCTCGGAACATGTGACAGTGATGTTCGAACAGAAATGTGCAGTCACACATAAGGGACCCCTCTCACAGAAAAACTGGCACCCACTTTGCCAAGAATCATTCAACAAAAATGCTTGACACGGTAGATACTTCTAATTATTACAAAGTGCCTTGGGAGGTTTAGTGTCAGCACCAGTCACCAGTTCTTTTCTATTGTTTACTAGCAAAAATCCCAAAGTTTTATAGAGCCTGAACACTGCAGGAAGCAGCTGGATATTTTGCATAATTTTTTGTGAGACAGCCAAGCACGAAGCTCTTAAATCTTCCTGGTAGGTAATAACGGCAGTGAGAGCAGGGCTGCTGTGTGCTGCCGGCTGCCTCTGGGGCAGACTGGCCTTCCCGGTCCCCTCGGGGCAGTTCCTACTGCCCTCCTCCCGCAGTTCCCTTTCCCCTTTCCAGACAGCTCCTGTGACCTTGCAGTCATTGTGCATTCGGAGCTCTCTCCTGGAGCACCCATCAATCATGCAATTAAAGTCTTTTACTCCTACTTTAGGACCCTAGCCAGGTTGAGACATATGTTAGTTAGGCATTTTACTGAACCATTAATTCAGTGCAGACTTTTGTTTGTCTGATTTTTCTGTCCAGCTATTGCATTTTAACACTTACTGAGCACAGAACTGAACAATTAGGGCCCTTGACAATGAAGCCTTCCTATCATATTTCCCTCACATTAATCAAAGGCAGAAATTTATCATCTGGTTTAAAGATCTGGATGTTGGATCGTTGTTCTAATTCATCTCTGCTTTGATTATGCCCTTGCCTATCAGCTCATAATTAATGTTTATAGTGATTACCACCAGCTGTTCTGCACCACGGATGCAAAAGGGGCAGGAAGGCTCCTAAGGAAAGGCCCCGCTGCTGCATGGCCACCTCTTGCACCAGCCACATGTTCTGTCACCAAATCATGTGGCACACGTAAGTGTTGAGTAAAGATCACGGGCATCACCCACCAAAAGTCCAAAACAGAGATTTCACAGCCCTGTTGTCTTTACAAAAGCAGAGCTGAGTGATGAAGAATCAAAGCTGAAAGTACACTGAGAGTCAGGCTGGAAATGATGCCAGAGGTTACAACAGTGGATTTATGGAGAGCCAGGGGTAAGAGATGTCACACTGACAGCGTAAGGCAGCTCAGAGTACAGACAAGACTATTGTGCAATACATAGATGCTGAAATACAACAAAGGAATCAATGTAAAAACCTCTACTAGATCACGACCCCCTGAAATCTGCTCTTTATTACAACCAAATGAAAGAACAATGATCTGCAAACATGAGCAAGTTCCCACAATCACTTAACAAGCAAGAAAAAAGTGTTGCTTAATACATATCCTCAAACATGACACAGGCATTTCAAGTCAAGCAAGGGAGAATTATTATTATTATTATTATTATTATTATTATTATTATTATTACTATTACTATTGTCTAAGCCATCTGCATTTTTTCAAATGCAATAAAACAACAATTATTTTTAAAAAATGTGTAATCAAAGTACTATAATCTATTTTTTTAACTGCTTTTTCTTGACCATTACTATGCATAACCTGGTACTGCTCGTGCATAAAGGGAAATCACTTTTAGTTGTGCAGCAGGTGAGCACTACATAACCTTTTCCAATCTGTGCCTTGAAATAAGTTCATGAGCCAACACCATGGAACAAAGCACCAGAGGAAACCAATGTTTACAATTCTCTGGTATATCAGTTCACCTTGTGTTTATATAGTCTTTTTTCCTAAAATTACCACTTTGAAACCTTAGTATCAGAGCAAAAAAGAAGGGAAAGCTGCTACATTTACAACGAGGAACTCACACACAAAATGCTATTTTATGGTTTGTAAAACCAAACCAGACCAACAATCCTGAGTGACTTTACCAAGGGGTGCTGAAGACACAGACAAAAAGGCTCGCTGGGAATCCAGTTCACACTGGCAGGAAATCAATAACGCAGGCATTGACAAGACACAAACATAATGGAAAACATTCTGACAAAGACAGGGAGCTATAAAGAATCTATGTTTTATACCTAAAACTCAAAGCACCTTAAGATTTTCTCCACAGCAACTCAATACAATCCCCCCTTTTTCTCTCACTTTCTGACCTGAAATTTAGAAGCAGCATTTAATGCAGGAATAAATGGCAGTATCCGTGGAATTAAAGTTCCAGCTTTAAGGTGAGGATGAATTTCGGGTTTGCCTTATCACTATGGTGTAGTCAGATGTCAGAGCTGTGCCCATGTTCGCATCCCCTTCTCCCTCTCTCCAGGGGGATTATAAGAAGTCACACAAGGAGGGAGGGAGTCCCACCCCAGCCCACTGAAGATGCTGTCCGTGCTCAGGAGATCTCATGTGCTGCTCAGAGACTTGTCATCCTTACTGGATTCCCCACATGGGCATTAAAATTTGCCAGGATCCCATCAATCAATGCGGGGGGAGGCACTTGGGGCTTTATCTTGTAAAAATGTTATCATGATAGTTTTTTCTCACCTTCTGTTTGCTGCTGAAAGAATGAATTCCCCTCTGAAATGGCCTGCAAGAGCTCTTGCTTGAGTTCATCAAGTGGCCACAACTCAACTGCAATGTTATGTTGAAATAATTTTCCATTTATAATAAAATATCCACTCAACCCCATACTTTACTTGATGGCAAATACTGCTGGAAACAGCCCAAAACTCTTCAGATTTTATGACATACTAATGCTAAAACTGAATGGAGACCAAGAAGAATTCTGTGTAAGAACATTGAATCCTAGCCCTTCCCACCTAACCAAGTTATTTTTTTGTTTCTTTTTTTCATTTTGTATTTTGAAGGTCATGGTTTCCATGACCATATTTCAACAGGATGTGATGAGAGGGCCACATGCTGAGTTACCGCAGAATCACATCTTCCAAAGACAGAAATTTGTATTGGGTACTTGAAACTAAGCAATAGATGAGAAACAGAAACTGAGTTTTATCATTAAAAAAAGATTATATGGATATAACAATTTCAGTTCTTAAGCATCAACAACTATACACATCTCTCTGAAGAGATTATGCATCCATTCTGTGATGCATAATAAACTGGCCAGAAAAAAAGCCCAAGAGATTTTTCATGAACATGCACACTGAAGTCTTCTTGTCCCAAATATGGGCAGTTTTGAGGTTTATAGATCTATACATCTGTGTGTGCATGCTTCTTCTTTCCTTTATTCTAGGAAAGGGTATCAGAAAGGACCAGTAAGGACCCTGGTTTCTGGAAAAACTGTGACTGAATTAATTTCTTTCCCTTCTGAGCAGCTATATCTGAAAATTATAAACCTGTCAAATCTTGAGCATTACTAAAAATATCACTATAAAAAAATATATATCTCATTTCCTCATATAATGTACTCTACTTTTGCAAGGCTGCTGCTCATTTTGGCTTATGGCAAGCCCGCTTGATCCTCCGAGAAAGTGCTCTTAAGAGTATCTACAATTAACATGGGTTTATCTAATTAATAGAGAATATGGCGTTATTGCACAATAATCCCTGACAAATTGATCATTATCAATAGTTAACGACTACTTTGTTAACTAATTGCCCTGGGGCAAAAGTGTGTCTGGGGAGAGTTACACTTTGCAAGGAAAAGTAACAGCTATTAAGAGCCATAAAGTTTGTGTTGGGAGGTGCTCCTGGCATTATAAATCCCCCAAACTACTCCTGCGAAGGATTCCTGAAGAAGAAAGGCACGAGCGGCTTCCCGAGGCAGGACTGGGTCGTGTGGAAAACAATTATCTGCCGTCGGGAATGCACAGGCTGCACCAATTAGAATGAAGAATGCGGCCCATTACACGCGGGGTATTACGGGCACGTGAGAGCTTTCCTAGGAAAAACATCGCCGTTATACACGCTAAAGAGTCTCGAGAAGCAGCGAGACTTAAGCAAAATCTGCAGCGTGGAACTGATGAATACATTCACTTAAGATCTTTTGTGAATTCCAATAAAGCCCCCTGGAATGCTCTGTGGAGCCGGGATGCCGCGCACGGATTTCAGTTTAGCATCTCCTGGAAGCCGTGCCAGGGATGCTCTCAGGTTACTCTGTCCACATCCCTGGATTCCAGCGGGAGAAAAGCAGCGCTCCACGTGCTGACCCCACAAGGGAGCTGCAGGACACAGGTTTGAATCCCAAACTTCAGCAGGCACACTCAGGTTTGTGCAACTCACCCAGCCAAGGGTGGTACCTGCTGGAACTTCATATCCAGGGAGCAGATCTCAGAGCTCTGGGCTTCCTGGGAACCCCGGCTGCATTTGAATTGTCGCCTGATTATCAAAGACAAGGCCATGCTTCAAGCACGTTTTTCTCCTTTACGTGGACACGTCTGCATTCACCACATCTAATCATTGCCAATACACCTCTTGCCTCCCCTCACAGCCTCATTAAACAGACACCACAACTTTCAGTTTGCCCACCCAGAGCTTCTCTATTCCTTTCAAATGAAAGAGCAATTTTGAAGAATGCCAGAACTACTGATCTGCCTTTCTTTTGTGGGTTTTCAAATGTTCAAACACCCCTGCTTCAAAAAGGACAAAGTTTGCAGGTTTGATTATTCTGTGCTACCCTGCAAAAAGATAGCTACTTGAAGAAAGAACTAGCATACAAAAAGGAAGAAAAAGAGATGAAATTTACTTGTGTGGAAGGAGTACAGACTATGAAGAAAAGGGATGAAAAGCACAGAAATAACAAGATGGGCAAGAAGAGACAGCAAGAGTTATACTAGAGATGAACAATACAACCTTGATTGAGTTTTTAGGGGGTTATAAATGCATTATACAATATAGGATCCTATATAAAATACAGGTTAATATATGTATTTCAGTATTATTTTATATATATTTTAAAAATTAAAAATCCATGGAAGTTGGTATTGCAACAAAATTGAGGTGTCTAAATTACATTTCATGCTCAGGGTCATTACTGCAGCTGAGATCCTCATTATTCCACAGAAAGAAAAGCAATAACAGAGTAAATGTATTGCTTTCTAGGTAGACAGCCACGAGAATGACAGTGTATCTATAAATACCTACAGGGAAATGAAGAGAGAGCAACTTCAAACGTCAGAGGTTTGAAAGCAGCTTCCAAAGCGGGATCCTGTGGGGAAAGTCTCACTCTTTGTGCAACAGCACAGGAAAAGGGTCAGGACAACTGACCAGGCCTGCTCTGCTCCAGAAATGGATCTTTTGTTGAGATTCACTCGTGTGCCTCCAGAGGGGTGCTGGCAAAATAAGGAGTTCTTCAGCTGCAGGGAGAGCACCGAGAGCTAATTCCAGGTGGAAGAGGGGCAGGGAGGTGCAGAGGGCAGCAGCTGCAGAAGGCCCGTGGCCAGAGGGCACAACACCCCATGTTCAAACTGTCCTACCAAGAGCTCTCCACAGATTCTCACAGGAAGAGATGCGGAACATTTCTGAGAAAAATAGAAAAAAGGAAAAAATCTCTCCTGAGCCCTCACTATCCTTTCATGCCAATCCCAACTTAACACGCAATGCATCATCAAAGCAACATTACACTGATGGTACAGAATTTATGAGAGACGTCCTGTGTCTTATTAAATAGGAATTGAAAGCAACAGGGTAGAACAGAGGAGCACAATAACATTGTCTTCACATTCTAAAGACTGAGAAAATAGGTCTTTCTTTTTTTTTTTTTTTATAAGGGGAGAAAGAGATAATATGAATGTAGATTAAATAATGTTTCCTCCTGAAGACCTGCTAGATCAAAAGCAGATAAAGTGATAAAGTTAATTACAGACCTCTGTGCTACATAATTCATCTTTACTATATAATTCACCTTTGCTATATAATTCACCTTCATGAAATATGAAATTCTTGTTTACAAAAAAAAAAAAAAAAAAAAAACGAAAACCAAACCAACACCAAAACCACATGACTCTTTTTCTTTCCTGAAAAAGATTTTCTCTAGTTTTCCTTTTAGTTGTCTGTGAAATAAAAGAAAGGTGTTATATGTTGCAAAGGACCTTTCTGGACTTTTTGGGAAGGACTTGGAATAGGTGGAAGTAGCATCTTGCAGTGTCAGTGCTTGTTCAATCCTGAAAGGCCAGAGCACCTAGATTAGAAATTACCTTGGAAAAGAGATTATATATTAATATAACCACTCAAAATGGTGAAAAGTACATGGTCAAGTCATCCACATTGGGAAAGAACTCCGAATTTTCAGTCTGCTGCTAGGACCCTGATCTCTTGGGTAACGCTGTCTTACCCAGTAACCTCTACATCCATCCCCAAGCTTGCATCAGAAATTAAACATACAACTTTGAAAGATACTCAGTACTCCTAATCAAGCCTTGAAGTGACAGAATAATCTAGGACATCTCAGTTTCATTTCTAGTGGCCATCCAAATACTTCAGGCTTATGGCAAATTATGCTAATTATTTATTCCTGCATTTAATCTGCTCAATTTATCTGTCATATAGGAACTGGGATGGGCAGCTTTGCAGGTCTGGGAAAGGAAGGCACAACTGTTTAGCTGGGACCTGGCTGGTTAAATCCATAGGTTTTGTACATCTAACACCAGAGCTGTTAATGCATGCACCCCTTGAAAGAAACTGCTTTTTCAACAGTGATTTATATTATCAATGCAAATACTGTAATTAAAAAAAAAATACATCAGCTTTTGCCTTCTTCTTTTCTGTGATGTGAGTCCTGGCCAAAGTGTCACACTGTCATTTGTATCTCTTTAGTCCACTCCTGTAACCAGCCAAATGTTTCTGTGCATCAAACCAGCGGCTCAGAAATGATACCCTAACAGCAGCAATGTTTTACAGCCAGGATTCCTGCTTATCTGAGTATTTTAAAGGCATCACATGCTTGTCAGAACAGTGCCAAAAGAACAGTAAGTACCTGCTGAGGCGGAATGGGAAGTGCCATGTCAAATATTTAAGCACCTGCACATTATGTTCAATTTCTTTCAAAATAAAATTGCCTGGAAATTTTGAGAGAAGAGACAACTCTCATAGCTGGTGCCAGAGAGGAAAGGATATAAAACACAGGCTCATTCCCCCATAGCTGCATTGCTTCTTGTGTGACCCAGACTGTGCCCCTGAATCCTCTCCTGTCAGACCCTTGTTTCCAGTGAGCACCTCAGATCTGCCAGGATATTTCCTGCAAGTGACTGATGTGTTTGTGCAACACTCTCACAAATGTCATAGCTGTGGAACCATGTCATTTATTGTATTTGTTTTCCAAGGCTTTCTTTTAAAATGTTGTTGCCCAGTTTCTTGCATCTTGAGATGTGTAACTGGCACTGTAAGCACTGTGGAAAAAGGAGCATATGGACATCCCAGAGTGAAACCCTTGAAATGGAAGCTCCTGGGGATGTAAAGCACTTCTCAGCAGTGCAGGAGATTTCAAACCTGTGAATTCTGTTGAAAATTTACCACATCCAAACTTTACCACAAGAACTGCTCCTTCATGCAGAGCAGGTGATGTTTCAAGTCTCCAAAATTGCACATTGAATGTTAGTATTAGAATTTAACTCTGTTAACTCCAGGAGATGACAGAACCATTGAGGGGAAGAGAAATAAGGAGCTGATGTTAAGTTCATGAGGGAGACATGCAGGAGTAGGAAGAGTTAATTCAGAGCTCAGCCAATACAAAGGCATACAATGTTACTAAACGAAGTTTAAGAGCAACTAACAATAGGCAAACAGGAATTGCAATGTACCAAGAAGAAATTAAAATGTCTCTTTCTCATCTCAGAGACAGCTCTGACCCTGTTGTAGACCCCTGGCCAGCAAAGATGGAAGAGAAGGACGTTTTGTTACAACAAAGCATTACAAATGTGAAACTCAAGTTTAGCTTAGTACCACTCTGAGTATGTGGGATGGTCAAGAGAAGCAGCCCCAACCCTGCTCCGTGTGGTCCTGCAGCATTCCCAGGCACTCCCTCTCTGCCTGGGATAGACACACACCTCCAGCCTACTGCCCTCCTCCTCCTCTGCCAGCTTACCAAGTGCCCAAACTGAGCACAAGCCCTCTCTGCAGCATCCTGGCATTCTCCTTTCGAGGAAAATCTGGATGCCAGTGGGAACCTAGTTTCAAGGAAACCCATCAAAAGGGAAAATTTCAATTCCCACCCCGAAACATATGCCTCACTGCTGAACTTTGTAATGCTTCCAGATTCCACTTTTAGTGAGCACAGTTACTGTCCATAAAGCACTATTTCAGATGATAATATGAAATATATGAATGATAATAGCACAGAGAGGAGAATAACAGTACCCACCTAAATTTCACCTTGTTAATTTACTTTAGCATGCTTCTAAACTAGGAGAGACTGAGAGTTCAAGAGCGGGCAGAAAAAAACATCCAAACAAGCAGCACCCAAGGATCAATTGTCAATAGGAATTACCCTTCTAAGTGCCTTTCTGCAGAGCTCACACTGGTGCCTGTCTGGGCCTGGGATATTATCTGGGCATCTCCATCCATCCCCTACAAGACAGAACGGTTTAACTCAGAACTCCCTAAAATGAACCAACAGTTCCAATTAGTTTAATTACAAATTTAACAATATTTTATACAATAAAAATTAGCAATTTTACCATGCTTTGATCAACATCACTTTGTGCTGAAAATAGATCAATGCTATTAACTACTTAATATCACATAAGAATATTATATAATATCATAAAAATTACATCAAAGTTTAAAACCTTCAATATTTCTTTCAGGCTTTGGTATCCAATGAGAATGACAAATTATCTCAATCCATTTGTTTTTTGCAGATGCAAACATTTCCTCGGTAATAGACAAAGGAGACACCATTTACAATTTTAAGTTGTATTAAATGTACCATTAAAGAACAAATACAGAATTTATATAATTGATACATACACAAGGTATTTGGGTATAAAGGTTGGCAAGCCTTATTTAAGAAATCTCATACATGTAAACTTGGTCAAAAATTCCAAATATTGCTTGTCCCAAGAAAAAAGCAAACACCTCCCATCATCAAATCAGGGCTGTGACAGGGAATGACCTTCCCATTTATTTCACAGCAGCTTATATTAAAAAAAAATCTGTTTAGGTAAGTGCTGCAACCACTACAGTGAGACACAAAGCCACACACAAAAGCAGATCACGTAAGGAAAGTATTTTAGCGACACCCAAAATGTGAAATGACTTCATCTCTCCATGCTCGTCTCTGCAACATTGCCTGCACAACTGTTCTGCTACACGGGTTTTACTGTTTTCCTTTCCAGCATCTTCACACCCTGAATGATATTTCTCAACATATTTGCACTGCTAAAAATGCTTAATTTGGCTTTTTTCCCTGCCGTGACTGAGGTTCTGTGTGACCTTGAATTGAATGCCATTGTAGCAAGCTGTCTCTCACCGTGGGAGTTCTCTCTTGTCTCGTGTTTGAGCACAGGATCTTTGATTCGGTAAAGCAGCACTCGAACAGCTGATGCAGCACTCAGTAATTTTCTCCAGACACAGAGGTTTATCGTTTGTCCAGGCTTCAGCAGGAACAGCAGTGTTTTACACACACATAATCTCCTTTTAAGAAGGCACTTTTCAAAGTGCTTTGAAAACACTGAGCTTCACAGCCCCCCAAAAGGTAACTGAGAAGGATACAGGTATTGCTGCAGCTTCCTGCAGTGGCAGGACCAGTAGGAATTCAATAATGCACAGTGAAAACAATAAATCCAGCTGTAACTACAGTGACTCTCAAAGATTTAAAAAAAACCCAAAACAAACCGTAAAAAGCACTTTTTTTTTTTTTCCTACAATCCTGCTTAACACCGTGCCTGGAGAGCTCACTGGCAATAATAACACTCATGGGTCCAACACGAGTCTCTATCTTCCACACCTAATGACAGCAGAGTATGAGGAGATCCCAACAGAAGTTTTCTGACCAGCCACCTTCCTAACCCAGTGGAAATACCTACAACTCAATCTCATCCCAGTGAAACTTCCAGATCAAAGGAAATAGATTAGATTAATTAAAATAGCCAGAATTTTGCTGGACCATGCTGTACCTTTTATTGAAATGTATGAATCAAATCAAGAGTAGGTCTGCTTTGTGATGGAATATGAAATAATCATGCTTCTTGCACCAAAAATAGCAGATACCAAGTATAACAGCAGTGTACATACAGCTGAAATGGCAAACAGTGATGAGAAAAATCATCTAGTTTTGTTACAGAGTGGTTACAATGCAACATATGTCTCTACAAAAAAAGGGTTTACAGAGTGAGCTAAAAGACCCAGCTCTCTGGTATTTTGTACATTAGAAATCTCTGGGTGATGGTGCAATGGGTATTTAGCAGAAGGGGAAAAAAAAAATGTTCAAACTACGAAGGATTTTTCTTTAAACTTCAAAAACTGTACTGAGGATGAGGAAGCTTTCCAACAAATAACAAGGAAGAGAACTTTCTTGCAAGTTTTCCATGTATTTATGGCATTTTCTTTTTAAATAAGCACTTCAAGGGATACAAGAGAGGCTTAGACAAGAAACTTGAAACCAGTCCTGGCCTCCAGAATGTGGGACACTCTCAATGTAAATTGAATTATACATCATGGCATGTACAGGAGACAATTAATTTGCACAGGTTACCTACCTTCCAGCAGCTCCCCAGATTTTCATGGCCTGTGCAACACTTGAAAGGTTTGCTCCAGCCCACCTTCTCCCTCATCTCCCTGCTCTGCATTATGCCAGATTATTCTGTTATATAGGTCAAATTCTCTTGCAGAAAAGACCCATATCTTTTTGTGATACATAAGGCCAGAGATGTTAACTTTTTAAAGCTGTACCAACCCCAGGACAATTTTTTCAATTTCACGTAAAGGTCTTTAAATAGACCAGCTTAGTAAATGATTATGGAGCACTTTCCTATTAAAAACCCTCTTTCCACAGTGAGCCAGGGCTGCTAATACCCACTTTGAGGAAGCATCTGAAACCTATGCACCATTTCCTACAGTAGCCAAACACTCCTATTTTTCATTATCTGACAAACGCACAGGGAAACTTGTACATGCACTGTGTTCATTAATGACACCAACCTGTCCTTGGAGAGACTGAATATTAATAACCTACTGAATAATAGTGATACCTACATTTTAATGATTTTACATGGGAGCTGTTAAAAAGTGGTCACCATTTGAGTAGCGTGCCCCCAGATTACATGCACATAGCTGAAGAAAAAAATGAGTTTCAGAGACTATTATTAAAACAGAGAGCCTGAGAAAAAGGAGGACAGAAACCAAAAAATTCTTGATAATTTTAACTTTCTAATCCCCCCAATAACATAATAAACATTCAACAATCTACCACAAAATTCCTATTAAACAATTATGAAAATTAGAATATTTCTGATCTTGAATCTGACACATTAGGGTTTTTTTCCATTTTGTTTCCATTTCTGAATATTCTCCTATTTGTATTAGATTTGGTGATTAATATGGACCTTATTGCTTCATATAACTTTTAAAAACTGCACAACTTCTGATTTATTCCACCTAAGGCTCCCATACATTTGCATGTTCCTGGATGTTTTCTCATTTGGTGAGCTCTCAACGGTTAAGGTGGAAGCTCTACCAAAATATGCACTTCTGAAGGAGGAAAACATTAAATCTATCATGTTCACTGGAAAAATACTGTCCAGTCATCAGCTTTTCAAGAAAAATCAAAAATACAGATGTTGCTTCCTCCAATGCAGTTGAGTATGTGAGGGGTACAACTCCAAAGAGCTTTGGACTGCGCAAAGCTACCTCAGTTTCATGTGAGATGTTCTAAATACATTAATTGGTGTGATATCGCCCAGGATAAACTGATATAGACTCTCTTGTTATCACTTGCAGCACTTTGATCATGTAAGTAAACACCAAAATTAGCATAACTGGAAGAGGAGCACTGCAAAATTAACAGTGCTGCTTTGCCCCTGATGTATTAAAGCCACAATAAGCTTACTGAGTTTGAGCAATTAAAATAATTTGTTTCCTGTTCATGTTGTTACTGGATTTGGACAGATGCAGAGGAGATAACAGGATCATAAAGGAACACAGATAACCTAAAGACAAAGCGATACAGTAAATCACCACAACCACTAAATTCAAGATCTGAAACTGGTAGGCATAGAGGGGAATACAAATTATGACAATGCTAAGCAGTAAAAGCATTTGTGAGTTGATAGGGAATGAAAATTTAAATAAAAACATTTCCTGGCCTGCTCAGCCATAACAATGTTTTTTTGTTTGTATTCTTTGTAATTTAGCTGCTTGACAACTTCATTCAACCTTCAGCAGCAAACACAGGTATTGATTATCTCTGAACATCCTAATGACTGGAGACCAGGACACAAACCATAAAAGCAGAGTTTCTGGTTACAAGTGAAATTATAGTTTGCCTACAAGATTGCACAATAAATCAGAGAACAAATCAGCCATCATAGGGCTCTGGGGTCACTGAAGTGATGTTGACACATTACAATAATGAGAACTTGAAACACCTCATGCCCTATTGATTTTTAAGCTGAATCATTGCCACTGCAGGAGATTACAAGAGTGTGTACTGGAATCATGGCCCACGTGGGAGATGCTGATGAAAAACACAAACAACTGCACCCAAATAGTTCTTTACCTGTAGCTATTACAACACAATACCCTCCTCCTTTGCCCTCTCCCCAAAGTCTCAGACTACAATTCAATCAAGGTTTAACTGCTGACTATCTCACTTAAAACAACTTTCCTTTCTCTTTTCTTCTGTGCCTACATTAATTATGTAGATACATAATGTAGACTTGAAGTGACACTTTAAAACATCTCACAGAAACTGTGTATTAGAAAACCTAGACTACGAGAAACGCTTTTTAGTATTCCAAGTAGCTTTCCTGTTTTCACTCAACAGCAAATTATTCTACGCCGTAAAAATAATTCCAATAATCACCAACTTATTTTCTCCGCACAGCGGAGAATACAATGTGTAAACACCAAAAGCCTTGCTGCTAGCTAAAGAACAAAAATGCTTCTCTTTTTTTTTCCTCCTTTTACTTCCACTTGAGAGCACTGAGAACCAATGAGCTGTCAGAGGGGTGACCAGTGACACAAAATGATTACAGTCCTGCTAGGAAGAAAGGAGCAGTTATAATTTACACTGCAGCCAATTACTTCAGGAACACATCATTTTGCTTAAGGGGAGAAGATAATACCTCTATTATCCCTTCCACCAGGAGATCTCTTGCCATGCCACAGAGGTGCAAGAAGAGAGAGAAACTATTTAACTAGAACCCCCACAGTAAATAAACTTTGAAATTTGTTGCTTATTCCTGGCAATAAGAACTTTTTAAGCACTGCAATGGTGTTCTTAATGGAGCCTGACTGTTCATCAGCTGTCAAGACAGAAGAAAGAAAGGGCTAACTCGGGCTAAGTGAAGGAATCACTCTGTGAAGAACTAGGTAACCTATGGCAAAGAGAAGAAACTTTTACCTCTGGATGTACTTCCCAGTGAAAGGGATTAGACAGTTAAATATATCCTAAGGATTAGCTCCTGTTAGGCTCCTCAGAGATATGTTTTTAATCAGTGGCTCTGCACTTGGCATTTACTCCTTTAGGGAGGGGGGAAATTTTCAAATTATTTCTCTTCTTCCATTTGAAATTCAGTGCCATCAGCAAGACTCCAAAGAAAGAGGGAAAAGAAGGGCAAGGAACCTCAATTTATGGTAGAGCCCCATCCTTTTAAGTTCCTCTCCATTTTTAAGGCGCTTATCCTCAACCCAGCCCTCAGAGAGTTGTGATTCCTAACCTTCCTTCAATGTTGGACAAAGGTGGAGTAGCAGCAACAGGCAGGTTTTTAAAGGAACAGAGGTGCTTGTGTTGTGCAGATGCGTGAGGACGCACTTGTGAATACACAAATCCCCCCTGCCACCACCAGAGCACTGCAGTTATTTGTTCTTGCCTTCCCTCTCCCCTTTTCCCAGCAGGTGCCTCAATTTTTCTTCCTGTCCATGCCCAAGCTGCTGCTGCTTCATCTCATACCTAAGCCTGGTAACTCCATCTGAACTGGTCGATCGTCTGCCTGATCTTCCCTGAGAGACATCCTCAGACAAATGAGAGCACATCAGCTGTGCTAAGTGCCACAAACCAGCAGCTACAACCATTATTAAGGGGGAAAACCATCCCCAGCAGGATCTCCTGTGCAATTTGGGGGCCTACAGGCAAGGTTAATTACCAACATAGAAACTGCAGCACAGGACAAGCTACCTGCCATAAAACTAGGCTTTTCTAGAAGGAAAATTTAATCTCTCAACAACACAATAGGTTTTTGACAACTGGAAAATACTATTAACAGAAAATCCAATGAAGGAGATGCTTGGTGTTTACACAGAAAGAACAAACAGCAGTGAGTACAACAGCAAACAGGACTGTCTGCAAAGACAAGCTGCAGGACTTGGTAGGAGTTTAAGAAGAGAAAGTGCACAGAGATGTGGACAGGAGGAACCCCACATTAATTAATTACCGATTGAGCTGCCCTGGCTCAACCCTTGCTCTCAGGACACCATGAGCATCCAAAAGAGAAGCAAATCCCAATCAGATTATTGACATAATCTGTTAGGACTGTGCACGTTTCTCATATTTTATTGTTTTTATCATTTTTTTCTATTAGATGAAACATTATATTCAGCATTCTCCTTGTAGTTTTGTAAGTTCTACAGAATCAGTCTCAGTAAATGTAACAAATCCCTAAGTTCATTTTGCTAATATCAATCTTAATTAATGGAATGGTAGAATTCATTAGACAGTAATTTTCACAACATTTGATGCTGGGCAGTGTTAGCATACAATCATATCACCATTTACCATTTCTCATCAAAATAAAAGTCAAATAAGGGGTAAGTCTATTGAGTAAGAAAAGCCAATTTATTAATACTAAAAAAAAGCTTCAAAAATTTTTACCATGTAGGTAGCATATAAATATATGGACAATTAAAATGGCTATAAGTGCGTTATTAAAATTCATATTCTGGGAGAAATACAATGGGAAAGAGACTGAATTTTGACAAAGAAACTATGTCAGCACAAAAAATGCTGCAATTTTCCCCCATTTTGTCAGTAAGAGAAAGTGTCAGCAGCATCTTCATAATTTGTAAACGTGATTTACTACAAGTCAGGACTCCTTGGCAGAGCACTACAATCACTGGCATGTGATACCCTACCAGGAACTCTTCCTGTAATTTGCAGTAACAGCACACCTGAGTCAGATGCACAGAGTTTAGTCAGAATGAAAATTAGAATGAAAATTGTAGAAGAGGGTCCAAGAGAACATCCATGGCAATGACAGAAGATCAAACTGGTTAAAAGACTCCAAGATTCTTACACAAAACTGAGAGGAAATAACACTAAGGCTGCTTATTTTTTAAAGGAAATAAAAAGCAGACTCAAAATAAATACCAGCAGCTGGCACAGAGAACTAGAAAATTCAGTTCTCAGAAAAAAAGGACATGGGAATATGCAATGAAAATTAATAGAAAAGGAGAAGGACATCTCTCCTCCCACAAATTCTACCTGTCAGAATCTTTTTTAAACACTGCAGATGTACCTAATTGCAAGACTCATTGTCAAAGATGTGCTGCCAAACCTTAATATCCAAGGAAATATAAGGAGTGTTCAAAGGGGAACTACATCTTGATATCCTGATGACTGAAACCTGTTGCCTTGAGGATCAGACTCAACCCTTCAACAGTAAAAATGAAGTTAAAGCTGTTCCCAGTGCCCTGCTCAGCCCAAAGTAAAATAGATATGAAATAAGCTCAAGTCTCAGCAAGGCACTGCATTTCTCTCTACCTGGTTCTTTGTCTTCATTTAGAGGGTAACACTGAAGGTCTTGGAGACACTTCTTTTTGACTGTTTTGTTAAAATTGAGGAGTTTTTTTAACTATTTCCTTTTCGGTACTGAAGCAGGGCTGGGGTTTTCCTTTTTGCCACACGATGTCAGTGTTGCCGAGTAAAAATTGGAAATTTGCATCTTTATCGGGACTCAAATAAAAGTTCAGACATTTTGCTCCTTTAAGGCTATCACGGGATAACTTAACAGAGCTGAAAGTTGCCCCAGTGCAATCCATTCCAAACATCCAGACTGCCTAACATGAAAGGATGTGCACGTTCCCAGCCCACACGGAATGACAGAAGTGTCAACACCAGAATCCTTCTGCTGTTTGTTGTCTCGAGGGGGTGTTGCCACTCTAATTGTGTAATCCCACCTCTGCATCTCATTGGCTTAAATTTCTGAAGGCTGATGAAAATTAATCCATGTTATATTTATAAATCTGGTGAAGGAAACGGATGATGAGAGCAAAACTTAAAACTCTCCTCAAAAGGTGATCAGTCCTGCCTTTCCCACAGCACTGGGGAATTCTGCCAGTTCAAACTGAGTAATTGGCCCATCAAGCTGTGTCAGAGATGAGGATTTCATACCTGAATGGGGGAGGGAACTGTGCCATAACCTGCTCCCTAACCCTTCAGCACATATCTCTTTTGGAGCTATCATTTTAAAACATAAAAATACGCTTCCTAGAAAATTCATAGTGCTGCTAAGGCACAATCTAATTCAATCCCTGCTCTCAGTCACCCAAACCTGGAGAGAGAACGGAGGCCTGAAAATAACAGGATCACTGTAAAATATATCCTTTATACCTTATAACTAAAAATCCAACTGCATAGATTTTTTAGAACCAGATCTTTCTTGTTGCAATACCACTGACAAAAGATTCAAAGTAACTTGTCTTGAACACTTGCTTTCTTTTTTATGTCTCAGTACCGTTTTTCCCCCTATAATCCCTCTGTATCTCTTACTAGCCCACACTGTGTCCCACATTTGGGGTATGGCAGGTTAAAAGTCACACTATGTCACCTTCTGACTTCAAACACTGGAATGTGATTCATTCTTCTGTGCAGCCACGAATAAAAATCCTTCCCAAATGGGGGATGGGGAGAAGGTACTAGCAAAGTTCAGCTCCTGTGTGTGTTTGAGGCTGTTTAATTTGCACTAAAAAGCCTAGCAGATGTATGAAACACTGCCTGAGGTCTAATGTATACACTGATGTACCCAGACAGAAGCTTAAAACTGTAGGAAACAAGAGCAGAAACATGAAAAACTACAAAAGGTGGATGCAAATGCTATTTTCCTCAGTATATCTGTCTCTTTCACCATCTGTATTGACAGACTTTTATTTTTTTAGCACTTCTACACAAAAAGAAATTAGAAAAGAAATGGTAATTGTAAATATTGAAGATGATGGCCATGTTTTTTTCAAATCCCTTGCCCACTTGTTACAAGATACTGCTGTGCATCTTGTGTCTTTCCTGTTAACATTTCATGGAGAACTTCCATGAACATACGTTTGTTCTCGTTCCCAACACTTTGTTCTGTCACTGTGACAGATGGCTTTACACTGAAGCATATGAAAATATTAAATTCTTTATCAACCTGTTGAAGTTTGAAATGCCTGTAAGTAATAACCATCTTGGCAGCTATTTCTTTAATATAGATATTACAGAAAGCAATTTAGTGTCTCAGTATCAGTTTCCTATTTGTTACAGCCTATTCTAAAACTACAGTTTTCTTTGAACTCGATTAATAGTAGCATTGTTTCATTCAAAATAACATAATTTCTAAGCAGAATATTATGTTTTACTATTTGTTTATGAGGAAGAAGTTGAAAATTAATTCAAAAAATTAGAGCTAGACACAATAGGGGCTTGTGCTGTACCAAAAGGAGTGGGGAGGACACTGGGACTTGGTTCCCTACTGTTCCTTCTCTGTGTAAGCACAGCAACTGGTAGAGCACTATCTTCAAGATCTGAATCCAGTTTTGTGTAACACAATATTCTACCCTATGCCAAACTAATTGTTGGCTCTAGTAACTAGATTAAAAAAACCCCAAAACATGGTGAAAAGAGGGTGTCCAGCATGCTTATCCTTCTCACAATGCTCATATTGAATCAAGAAACTTCAATTTCAGTTGCTAATCTAAAATTCCTAAGACAAGGACCACTGGTTAAGAACATATCCTTTTAATTTCTATTATTTCCTCAGCTGGAGGTTTTTTGACAAGAGATTGCTGGGTCCTATATAGAATGTGTAGAATGCTACATAGAAAATAGCACAACAGAGCCTCTCTGGCCCCAAGGCACTCTTACACTTCTCAAATAGAAAAAAAAAGTCTCAACTGTTCTAATATGTTCTGTGTAATCAGCTTTTTATTAAAAAACCTTAATGTTATGTTATTAATAGAAGATGTGAAAGTCTGCACAGCTCTCACATGAAAAAAATTGCTTTCTATTAATAAAGCAAAAAAAATATTCAAAATGTCTGTATTTTAAATTCTAAAGGCAATATTGGAGGAATAATGGGAGCTGTGGTATGTAATATAGATGTTATTAGAGGTTATACAGAACCAATTCTTCAAATGCATCAGTTCTATTATACCTCTCTTGTCTCTTATTGAGAGGATTATTCAGAACTCCCATATATACAGACCAAGGACTTTCTCAGAACTAAGTGGCCATCTCCACCTGAGTTTCCCCATCAACCAGAGTGTGAGAGATGAGACACCCCAGAGGGGAGTTGGGAGCAGGGCTGGAAGAGGTGAACGACCCTCACTGCACTGTTCCTCAAAAAAGATCCAAGGTTTTATCAAAACATTGCAAAACTCCAGTATTTTCCAAACTCTGTTCCTAGGAAACATTTCCAAACTTTGTTCCTAGGAAACACTTCCGATGTTGATTCACTGCCTCATCTCACAGAGGTGTAACAGCAGCAGGAGGTCAGATTCTGAACTTGGGTTAAAAAACCCTCTTGGTAAGAATGTGAGAGATTTGCTTGCTGAATGGGAATTTTGGTCTTTGAGAAAGATTTTCCACTTTAGAAAAACACAGCACTGAGCACGAGTTCTGTCAGTTATAAATCAATTCTACAGAACATGTTTACATATACAGCTAAATTTTTCTGGCATTTGCTTCCCAAACCTTTCCTAAAAGCCTGCAGTGACAGAAATCCCATAATCTTCCTAACTCATCTAATTAAACCTTAAGTATTCTTACTATCAGGAAGCCTTTCTAATGCCCAATCAAAACCTTTCTTTGTGTAATTTAAGCCTCCAGCTTCCCAACCTACTCACTGCAGCCATGGAGGAAAAGAACATGTCAATGCTGTTACATTCAGTTACGTGTCAGAATTTGTTTCTTTAAGCAGAAATGCAGTCTCGTGTCTGCAGGATTGAAAGATCAAATGAAACATCTGTTACTAACTCAAGTTAGACCCAGGCACTTTCTACAACATGCAGGCAAAAATGAAAAGGAAATTTCTCAGTGGGGAAAAAAAGGACAATTCCTTTTACAATGCCAAAATGAAATGCGTCAAGGTCGCAGTGCTGTCTGGCTCTTTTCTACCATTCTTCCAGTTTTCTTAAAACATGGGTAAAATTTGGAAATTTGTTAAAATAACTAAAAAGGATTGGTAGTTACCTAAACCTCCTCCCCTACATCAAGTGAATTACTGCCTGAAAAAAAAACCTGCTTGGATCCAGTTAGAATTTTATAGTCTTTGTGTTTCACGGACACAAGGATTTGGGGGAATAAATGTATACATCCTGCATACCATTCTTAAAGATAATTCCCCATAAGAATCTCAGCTCCCTCATCCATCTTTGTCTTCTGTTATCTTAATGGGCAAAATGCCCTTGGCTCCTCCAGTGTTGCTAAAACCTGAAGGAAATAAGAACAGCCCAATCCACCTCCCTCCTGAGCAGGCACAAGATAATCTACCTGAGTCATCCCCTCGAGTGCGTGATTAGTTGGAGTTTGTAACCTCCACTTCTCTTGTTCTAATCCACAGCCAAAGTCAAGCTGTGCACCAGCCAGTGACTCACACCCCATTATTTTATAATATTAGTCATTTAGCTGCTAATTACAAAAAAAAAAAAAAAAAAAGGGTTTACTACGAGTTTATGGAATAGATTTGCATCGTTTTCCATAGATGCAAATATATTTCTAAACTGCAGAAGCATTTTCCATTTTATCCCCATTGTGCTTTACCCTCAGCTCTGAGGGGCTGAAATAACCCATTGCTCTGCAGCTGATAACACCGGATCCTGGGATAACACAGGCTGGAATGAGCTTATCCAAGGACAGTCATTCAGATCTTCTTGGATACACCTCCTTGGAGTGCAGAGGTGCTGAACTGGTCAGGCAGAGTTTGATTCATCACCTCACAGCCCTTCATCCAACACTTCTGAATCCTTGCCTTGCATTTCTTCTCTCCCCACACTTGTCCTGGGAGGTTAAACTGACAGGATAAATGTACAGAGCAATAATTCAGAGAAATTCATTCAGAGAAAGGATGTGAACCAAGAGCAGGCAGAGCTAATCAAGTCTTGAATGTATCAGCAGAAGTTTATAACTTTTATCTTTTTATGAGACAGATGATCACACACACATATCCATGCTTCTATAAATTTGAGATAGTAATAAAACTTTCTAGCAGACTTTGGCAAAATAAAAAACCTCATAACCTCTGTTGCAAAGAAGCCCAGTAGGCAGCTTAGAGATCTCAAGTCAGCTGTGAGAGCCACAGCCTCAAATGTCTAACAGCATCTTACAATAATCATTTTATAATCCTGATTATATTATAAATCATAGCCAATATTTGTCTTCCGATCACGAGTTAAACAATTTGAATGCAATGTTTTTATTTAAATGCAAAATGTTCAAAAAGAATGTCTCAGATGCAAAATAAAGATTTCCAATCTAAATGATAACTAGAAAAGGTTCAAGCAAAATACAGAAATTAAAACGCTTGGGACAGAAACCTGAGGTCTGAACCAGAATCTCTGTCATAAAAGACTTGCACAAGGGAGCAGGGAAATCTTTTTGTCTTCAGGTCCCCTGAGAACATGAAATACTGAGGTCATCTGCAACATAGGAGATCTTAATTTGTCAAGTAAAAAAATATTTTTCAAGACAGTAAAGACTGTTAAGCACTGGAACAGGCGGGCTATGGAGGTAAGGGACCCTCCTTTACTGACAGTTTGTGAAGATTAACAAAAGATTAGTTGTAAAGATGTCAATCATCAGTGGCAGTTGTCAAGGTGCTCCTTGCAGGGAGCAGGGCTGGACTCCACAGCATGGAAGAGTGTCCTCTGCATCACCGTTTTTGAAAATCCACACCAATATTTAGAATGAAGCCTTTAAATTGACAAAAATAATTGTACATGGAAAAAAAATTAGACATTTTAATAATTTCCTTGCAAGCTGCTATAAAGGGATTTTTTCACAGAAATGCCTCACTGTAACACCAGGATGGAGTTTTGTTCCGTGCTTGCTCAGTTACATGTGGGCAAAAATGAATGAAAGCAGAACTGCCACACTGCCTCCCCTCTGCAGAGTGCCCTGCCCAGGCCTGAAGTGTAATCATTAATTAGAAGAAACACTCACGTACAGACATGATGCTTCTACTAATTAGAAGAAATACCAACATACGAACAGACAGATTTTAGCTTTATTTTTCATTGCTCAGGAGCTCATGGCTGCTGCAGGAAGAGCCCACAACAGCCATACAGCATCGCTGATGTTTGCTCTTTGCACTTATTCTTTTTAAAATTTGCTTCTTTTACTCAGAGCAAGGCCTGACCAGAGCAGTTTCTCCTCCTGCAGGACATGCAAGGATTGCACAGGAGCTCAGTCCCTGTAGCTACTGCCTATCCCAAAGATACCAGCATCCCCCTGGACCCTCTCTGTCAAACCTCATTTCTCTGATAATTCACAGGCTGTAACACTTTTCACAGCTGAGCTCTCCTCTGACCCCTGGGTTCCAGTTCTAAAGACCATCCTGAAGTCACTGTGTTCAAAAGGGGTGCAATCAGTGAACCACAGCTACTACAGGGAGCTGCTAAAACGTTCTGTTCTTGAGATTAAAATTGGGCAAACAGAACTTGTGCTAAGCTGTTACATGACTGTGCTCGGTTTGATTTACCAGTTCTCATAAAATCATAGAAACTTGTTTAAGAGACCGTGACATCTTGAAAATATAATTGGAAGTAAAGAAAATGTATAAAATACCCAATGCCATTCTTAACATCTCCCTTTAGTAAATTCTACTTCCTGTTGTGGCTCAAAGAATGAGCAAGGATAAGAAAAAGGCTCAAGCTTTCACATATGAAAGTCAAAATGAAATTAAGTTGCTTCCCACGGCCTCTCTGTTGGTACAAAGTTCAGTCTGCCACGATTGGATTTTTGATTCTGCTGGCACTGGGAAAGCCTCACGACTGGAATGAAATGCCATTTGAAATGAGATCTGGTTCTGAGATGATTTTGCTCCCTGGCACAGCAGTGGTATCCTGCTTTTCGTGGTAACTGTGAAGACTAGTGAAGGATTACAGCCTCAAGTGGTTCTGGCAAGGTGGAAAACCAGGACATCCCACCACTGTTCACCACACAGACCTCATCAATAAACACTTGTTTTGAAAATTACAAAAATATTCAAATGAAAACATGAGATGATATTCATTTTCTTTAGTCTTGCAAAATATTCCAAGAAAAAAACCAAACTAATGGTTTGAGATTACTCTGTGTCACAGCCAAATATCAAACCTTCCCTGCAAGCACAGGTAACAGTAGATATATTCTTCTATGAAATGCATCTCTTGCTCTTACACACACCACTTGTTGCTATCATGCACTGAAAAGCTGGGCCATGAACAGCCAGAGGCCAGAGGTGACCTGCTGCCCCCAGGATTACAGCCCCAAGGACATGTCAGAAAGGCAGAGCAATGGGAAAAAGGCAAATACTTGATGCTGACATGGAAACATAAAATTCACATAAAACAGTACAGGAGGGAGCCAGGATGCTCCAGCAGGGCCTGATCTAAATGTCATGTTCTTAGAAGACTTGCTTCACTGTAGCAGCAGTTCTTCAAGGATATTGTGGCTCATCTTAAATTCACAAAATGATGCTGTTTTTGTTAAGAGCATCAGGTAATAGTGCAAGTTCTCAGTGTCACGTGTGCCTCACACCTCGCTTGCCTGTAAGAGGTTTTTACAGTTAAAGAAGCCATTAGAGCCAGGTTAATTAGCAGTCAGAAACAAGTCCTCATGTAAGCTACAACTCATTTATCTGGAAAAACGATCCAACATCATTTGTGGATTACTGTTAGTCACGGAATCAGAAAGGTCAACCTTAACAAGGACAACATTTAAGTTAAAAAAGACGTAAACGTCTGTCCAGAGAGCAGCACAGTACAAGCAGAATAATTCACATATGCAAAGTGTGGGAGGTTGTTGTCAGCATTTTACAGCACACTCCACCATAGGAGCAATGAACAGATAATCTGTGTTAGAGTTCTGATCAAGTTCAGGTTGGGCTATTAGTCATTAGTGCCAGGATTTACATCTGGTTACATCCCTTCCCTTCTCTTCCCAGCTGAATTTGCAGTAATTACCAGAGAGGAAACCTGCTAAAATTTCTGAACATCAAATAAATAAAAACAGAATATTAAAAAAAAATCAAAAAAAACCCCAACAAAACCAAAATGGATCCTCTGGTCTTCCACATGAAAATTTTGATTAGATTTCTAATCATCATTAGCAAAACCTTATATTTAATACATAATAAATATTGATTTTAAAAGATTTTTTTATTAATTTCCAAACATTTAACCAGTTTGTTCTTAATTATCTCTACCAAAATGCAAGTAATTAATAAGTAGCTGCTGGACTCCAGGTATCCGAAACAGAGGAAAATAATAGTATTTCCTTCTCCTGAGAATAAAAATACTTAAATAAAAGCTGTAGGTGCAAAAGTAAAGCAAAAGGATTTTCAAGAGTTTCTGCAGTATGGAGGTATACCTTGGTTTTGTCAACACCTGACACAAAGGAACATTTTGAAGTTTTTATGTCTCAAAAAAAATACTGGAAGGATATTAAGTCCAGGCAGTAAAACTGGGCTCTTTGTCATGTTTAATTGCTTGGATTCATAACCTAGTTTTGCTGAATCTGGATGTTACTGCTGACTCAAGCAGTTTCTCCATTTTAATACTTTAGGAAAAGTTTCCATGTCTCCATGCCTGTGAGACAAAAGCATTTTCTGAAATATTCCTGACCATCACTGAAATTTCTCTCTGCAGAAACCTCTTTGCTGTGAATGAAATCTGTAATTAACTACAGAACAAAAAAAAAAAAAAATAGTGTCTGATTGCAACCTGGCGAAGGAAGACAATGAAGGGAAATCACAGCCTCTGCAATTTAGCATGGATAAGTGAAATGAGAAGTGCAACAGGCACGGTGAGGACAAACAGAGAGCAGAAATGCCTGCACTCAATTCCAATCCCCCAAAGCAAACACGTTCCCACACTGCCCAAACTCAAGTTCAGCTAAGGTAAAAGCAGTGAGTGCACAAAGTCACCGAAGACAGCAACTTTGCCACGTTCCTTAACATCTCTACTGGATACCTTAGAAAGAAAACAAAAATAAAATAAAAAGGAAAAGACTTATTCTTACAGACAGAACTCCACGGCTGACACGATAAATTTAGAAGGAAATGCCACCAGAAGAGAGTTTTGGCAGTGACACATTTATTTCTTTTCACTGTCTGGTATCTCACCCAAATGCAATCCCACAGCATTTGAATTTTAAGTAAAATGTATTTGTGATGCACCCTTCTAAAGGACAAGCCTGTGCTTCTCTTCCATCTGGTGACTATGTACTCATGGCACTTCTTGTCACAGCTCAGCTTAGGAGAACTATTCCTTTGTAACACATTCCAAAGACAACGTTAAAGGCAGATAACTCTGCTAAGCTGATTTTCACCTAGATTGAAAATATACCTATTTATGGCACAATAATAGTTCTGAAACTTTATCCTCACATAAAGTTAATACATTTCAAAAGTGATGCTTAGTTCCTAGGAGATGCTGTAAATTATGTCCCAGTCTTGATATATATATAAAACCCCCAAAACACTGAAAAACTCTCTGAAATAACTGAGGCCCTCTGAAGTCTTTGTTCCCACCTCTAAATCCTAGAAAGGTACCATCCTGTGACACATCATTCTAACAAATACTCCAACATCCCCATCACTGAAGTTGACTGAAAGCTTGACTTTAGTAGTTTGATTTTTACTAAGGAGTCAAAAATAACTCATTCTTAGCACATTGCTTGCTTAAATTAAAATATGAAGTAAACTTCAGACAAGATATTTTCTATAGTTAAAATTCCCTGCACATTTTTCCCCAGTTTACTTTTTCACAATTACCGCCACAATAACTTAGAAGCATGAGTTGACCACATTTCTCTCCCTTCTCCTCTTTAATTTGTTGCTTCAGTTACCATTTCGAACATATTTATCTTCATAAAATTAATTAAAAATTTAATAGCAGTGTTTTTCCTTACAAAAGGAAAAAGCCAAACTTCCAATACTATTCTTGAGAACGTTTTTCTAGACCTTTTCTAGCATTTCAAAGACCACAGAGTTGATCACTTGAAAAATCAATTTACTACTTGCTCCTGGAAAAGTTTTCTCGTTTATGAGCAAAACTGAGATCCTATGTGAAACTTTTATTAAAAAAAGAATAAATCTGAACAATTCCATAGTAATTATGCTACTGAAGTAAGTGGTTTGAAGTTGGAAAGACTGAATGTAACACCTCGAAGTTGCTTCATCCATCTATTGTTAAGTTATTCTGATTTCAAATATTTACTCATGTAGGAGTAAGTAAGAATATGAAGCTCAAACTTTCTAAAACTGTGCCTGGAAAGGGGTCTAATAAACTGTGCTGACACTTCCCAAGGTATCAGGGCGTTGGATGTTGGGACACACCGAATAAATGGAACTTCCAGAGCAGGCAATGGGAATGGGAACTACTGTGTGTTCACAGCACCTCCAAGGCCAAGAAATTTACTACTCTGGGAAGAAAAACTCCAAAAGGGATAATCAAATCCCTCACAGATCCACAGGTTTAAAGGAAGTAAAGCTGATGATTGACGGACACTACCCAGGCACTCACAGAGAAGACCCTGTAAAGGATAAAACCCCAAAGTCCACTTTTTTTTTCATTAAACGATTCAAATCTGAAAAACTAATAATTCTACACAGCACTACTGTTCTTGCTGTAGACAAGGGAACACTGTTCATTGAGAAGCACTTTTGCTCACCGTTCAACCTTATTTGCATGTTTAAAAAACAGATCAACAGCAGGGACATTAAATCTCTAAGAAAAAAGCTACAATGTATGGTCAGAATATCAAGACTTTCAAACGTCATACCTGTCTGTTGCTTCATTTTAGAAATACAAATGGAACCAATATACTGCATGGAAACTGAGTATTCTAAATATCTCATAAGCAAAAAAAAATTGCAAACTTCCTATGTAACACTTATATAAACCCTAATTACTTCTGTATTAAGACCAAATTCCTTATCACTACAGAAGTGACAAATACAAAGACTGTTTTGGATCTTACTAAACTCCTCGGTATCCATCAAAATAAAATACTTGAGGTGGAATTTAATGTACAGTCCTGGAAGCAATGTGATTTTATGGTGTCTGAACTGCAGAGCCCAGCTGTTCCACTACTGGGCTGTGCCAGAGTCTCCTGCATGTGACAGCAAGTCTTTCAAAAATATTATACCCCTATTAAGAGTCTAGAAGAGATTCCTTTTTTAAAAGCTAGAAAAATCCACCTTCCCCACTCCCCTCAACATTTTTTGCACACTTTGAAGTGTGTGGGTTTTCTAAAGGAAGAAAATTGCTAAAGTTGTTCAAAGTATTTAAATTACTTTGCAATTATATCCAGCTGGAAACTGATAGGCATTTTTAAATCCCAGTCTTTTATACACTGTTCCTGCTTTTTTTCAACGCAAATACATATAAGTGGATTGTTAGCCAAAATTACCTCTGTGTTTAAATTGTATTTATTAACAAAACACTGCTGCTGTTATGTCCCATGCATTTAACAAGTACAGTAATAAAACCCTCAAATACTCACAAACGGTGTTTTCTAAGATCAGTACATTATGCTGGTGACACACAGGGACCCTAAAGTTAAACAGGTGCCCAGGTTGGTCAGGAATCCTGTAACCTGCCTGCTGAAAGGCAATAATCCACCTGACAAAACCCCTTCTAATGAGACTCCTGCTCTATTTCATGTAAATGCTAATACATACTCCATCCACAGCAAGCCAAGCACCTTTCCGAAGATGAAGTTCACATAAACTTCAGCCAAAGACGGAGGGAGGATGGATAATCCCCCCGCACCTCGTTTTCTGCCAGCATCTCGCCGAGGAGCGCTCACACCCCGAGAGGCACACTCACACCGCCGGGACGCACGCAGGGCACACAGCGGCAGCGCCGCTAAGTTTGGACACCACGCACCTTGGATCAGCCCCCGGAGCATCCCTGTGCCACCGGGCCGGGCAGCCCGCCCAGCCGCGGCTGGAGCCCGCTCCGCGCCACCCGGCAGCCCCGCATGCCCCGCACCCCTCACCTGGCCGGCAGCCCCAAATCCCCTCACCTGGCCG